>CM042540.1:6182073-6622073 GCA_023630585.1 Cranoglanis bouderius
TCTCAATAAATTAGAATGTCATGGAAAAGTTCATTTATTTCAGTAATTCAACTCAAATTGTGAAACTCGTGTATTAAATAAATTCAGTGCACACAGACTGAAGTAGTTTAAGTCTTTGGTTCTTTTAATTGTGATGATTTTGGCTCACATTTAACAAAAACCCACCAATTCACTATCTCAACAAATTAGAATATGGTGACATGCCAATCAGCTAATCAACTCAAAACACCTGCAAAGGTTTCCTGAGCCTTCAAAATGGTCTCTCAGTTTGGTTCACTAGGTAAGCCACAAACATTCATCGCCAAAGAAGCTGGCTGTTCACAGAGTGCTGTATCCAAGCATGTTAACAGAAAGTTGAGTGGAAGGAAAAATTGTGGAAGAAAAAGATGCACAACCAACCGAGAGAACCGCAGCCTTATGAGGATTGTCAAGCAAAATCGATTCAAGAATTTGAGTGAACTTCACAAGGAATGGACTGAGGCTTGGGTCAAGGCATCAAGAGCCACCACACACAGATGTGTCAAGGAATTTGGCTACAGTTATCGTATTCCTCTTGTTAAGCCATTCCTGAACCACAGACAACGTCAGAGGCGTCTTACCTGGGCTAAGGAGAAGAAGAACTGGACTGTTACCCAGTGGTCCAAAGCCCTCTTTTCAGATGAGAGCAAGTTTTGTATTTCATTTGGAAACCAAGGTCCTAGAGTCTGGAGGAAGGGTGGAGAAGCTCATAGCCCAAGTTGCTTGAAGTCCAGTGTTAAGTTTCCACAGTCTGTGATGATTTGGGGTGCAATGTCATCTGCTGGTGTCGGTCCATTGTGTTTTTTAAAAACCAAAGTCACTGCACCTGTTTACCAAGAAACTTTGGAGCACTTCATGCTTCCTTCTGCTGACCAGCTTTTTGAAGATGCTGATTTCAGTTTCCAGCAGGATTTGGCACCTGCCCACACTGCCAAAAGCACCAAAAGTTGGTTAAATGACCATGGTGTTGGTGTGCTTGACTGGCCAGCAAACTCACCAGACCTGAACCCCATAGAGAATCTATGGGGTATTGTCAAGAGGAAAATGAGAAACAGGAGACCAAAAAATGCAGATGAGCTGAAGGCCACTGTCAAAGAAACCTGGGCTTCCATACCACCTCAGCAGTGCCACAAACTGATCACCTCCATGCCACGCCGAATTGAGGCAGTAATTAAAGCAAAAGGAGCCCCTACCAAGTATTGAGTACATGTACAGTAAATGAACATACTTTCCAGAAGGCCAACAATTCACTAAAAATGTTTTCTTTATTGGTCTTATGAAGTATTCTAATTTGTTGAGATAGTGAATTGGTGGGTTTTTGTTAAATGTGAGCCAAAATCATCACAATTAAAAGAACCAAAGACTTAAACTACTTCAGTCTGTGTGCACTGAATTTATTTAATACACGAGTTTCACAATTTGAGTTGAATTACTGAAATAAATGAACTTTTCCACGACATTCTAATTTATTGAGATGCACCTGTATATGTGTGTGTGTGTGTGTGTGTGTGTGTGTATGTATGTATGTATGTATGTATATATATATATATATATATATATATATATATATATATATATATATATATATATATATATATATATATATATATATATATATATTTTTTTTTTTTTTTTTTTTAAAAGATGCGACGGTTAGGTTAAATTAAATTTAGGTTAGGTCAAGCTCGCTGTCTGAACTATAATATAAATGTTACAGTCGTGAGGTCCATACTACAGCTGATATTATTTAAATCACTCAATCAATCAATCAATACTATCACTTATCATCTATCATTCATCATACTGTGTTCAGGAGCATAAGACACTTTTTCAGCTAATATTGCCCACAAATCCTTTGTGATGGAAGAGGAGCTTTGTGACTGTTTGCTTTGCCAAATTCAAGGACGCTTATTACAGAGGCGTAAACGAAATGTAGAAAAATAAATCATGGGAATGGTAAATGAAATGATATAGTATAAACGATAAGGAATAATGAATGAAGAAAAGCATCGAGGAGTTTGGGTACGGTGACAGTGGGAAACTAGGCAACAACCTTCTCTTGCATTACATGACATTTTAGTCTGTCCCTGTACTTGTATACTCTTTTACTACACACTCAATTGTGTGTACTTTTTCTTCACAAAAAGAGCACACACTCTTAGTGCATAGTAGGCGAATTGAGATGCAGCAACTGTGTTGTGCCGTTATAGGAAAAGACTAAAATAATCAGTGATGGCGCGGCATGATGAAGAGGAGTCACTGTTAGCACTGTTAAGTTGATTATTTTCCTCCACCAGAATGTCTCAAAGTATTTTACTCCTCTTATACCATAGCAATTTGTCATCGATTAAAGTTTTTGATTCATTAAAGAATGACACAGCATACTTTTTACCTGCTGAAAGCTACATTTTAATGTTCACAAAACATTTCCAGGTCTCACGTACGTTATAGTAGCTATAAATAGTTGTTTCCTCACCAGCTTCTCTTTTTTTTTCTCTCACGAAGTGAATTTAAATAAATAAATAGATAAACACACACATAAACAGATAACGGCAGCTTGACACGTTAGCAATAAAGAAACCACTAAGCATCAAAACTCCTCTGTCTTGAAGACTTTCCTGTTATTGAAAACTTACGGATTGTTACAAAAGGGTGATAATTCGGCTGCCGGTGAGAATATCAAACAATCTGAGACCACTGACGTCCAATTTGACATCACAAGCAAAAGAACTTTGTCTGTAACAGCATTACAACTGAATTACATTGAAACAAACAGATGATTGACAGGAATGAGCAATTCACCACACTACAAAGACAAAACGTCTAGCTTTCAGGATAAACTTAGCATAGAGTAAGTAAGTAAGTGAAACCTAACCACAATGCCTTGCACTCGCTGTATTTGGCAAACTGCCGTGATGTCACTGAAGGCAGTGTGATTAATGGAGAATGTGCTATTCTCAGAGTGGCTACATTTAGAGGTCGAACGATTTCTAAATCGGACTACAGCTCCACTCACTGTACAGTGTTTTGGAAAAAGTTTCAGGTGTAGAACCGAAGCTGTGTAGAGCAAACGTGGGTGTCGCTTGCAAGAGAAAAATGACAAAATCTAATCTTTTGTATCATTCAGTTATTTTACAAATTAACATTAGAAATATCGGATTTTGTGTGCTAGTATTTTGAAATGTTACTGGGAGTCATTTGTGAAGTTTGTGTTGCATAGGGTTACAGCCTTCTGAATTTTCTAGATATCTAGTAAATACCTTTGAACGCAAGGTCAGAGTTTTCGATTTGAGACACAGTTCATGACAAAAATCACGACGACGGCGGAAAATTTTAAAGAGAAGCAGAGCTCGTCAGAGTGTTTAACTTCGCTGTGCTTAACATCGTTAAAAACTCACACAGTTCTACCTGGAAACCTGACAGACAGAGATGTTTGGGCTCTAGTTAATTTCGCTTTTAAATCTTCTGGCTGTACCCAAGATATGCAGCGAGTGTATGAACAACGGCACTCGCAGGACCACTGATTCTGTATGCGCCAAATATCAACCACCCCGGCATGGATATTTTCCTATAACAACACGTCAGTGCAAGAAATGTTCCTTTGGTTTCTAGTCATTCACATACACACACACACATATGTAAGTTACTGACATATAATAAAATGTAGAAATGTTACAGTAATCATACATTATAAATCTGGAATTTGAAAAGAAAATGTAGAAAAGAAAAGAAGGCTTGGGGGTCACAAACTTGCTCAAAAAGTTTTGGAACCCCAGATGTAGACGATATTCACATTTCTACCAAACGTTAAAAAGTGCACGGTTGACATACCGTTGTCGAGTTGCTGGGGCTCTGTGTTGACTTGATTGAGCTTGTCGGCTCGACAGTCGCCGAGCAAGCATAAGCAGACGATCCACAAAGCTGCCAGTTTGCTGAAATCCATAGCGAGACTTCTGGCTCGATCTTCGGAGGAGAAATGGTTAGACTGGATTAAATTTAAACGCCATTTCTGCCAAGACATATTGTCTGACAGTTGTTCTGGTATAAAACTGACTGAGTTTTCAGTTCAAATGTTCACTTCACTACAAGACTGATTCAAGCTGGCTTCAATTGAACTAACCGATCAATAATAAATGAGACAAGGAATACAACACTCGGTGTCGTGCTATTATAGAGAATTAATCAACGGTGGGATGGTGTCAAGAGGTGGAGTCAATTAAATGTTTTATTCCTCTTATACCAAGGCATTCAATTCTTTACTTATGAAAAAACAAGTCTTTTTATCCATTTATAGTTACATTCAATGTTGTGGAAGGTCTTAAACTATTGTAGAAAACTGATTAGTACTGATGAATCGTGTAGAATCTGAATACAGACTAGGCTTGCCATTGTCCTATCGTGCCCCCTAAATATCGCTGATTGATGACAGCATCTCTTGTGGCTTTGAAGGGAACAAGAAGGGGGCATGGCCAGACATGCGTCATGATTACAGTAAGAAAATCCTGGAAGCTGGTTACAAGTTGGCTATAGCTACGATCGCTATTATTAGTGTTTAGCCAGTGTTTTTTCTATCTTAATTAACTGTTAACGAGGAACGCTTGCAATACTGATGTCGTGGCTGTAAATAAACGTAACGAGTTCTTAGCTGTAACTAAGTTTTATTTACAAAATTTAAATAAATGTGTGTGCCTGTGGTGAATTCTTGTACAGTGATGTCACCCTGATGAAACACCACGCTGTTTAATTTCCTGAATTAAATCTTTAAAAGATATTTTGTTGAAGTCAGACAGCAGGTTATTAGAGTTCATGTAGGATACAAAATAGGTGAAAAGGAAACACATTTGCAAGATACAACATTATTTTTGTTGATCTTAAAGCTGCAGACACATTTAAAAAGCCCAACTTCTCTGTGTGTGTGTGTGTGTGTGTGTGTGTGAGAAATTAAATGGCAGTATTTGTAAAAGAAAAAATTAATATTAATATCGGACTAGTCTACATTTACTTACCAACTAACATCGACTGGGTTTTCAACTCCAGTACAGAATTTTATTTAAACACTATTCAGTATGTCCAAGGTGTGGTTTTCTTGGTAACGCAGACTTGTCAGGCAACATCAAAGTAATGAGTTCTTTAGAAAATAGTGCAATTATTACACCGTTTGTTGTGTTGGTAATAGGAACAGTGTGTAATTGCTAAACAAATAGCATTTTTAAACATTTAACATGCTGAGTATGTCATTCCATAATAGTGGTATCAATAAAATACTTGACATTTTGGTAAAAGAGTGTTGCATCTTTTTAATGTTCGGACCCGAAGTTTTCCTCCAACAAAACGTTACAAAGTTCGCTTGATTTTTTTTTTTTATCCATTTATAGTTACAGTTAATGTTGTGGAAGATCTGGAAATACTGTCAGGACTGTAAAATAAATTAACGTCTAATCAGAATCATACAATGGGGTTTTAAAGACTCTGTTTAAAAAAAATAAATAAATACAAGATTATTAGAAAAAAGTCACAATTCGAGAAAACAATGTCTAATTTTCGAGGAAAGAGTCACAATATTTCAAGAATAAAGTAATTCAAGAATAAATCTGTAACATTTTAAGAGTAAAGTCGTAACGTTTTGAGAGTAAAGTCGTAACGTTTTGAGAGTAAAGTCGTAACGTTTTGAGAGTAAAGTAATTCAAGAATAAAGTCGTAACATTTCGAGAAAATCGTGATATCACATATCGTGATACGATATTTTTTGTCAAATCTCCTACCTCTTCGCAAAACTTAAATAATTAAAACCCCATCCCCTCCACCCCGAAACAACATGATTACAAAATTTTGCACTGAACTTTATATTTAAAGAAAATAAGTTCTTTCCTCAAACAAATCCTTTTTTTTTTTTTTTTTTTCCAAATGCTTATGTAATACTAAACCGCATATCCACCTGTGAGGTGACTAGTTGGCATGCTAGCAAGGTTAGCTTAGCTATCTGTTCAAAGCTATTAATTCCTTCGGTCATTAGATAAACTCTGCTTCTTCCTCTTCTTGTTAATATACTGCACATAAATGACAAGTCTTTTAGCTTGTCGAGGTTCAATGATAAACGTTGAAAACATTCAGAAACTGAAGCAAGGTATCACTCACAGTGACACATCACGATATTTCACGGTAAGCTAGCCATGCTAATAGAAAAACGCCATGACACAACGTTGTGTTGCCAGATTGTGCGCGTTTTACATTCTGTGCGCAAATTGGATTTATGATTAATTTTCGTAACGGGATAGTAATGTAATGGGGTTGCATTTTAGCAAGATTTAGTGTGACATTTATAAATGTTCAACTGTATCTATGATTTTTTTTTTTTTTTGGAAAATCCCTTTAAACCGTGACAAGAAGGAATTCTCTGCATTCACTCTGGCAACCCTGACCTTCACAAGCTAGCTCGCGATTTTAGCCCTAACCGTCATTTTTTAAAATAACTAACAGTAAATATATAGTATAAAGTCATAGCAAGAAGAGCTAACAGATATAAAAAAATAAAAATAAAACCGTGTCGTTTACGTTAACAAAAAGAAAAGAGTGACACTTTTAGACGAAATTGATATTATATATATATATATATATATATATATATATATATATATATATATATATATATATATATTAAAATGTAAAATAATATTAAATGTTTTACCTCAGATTTGCGTCGACTTTCTGGAGATTAAAAATAATAATAAATCACAGGATTCTCTATGTCCTATTCCAGCTCCCGGGAGAGTCCCGACTGCAGCTCTCCATTGAGACACCCTGCAAAAACAGCTGACAGCCTGGACGCTTGCTACACTAAATAAAAACAGTCCTCGTGTTTGTTTAATTCAGAAATAAGAGATAAGATCAGCTCTTCGCTTGTTACAGCTCAGTGTAGTGCGTTCAGCTCAGCTCGATCTGCATTGCAATGGATCAGTATGGAGTGCCTGTACACCAGCCAACAGAGAGGGCTGGGGGGGAAGAAAAAGACCAGCTAAACTCAGGAAATTACACGACAAACGTGTGCTAATCCTTTTAATAAATCCCTCAGACATCCAAATTCAGCGTGCACTTAAGGACAGGCTTTAACTGGCTCTCTATCTGCCCTCTTTTCCCCCTCACACTCGCCCCCGCTTCCTCACTCCTCACTAGCACGCTTTTTTGAAAGACTGCAGACAGGGTTGCCAGATCTTTCAATACAAAAAAACAAAACCTAAAATTAAACGATAAAACCAGATCCTTACACTCTACAAATTGTCATATTCAATTATTTTGCGTAATATATTGCATAATAAATCATGTAGTTTGCTTTAAGTGCTCAAAAAACTAGTAACAAAGGCAAGAAACCTTCACTCATTACTAGTGGTTTGTGGTTCGTGAACGAGTCGATTCCTTGAGTCGGCTCTGGTTCACCTATTAGTCGACTCAAAGAGACGACTCGTTAATGATTAAACGTTTCTTGCCTTTGTTACTAGTGTCTTATACGGACAACGGCGTTACACTACGTCCAAAGCAGCAAGCAACAGGCAACTATCCATTTTCTAAGTACGTTAATGAATCAGTGTCCAAAAATGACAGCCCAACAAGTGACGTTTTCTCAATTTTACGCAATTCAGTCTCGAATGATTTGTTGGACCAAATCTATGGCACGTGTGGCCCGCCCTTTCTCCAGTTTCCCATTCGCGACTTTAGTTACAGCCTACTATTAGTTCTCATTTACGGTTTGACTGTTGCATAACAATGGAATAAAAACTTATAACCATGGTTTCATCGTATCCTGTCATATACAACCTCTCATTAAACATGTATAGAAACATTATGTAGAAAATTACCACTTCCTTAGATGGAAGTAGCAGAGGGGAGGGGCAGAGACAAACCACAAACAACACAAGCAACTTGTCTCTTGCTAGTATGAATGTAGGGTAATGGTGATATGTCATTCATACATTAGTTGGCTCTTTGAATCAGCTCTTTGAATCTGGACATATACAAGCCATTTTCTTTAGTCTTCTAGTGTAATTTACTGAAAATGCTTCTCTGTTGGAGTCTGTGTGTGTGTTTGGGGTCCGCTCAATTGCTCCGTGCTAAAGACGTACTGTATGTAGTCGAGTATATTAAGGAATGGAAATTAATTTATTCATCTTCAGTAAGTGCTTTATCCTATTCAGAATCATGGTGGATCTGGAATCTATCCCAGGAACACTGTTTCTGAGACAGGAACATATCCTGGATGTGATGCTAGCCCATCACAGGCCACCATGAACACATCCATCCATCCATTTTCCGTACTGCTTATCCTACACAGGGTCACCGGGGAGCCTTGAGCGTACCCCAGGGAACACGGCAGCGGACAGCCTGAACAGGGTGCCAACCCATCACAGGGCACAATCACACACCCATCCACACACTACGGACAATTTGGAAATGCCAGTCAACCATGTCTTTGGACTGGGGGAGGAAGCCCCGAAGCACAGGGAGAACATGTAAACTCCACACACACAGGGCAGGGGCTGGATTCGAACCCCCAACTCCAGTGGTGCGAGGCAAATGCAAAAAGCACCTTGCCCCCATGAACACATTTAGAGGCTATTATCATAGCCAGTTCATTTACTGGCATGTCTTTGGGAGGTAGGAAGAAACTAGAGAATCTGAAGGAACCCAGCATGGACATAGGGAGTACACACAGACCGCGAAGATCCGGGAGCTGTGAGGCAGCAACACTACCTGCTTCACTATACTCCTGACCAGGAGGGAAATGAATCTTCTTAATGAAGCACAGACACAACAGCACAGTAACATATTATAATAGTATACATCAGCCAGATTTGAAATGGCTTGTAATCTTATTACAATTAATACAATTACTTAATTAGATTTTCATAAAATGCAATGCAAAACAAGTTATTTTGTTCGTTGTCATTACAAGTTAATGAAACAATTTCAGCCTCTGTTAGGCAAAGAAGAACAATGATTCGAGGAAAAAATATTGCAAACTTTTAATAGAAAAAAATGCATTGATGTTTGGGAGCTGAAAGAGTCGAGTCTGTTGGTGAGCTGAGTCAAATGATCTGACTCACTGAAAAGACTCACAATTCCATTCACTGCTCATTAAACTTGATGAAAACTGCAAACACCCTGATCTCCTCCTGACATCCTTGTTCATTATTTATAAGAAAATCATTTAGTGCGGGGGATTTTTCATTTATTTGAATTATAAGCAGAGTACACACTTTACTGTTTATATTAAGAAATGCATTAAGAATTTTTTGATTTGAAGAAGAAATAACTGACATTATTAATGCACATAAACACCTACCATAAAACCTGCTGAAAAATAAGAGAAAACAGTTTTTAAAAAATTGACACAATTATGTGTAAAAAACTATGGACCTGGCAACACTGACTGCAGCGCACGCTCGTATTCTACTCCTACCTGTAGTTTGACAAATCCCGCCTTCTGCCTGTGATTGGCTAGTAGTACCCCGCGTCCTGCATCACGATTGGCTAGTCGATCATAGTAACGCTGTCTAATTGGCAGCTGCTGATAAGTATGAAGCGCTAAAGCTAACCTCAGTTCGGAATAAAGGTGGTAAAAGGAAACTCCTACAGCCGTGGCCAAAAGTTTTGAGAATGACACAAATATTCATTTTCACAAAGTCTACTGCTTCAGTGTTTTTAGATCTTTTTGTCAGATGTTACTAACTGTTACTGAAGTATAATCACAAGCATTTCATAAGTGTCAATGGCTTTTATCGACAATTACATGAAGTTTATGCAAAGAGTCAACATTTCGCAGTGTTGACCCTTCTTTTTCAAGACCTCTGCAATTCGCCCTGGCATGCTGTCAATCAACTTCTGGGCCACATCCTGACTGATGGCAGCCCATTCTGGCATAATCAATGCTCGGAGTTTGTCAGAGTTTGTGTGTTTTTGTTTGTCCACCCGCCTCTTGAGGATTGACCACAAATTCTCAATGGGATTAAGGTCTGGGGAGTTTCCTGGCCATGGACCCAAAATGTCGATGTTTTGTTCCCCGAGCCACTTCGTTATCACTTTTGCCTTGTGGCAAGGTGCTCCATCAAGCTGGAAAAGGCATTGTTCGTCAACAAACTGTTCTTGGATGGTTGGGAGAAGTTGCTCTCTGAGGATGTTTTTGTACCATTCTTTATTCATGGCTGTGTTCTTAGGCAAAATTGTGAGTGAGCCCACTCCCTTGGCTGAGAAGCAACCCCACACATGAGTTGTCTCAGGATGCTTTACTGTTGGCATGACACAGGACTGATGGTAGCGCTCACCTTTTGTTCTTCGGACAAGTTTTTTTCCAGATGCCCCAAACAATCGGAAAGGGGATTCATCAGAGAAAATAACATTACACCAGTCCTCAGCAGTCCAATCCCTGTACTTTTTGCAGAATAGCAGTCTGTCCCTGATGTTTTTCCTGAAGATAAGTGGCTTCTTTGCTGCCCTTCTTGACACCAGGCCATCCTCCAAAAGTCTTCGCCTTACTGTGCGTGCAGACACACTCACACCTGCCTGCTGCCATTCCTGAGCAAGCTCTGCACTGGTGGTGCCCCGATCCCGCAGCTGAATCAACTTTAGGAGACGGTCCTGACGCTTGCTGGACTTTCTTGGGCGCCTTGAAGCCTTCTTCACAACAGTTGAACCTCTCTCCTTGAAGGTCTTGATGATCCGATAAACGGTTTAGGTGCAGTCTTACTAGCAGCAATATCCTTGCCTATGAATCCCTTTTTGTGCAAAGCAATGATGGCTGCATGTGTTTCCTTGCAGGTAACCATAGTTAACAGAGGAAGAACAATAATTTCAAGCACCACCCTCCTTTTAAAGTTTCCAGTCTGTTATTCTAACTCAATCAGCATGACAGAGTGATCTCCAGCCTTGTCCTTGTTAACACTCTCACCTGTGTTAATGAGAGAATCACTGACATGATGTCAGCTGGTCCTTTTGTGGAAGGGCTGAAATGCAGTGGACATGTTTTTTTGGGATTAAGTTCATTTTCATGGCAAAGAGGGACTTTGAAATTAATTGCAATTCATTTGATCATTCTTCATAACATTCTGGAGTATATGCAAATTGCCATCATAAAAACTGAGACAGCAGACTTTGTAAAAATTAATATTTGTGTCATTCTCAAAACTTTTGGCCACGGCTGTAAACTGCAGGGGGGGAGTTTCAGTGTAAATGCTGCCACACTGCCACCTACTGTACAGGTGCTCAGATTACAACAGCTTTTAAAATGCCTGCATAAACAATAATAAAGAAATACATTTTACTCAGTAACAACTCTACTCAGTATGTGCTTGGATAACATGGATCAGTCACCTTTGGTAAATTAAAGTTCAATTTAAGTAAAAATTTCTTTTTCTTTTCTTTTTTTTTGGACAGATTTAACCAGTGGTGAAAAAAAGTACTGAGCATTTATACTTAATGGAAAGTATCAATAATGTATGGAAATCTTACTAAACAAGTTGCTACTTTTAAATTTACTCAAGTATTAAAATATAAAAAGTAACTGTTTTAACGTCATGTTTTCTTTTAAAGCAGCTACTCCATTTTGCCTGAATGCATGAATAATACTATCTAGTTTTGCTAATGAATTATATATTGGTAAAAGGATGCTGAGGTTAGAGCTGCCAGGCAGGTGGCCGAGAGGAAGACCAAAGAGGAGGTTTATGGATGTAGTGAAAGAGGACATGAAGGTAGTCGGTCTGAGAGAAGAGGATGCAGGGGATAGGGCTAGATGGAGGCAGATGATTCGCTGTGGCGACCCCTGAAGGGAACAGCCGAAAGGAAAAGAAGAAGTTTTGCTAATGAATTAACAGAAGGACAATATCCTGTACAGTAAATAACCAAAATTCACCATGAGCTAGAATTTGACTTGCTTGCTAGCCATTTTAGTTTACCTATTTCTACTCTAACCTGCCATTACCAAAGAAAACAGCCTTAAGTAGTTAAATTCAAGCCAGTTAATGTTAACAATTTAGTGAAACTTACTTCAAGATGCTTTTATCAATTTAAATGGTGTTCATGTCTTCTAAAGGAGACAGCTCATTTTATATTTACATTTTATTAAGGTAGGGCCAGGGCACTTATCCTCAAGTTTAACACTGCAGTCATGTTCCATTTTCAGACACACTGATTGCTACAGCTCTAACCACATTGTGTAGCATGACATGGTCACTGCAGAGGATGAATTGACACAATTACTGATTAATTCAATTAGATGCTTTATCCTGAAATGTTAATCAAATGTGCATGATCTCAATGATATGGCACCGAGTTATTGGCTGGATAAGAGCAGAAGAGACCTTCAAGATTTGTATTCTGAAGGTCTAACAAACATGCAAGGAGTAAAAAAAAACTAAAAACTTTTTTTTAGGAGATGAACTTAACAAATATAAATAACACTTAAGTAAATTATAAATACCCCAAAATAATAATTTAGTATTCTCTAAATAGTATACTCCTGGATTTAGCATGTCATACATTTAACTCTTCAATAAACAATAACAATAAAATATTACCTTATGTTATGAAAAAATGAAAGAAAATATGCTTGTCTTAAATATGTGTAACATTTTATGCCAAATATTACATTCATCAATGAAACTTTACAGAAACAGATCACATAATTAATTCATATGAATAATTAAATAGCAAAAAAAAAAAAAAAAAAAAAAAAAAAAAAGACTTAATATTAAATAGATATGAAAATGTGTTTCCTGTTTTTTCCCCCATGGTTTCCCTTTTGTATGCAAGTGATCACTGTATGTTATACTATCTGTTCATTATGTTCAGTTTCTGACACAATATGTTTGTGTTTCCTATTCTTTCCTATTCTTCCTATTATATATTTCTTATTATTGGCTTTACTATTATTAACATCTGGCTCATGTTGCAGGCTGTCATGGGCACTTCTTCTTCTTCTTCTTCTTCTTCTTCTTATTATTATTCCCTCACTCACTTTTACTCCCTCACCGGACACCGTTCTATTGCAGGGCACCACGCACACCCAATCCCACACACATTCACACTCAGGGTCAAAGTGTCATTGCCAATCCACCTAGTGGCCTGTTTTGGAAGTGGAAGGAAGCCAGAGAATCAAGAGGAAACCCACACAGACAACAGGGAGAACACACAGACACCACACAGACAGTAACCTGAGCTCATGATTGAACCCAGGACCTATTATTATTATTATTATTATTATTATTATTATTATTATTATTATTATTATTATTATAGCATTGCCACCTTGCATCCTGAGCTTGGTTACTTTCTGTGTCTGTTCTGTGCATGTTCTCCCCCTGTTGTCATGGATTTGCTATGGATTCACTGGTTTCCATCCAGGGTGAATTCCCTTGCCTTGTGCGCAGACCAACCCTGACCAGGGTAAAAGGATTACTAAAAAGGAATAAATTAATGGGTTATTATTATTATTATTATTATTATTATTATTATTATTATTATTATTATTATTATTATTATTGTTGTTGTTGTTGTTGTTGTTGTTGTTGTTGTTGTTGTTAAAAAACAAAACAACTAAGCCTAATAATAATTGGATTTTTTTAAAGTGCTGTCATTTAAGAAAGGAAAGAATTGTTGGTTTTCTGTAAGGAGATGTTTATTTAACATTTATGGAAGGAGTCTCCAGTGTCAGTGCTTTGTAACAGTCAGACTTAAAGCTGTGCCTAAGTTTTTCATCTTCAGGAGAGAGTTTCTTTGTAACATGACAAGCTGTTTTTTTTGTCTTATTAACGTCGAGAGAGAGAGAGAGAGAGAGAGAGAGAGAGAGAGAGAGAGAGAGAGAGAGAGAGAGAGAGAGAGAAGCTGGTGAGACAATGACTGTTTATAGCTGCTGTAATGTAAGTAATGTAATATAGCAGGGACTAACTTTATTACATTATATGTAACTATAAATGTATTTAAAAAAAATTTCTTTTTAAAAAATCTCATAAGAGGAATAACATCACTCCTCACTCTCAGTATTACTCTCATTAACACACACCTTTCCTATTAGATTCACTATAATCATTCCATAATGTATTTTATGTAAGGAATATATCACTCTGTGTCATGCTGTTATAAGAAACTAATCAACATTGGGGTGGTGTGATGACAAGGAGTTACTGTTACCACTGTATTATTCAGTATCTACAGTGAATGTAATAGGAAAGGTGTGTGTTAATGAGAGTGAGGAATGCTGATGTGGACTCATTACAGGATTAAAAGGAATGTGTATGACATTTTTAAGCACAACCATTTTGCTTTTCTTCTGCATAGCTTATCTGTATTTTGCTGAAATATCTACAGGAAGTGTACTAATATCCTGAATATGACACAACAAAATTAACTGGTTCAGTACACATCGCACATGAACAGGCTTTCCCCCAGAATAGCTGAGCTCTTGCTTCTGTTCTCCGGCAGCTCTTTTAAACAGCACTAACACACACAAAGTCTTTGTGTCTTTTAACAAGAACGTGCACATTCCTCTTCCTCATGCTATAGACATGTACAGCGCACTCCACCAATATTGGCACCCTTGGTAAATATGAGCAAAGCAGGCTGTGAAAAATCGTCTTTATTGTTAAATCTTTTCATCTTTTGTTAAAAAAGATTTTTTTTTAAAATCACAAAATTACTCTGCTCTCATGGATATCAAACAATTGCAAACACAACACAGGTTTATCCAAAAAAAAAAAAACTTTGTTAAATATAGGTGTGCAACATTTATTGGCACCCCTATGAATTCATATGAGAAAAATATATTTGAAGTATATTCCCATTGATATTTTACATTTTTTTAGTACACAGAGGTATAAATATGAGGTAACACATAGGCCAAATTCCCTTAGCCATTCATAACATTGGGTAAGACCAAAGAATATAGCTGTGATGTGCGGCAAAAGGTTGCTGAGTTTCACAAAATAGGAAGTGGCTATAAGAAAATAGCACAAGCATTGAAAATGCCCATTTCCACCATCAGGGCAATAATTAAGAAGTTCCAGTCAACTGGAAATGTTATGAATAAACCTGGAATTGGATGTGTGTCTATATTGTCTCAACGCACTGTGAAGAGGATGGTTCGAGTGGCCAAAACATCTCCAAGGATCACAACTGGAGAATTGCAGAATTTAGTTGTGTCTTGAGGTCGGAAAGTCTCCAAAACTACAATCCGAAGTCACCTACAAGACCACAAGTTGTTTGCAAGGGTTTCAAGAAAAAAGCCTCTACTCTCATCCAAAAACAAACTCAAGCGTCTTCAGCTTGCCAGACACTACTGGAACTTCAAATGGGATCGGGTTCTATGGTCAGATGAAACCAAAATAGAGCTTTTTGGCAATAAACACCAGAGGTGGTTTTGGTGCACACAGAGAGGTAGCCATATGGAAAAGTACCTCATGCCCATGGTTAAATATGATGGTGGAGCTTTAATGTTTTGGGCTGTTTTTCTGCCAGAGGACCTGGACATTTCGTTACGATACATGGCATCAAGGACTCAACAGATATTAAATGAAAACCTGACTGCCTCTGCCAGAAAGCTTAAAATGGGCCGTGGTTGGATCTTCCAGCAGGACAATGATCCAAAACATACATTAAAATCAACACAAAAATGGTTTACTGACCACAAAATCAAGGTCCTGCCATGGCCATCCCAGTCCCCTGACTTGAAACCCATAGAAAACCTGTGAGGTGAACTGAAGAGGAGAGTCCACCAGCGTGGACCTCGAACTTTGAAGGATCTGGAGAGATTCTGTATGGAGGAATGGTCTTAGATCCCTTGCCATGTATTCTCCAACCTCATCAGGCATTATAGGAGAAGACTCAGAGCTGTTATCTTGGTAAAGGGAGGGAGCACAAAGTATTGACTAAAAGGGTGCCAATAATTGTTGCACAGGTATATTTAACTTTTTTTTTTTTTGATAAACCTGTGTTGTGTTTTCAGTTGTTTGATATCCATGAGAGCAGAGTATTTTTGTGATTTTTTTTTAACAAAATATCAAAAGGTTAAACAATAAAGACAATTTTTCACAGCCTTCTTCACTCATATTTACCAAGCATGCCAATATTAGTGGAGGGCGCTATACACTAACATGGTCTACAGAAATCTCACAGCGCTTACAGCATTTTCTTGGCTAATTATTTTGCCCTAGTTATCTTTACACTAGTTATTTTGCAATCCTGTTACGCACATTAGGAGACTTAAAAAAAGCTCATTCTAAGACAGACTGCTTCCTCAAAATGACTGCGTTACTCAGTCACCGCAATGTTTCTGATTAGAAGACACAAGTGAATGTAGCTGACATGGCTGTATAGTGGTGTGGGTGTGAAGGACAAATTTATTGTTGGAGGATTAAATTCTGCACAGATAAAGCGCAGTACGTTACAGATACAGGATCACATTGCTCTGGGTATGTTAAAGCTCTCAATTATTAAATATAAATATGTATTTTTAAATGTTTTGTTTTACATAGAGCTGAGATAAGACAATATCAGGACTAGGGTGGGGGGAAAGGTAGTTTTAAATTACAATTTATTACAAAAACATACTTATTGATTCCCCCCCCAAAATCTAATATGACAAAAGCCTCGTAAACAGAAGTCACTTATAAAATGCATGTGTAAGCTTTTGTGTCTAGTAAGCGTTTTTTTTTTTTTATGTTTTCTGCATTTAATGCTGTACTATATGAGTAGACAAAAGTTATATTTCATATGTGTGTCAATCTGCTAAAACCTGTCACATGTCAATGTGGCTGAATTCTGGAAAACAGCCAAAAATGATGACAAAAAATCAGGTTTTCAGCCAATAACTCACCCTGACATCTTTAACAAACTATTTCCAGCAAAACAGTGTGGCTCTTTTTACATTTTGCAGAGGCTTCCTCGTGTTTCTACAGTTTCCTTTCCTGAAGAGTTGTGTAAGAAGCCAGTTTAACAAACACAGTGCTAAAAACAGGCAGTCTGCCAAAAGATGACTAAAATATCACAGGTTGCCTCACCCTGTGAACATCACACTTTCATCAAGTTGTTGGATAGTTATGTGCTGTAGTGAAACGTATACAAGTCTAATCAATTCAGTTTGTAGTCAGATTCCGCCTGTTGAAATGTCTGCGATGCTCCCGCGCCATCACATCATCATCAAAACAGAGAAGAGAGCTACTCTGTACAAATGACAGCGGGCAAAGTGCTAAAACGTCTAAATGATCTAATTTAAATACATTATTAAAATAATTATTTCAGTAGCGATGTAAGAGCAAACAAATCATTTGAATTGCCACGAGTGGATTGTACCTCAGCACAACGTGTCGTTCATTAATTAAAAAAAATTCTAATTGATGGCAAGTTGCTGTGATGTAAGAGGAATAAAACACTTCAGGCCGTTCTGTTATTGGAAAATATTCCGCTCCAAGGTGGTAGTGCATCGCTCCACATTGTCACTGATTTTATTCCTTCGTATTATATTTTAAATCCCATTTTAAAATAAATGGGCAGTGGTAGCTCAATGGTTAAGACGTTGTATTACTGCTTGGATGGTCGTGAATTCAAATCCCAGCACTGACAAGCTGCCACTACTGGGCCTTTGAGCAAAGCCTTTAACCCTCAATTGTTCTGTTGTAGAAATGAGGTACACGTAAGGCACTCTGGATAAGGGCGTCTGCCAATGCCGTAAAAAAAGGGGGGGGGGCAAAAATCATTTATGGCAACACCTTCATTTTTTCTTTGAATACCAAAAAATTGGAGATCAACTCATGCTAGCCTTCTCCATTCTCCATGTATGAAACTTGAAAGGAGTAATGCAACAGTGTTGTGTTTTTATACACCAAAGATCTGGAACATGTTAAACATTCATTAGTCTCCATCTATCATTGATGTGAAAACAAAACAAAAAACATATTTTTCACTATAGTGTTCAATTATAGCATTTATTATTTGCGTTACACTTACTGGCATGGTACTTTTTTGTTATATTTAGGTATATTTTTTATTGTTATGATTTTCTTCTTTCTGTCACTGCTATTATTTACTGCATTATTATTATTTGCCTATTTTTTATGACCTTTTGTTTCTTTATTTTTCTGATTTTTGCTTCTCCCTGTAAAACACTTTGAGCTGTATTTTAAATGCATGAAGAGTGCTATATAAATACAGTGTATTTATTTATTTAGATTAATTAACTGATTGACTGATTAATGGATTAACTTTATTAAAAAAAAAAAATACATCAACATTTTTGCTATGAGCATTCAATTTCATGAACCCTGAACTTCAAACTATGAACTATGAAATCTGGTTTTAATAATTGGCATGCTATCAATAAATGTATGCCTTTTTCAGGTGTCTGAAGAAGCTGGACCAAAATGCAAAGTATCAAGTGTGTGGTGGTTGGAGATGGAGCTGTGGGGAAGACCTGCCTTCTAATCTCCTACACCACCAACGCCTTTCCTAAGGAGTACATCCCTACTGTGTTTGACAATTACAGCTCAGAGATCACAGTGCAGTCCAAACCCATCAGTCTTAATCTATGGGATACGGCCGGTCAGGAAGCGTACGACCGCCTGCGAACCATATCTTATCCCCAAACCAACGTCTTCATCATCTGCTTCTCCATCTCCAGCATGACTTCTTTTGAGAATATCAAGCTGAAATGGTATCCCGAGGTATCAAAACACTGCCCCAATGTACCCATCCTTTTAGTGGGAACCAAAAAAGACCACAGGCAGGATCCGGAAATTTTGCAGAAATTAAAGGAACAGAAACTGACTCCTGTCACTGAGCAGCAGGGAAAGGCTCTGGCTCGAGAAATCAGGGCTGTCAAGTACCTTGAGTGCTCAGCTCTCAACCAAGATGGTGTGAAGGAAGTATTCGAAGAGGCTGTCAATGCCTACCTGAACCCAAAGCCTGAGCGTAAAAAATTCTGTGTATTTTTATAAAGACACTTTACAGGAGATTTTTTTTTTCAAACATCATTGTATAAAAAACCTTAAGGACTCAGTTATGAGTCTTTGAAACATGAACTCCAAGATAACATTTGAAGTATTTCCCATTTATTAAAATAACATGAATAACTTTATAAGGAGTTTTGATAAACAGTTTAGTTACAGATTTCTCTGCTTACATTTCAAGGTTAAATGGACAGATTTAATGTGTGATTTAATGTGTGTCTCTTATATAAAAGTTTAAAATATATATTTAAAAATGTAAGATTTAAGAAGGCAGATTGAGTATAAATATATTCCCCAAAACTTGTAGCCTAATTTAAACCACCACAAATTAGTAAGGATGCTGCAAATGTTAATGTTTTTGTCCCACAACCTTTCATATCTGCCCACTTACTGATATCTCCCACTTGTGCAACATTTTTTGGTGAGTACTGTAGGATCCCAGTCTTGATGCACTCCTCTATTCCCAGATACCCTGTGTACGACTGTCCTATGACCACGTCCCATGATTTGTAATGAAACACACATGAAATTAGTCACTGCTAATTTTTGTATTTTGATGCTGAATCATTGGCGTAATGGATCTGAATAGTCTGTTAGTCATCAGTTGTGTGGTGTTGGAGTGTCCAGGATCCTGTATTCTGTTAGTGAGACTTACATCAGCAATAAAAAAAAACACCCTGGCATTTAATTTCAGGCAGAAATACTGCACAGTATACAACAAAATCATATGAAAAATAAAAATAAATGCACTACATGTGAAAAATGTGTGAAACATAACGTGTACAATATATTTTTTAAGATCACCAAAACTGAATAGTCACATGATCCTTAATCACACAAATAACAAGATTTTGCTGATTTCATTAAACCTTCAACAAATCAAACAAATAGACATTATTACATTAAACAGGCCATAATTTCTACTAATGTCATCTCAGTTGACATAATTATAATTAGATTTTTTTTTTTTAAATTCAGATGTATGTGAAAGATCACTTGAGAAATCTTGGTTCTTGCTCTTTGAATGCTGACTCAGTTGCATTCAGGACAAAGTGACTAAAATGGAGAACTAGTCATGCCATACCTCATAGCCAAGGCATAGCTGTCAGATTCAGACTGAATATGAAAGAGGAACCCAGCTGAGTCTTCTGATCACTGGAAATGAATAAGCTGGTTTCTTTTACCACAAACAGTCAACTGCATGAGGAGAGAAGAACAACAAAAAAATATTTAGCCGCTAAGAAGCATCACAGGGAGACTCCTTATTTTACCTTTGGAGTTAAAATGTAGACAATATTAGTTAAAAGACACTATCCATCCATTTTATCCATCCCCGTCCACGATGTCCCCCACTTTGTGCCCCAAGTTTCCTGGGATAGGCTCCAGGCTCCCCCGCAACCCTGTGTAGGATAAGAGGTATGGAAAATAGATGGATAGAGTACAGGTAAGTACAGGTAAGTACAAAAGTGAAACAGACCAAAAAAGTACAAACGTCATGCTCATGCAACTTTTTGTTGAGTCCTATGAGATCCCAGTCCTGATGCACTCCTCAGATGCTGTGAACATTTCTAGCAAACTTTCTAAAAAAACAAACCAAAAAAAACCCCAAACTGTTACGACTGTACATCTCATGAGAAACATGAAATTAGTCATCATTGCTTTTTGTATTTTGATGCTGAATCATTGGCATAATGGATGTGAATAGTTTGTTAGTCATCAGTTGTCGTGTTGTTGGAGTCATTAAGATCAGCAATTTAAAAAACTAAACTAAACAAAACAAAAAAACAAATCTGGCCTTTAATTTTACGCGGCAATACTGCCCAGACAGATAAAGTGAGAGCTCATGATAACAGTAATCTTAATATTTTACCTTAAGGGCTAAATCATTCCAAAATAAATTAAATAAATGAAAAATTATTATAATTGGATGGAATTCAAAGCTACAGAATTTTTATCATCGATCATAAAATGAAATTCTTCCTGTGAAACTGACAGTTTTCTGTGAAATGCAGTAAAATTCAGAAATTGGGTGAACTGTGCATTAACTGGAAAACATTGCACTAATATAATCTGACATTCTGGATGAAGCACGGCATTTAAGTTACCTAGCATAAAAGCAGTGTGCAGTTTTGACCCTTCACTTTTTGCCTGTAGACTTAAATTTAGTCAGAAACACCATTCTTGGATTTGACCATTGACATTGATAAGCCTTATTCTCTTGTTCATTTAAAAAAAAAAAATATTAATTTTTGACTTAGCTTTGTTTGCTATTATCTTTGTCTCTGCCTAGTCTAGTCTGTTTGTTGATCAGCTGACTCTATTATATCTTTGAGTAGTGGTTTGCCCTTTTGGCTTGAGCTGTTTTAATGAAATTAAGCAAATTTTACTGTGAATTTTATAGAGCCTTACTAAAAAATATTATCTGGAAGTCTGGGCATTTTCCATTGATCTTTACTGGGTTTTTGTTTGGTACTTTCAGATTTGAAATCCATAACCTCAAGTAAAAAAAAGCAGTGTTGCAATGACTTGTCTCGAGGTCAGTTTCTCCTCCTTTTTACTCTGATAATAGTAATAGTAATAGTAATAGAGACTGATGTGATCTGTAGGTCTTACTAGGAGCAACAAACCAACAAACAACTTAATCATAAATAAACATTGATATTGTTAGTACTAAATTATAGTCATTGATTATCTTATACTGAAACACCTTCACAAGTGTGCAAAGTGCAAATTAACTCTCATAAAAGTAAATGTGTGTGTACTTCCAACCAGTGGCCACAGCCTAACATTACGTTTAAAGGGCTGTAACATAAATCCATGATAAGAAACCCATTCAGCAATACTATACATTCATTTTACACACTGGCATGTTTGCTTTTACATACATAAGGTTATTATTTCTAAATACTGCAAAAAGTGATTATTTAACCATAAAAAAATAATGCAAGGTCCAGGTCCTTTTTACAGAGAGGCTACAACTTCAAGTCAAGTCAATCGTTACTGTCAACATAACCATATGCAATGTGATGAAATAAAATTTCTCCTAGACCAAAGGTGCAACATATATGCATGATATAC
Source organism: Cranoglanis bouderius (assembly GCA_023630585.1). Classification (NCBI taxonomy): domain Eukaryota; kingdom Metazoa; phylum Chordata; class Actinopteri; order Siluriformes; family Cranoglanididae; genus Cranoglanis; species Cranoglanis bouderius. The sequence goes on from CM042540.1 coordinate 6,204,150, forward strand.
ACAGTGCTGACAGGACATAAATAAATACAATACTATATAATGTGGAATGGGAATAAAGATGCATGCAGGGAGAGGGTTATGAGAAACTGTGGGGTGATTACACATAGGGGGAGTAGAGTATAAAACTGATGCCATAAATACTCCCACAAAACATTTAACATTACACCAAGACACACATTAAATTACATTACATAAAACAAAAAAGGTCTATAGCTGTGACTGGAATGAACTGCAGTGCAGTAATAAACTTGAGATGAAATGGAAAAGTGCCAGAGCAGTACTGTGATTGTGAATAAGTACAATCAAACTGTCATTGTGCTATAAACAGTAAGTTAGCAATCAGTACAGCAAATACTATACAAGTAAAGAAACCTGAACTTAACCCAACACATACACACAATCTGCATATAGTAGAATATAGACTGGCTATTAATGGAACCATGAATTAGGGCCCACAAGCTCCATCCAGGTATAAGATAAGAATCTGTCCTTTCCGAAGCCCAGGAGGAAGTAACAAACACAGAAGACAAGTCTGATACCAGGAGTCTCATCCATCCCAACTCTCTCTATCTGCTCTTATCTGATGCTGATATACACACACCAGTTAGTGCTTGGGATCTTAGTCATTAATAAAGAAAAAATAGTGTGTGAGACTGATGAAATGATCTGGTCAGTGGCAGCAGTGTTACAGTCGCTGTATTGGTCACCTGAAAAAGGAGCTCAGTTTTATGGAAAAATTACCATGACCTTGCTGTGTTTTCAGGATTCAGTTTAAGGACAATGTTTATCACAAACTTGAAATTCTTTTGATGCTGTAACAAGCTGTGAAACTAAAAACTGTTGGCAACCTATGGATACATCTATGCCTCAGATCTGGGGATGTGAAGGGCAGCAGATGGCATACTCAATCTGCCACTAACAGTCTCCCCTTCACTGATGCTTTGATCAGACTCTCTCTGTCTGTAGTTACCCTTCATAAACATGACTAGCTTCAGTTAATGACTAGCTTCCAAATTTCCACTCAGCATCCATCTATCTATCATCCTCAACCTTTGCTCTCACAAGCAGTCAGTGGCCCAAGATATGTTTGACTTCCTTTGCCATGCCTCTTGTCCTGCATGAGTTTTACAGGCTTTTGTGCTTTGTAATGCCTCTGAAACCTTCTGGTTGCTAATGCAGTGCTTAAGTGGGAAAAACACACATTATTCACTATGTATATTATTCATTACATTATTCACTTAAACTTCAATGCTTTCTACATCATCTTTGCTGTAAACAATGTTTATTTGTTTGGTTTGAGGTTCTTTAAGATAGATAGATAGTATATACTTTATTGAAGGGGAAATTTGGTGTCACAACAGCCACAAGACAAGAGCAACAGGGAGGACTAAGAATTAACAGTTCACACATATACATATAAATAGCTCTCCAAATTATTTGCAGACTAAGATTCCTGTACAGATTAACTGTATGAAATAGATTACAGGTTGGCAGGCTTAAAACTGTACATTAGACATGTGTTATGAGCAGTTGTGGTAGTGTGTGTATAAGCATGTGCAGTGACCCTATGTAAAAATTGTTGTGCAATATGCAGTGTAGTAGTTGGGTATGCAAAATCAGTGGACATGTCCATCATATCCAATGTCCACATAGCTCCCAACCTCGTTGCTGATTCGTTGTAGAGTCGGATAGCAGTGGGCAAGAATGACGTCTTGTACCTTTCTTTATTACAGCAAAGCGGCCATAATCTACTGGAGAATAAGCTCCAATGTTTAGCTAGAGTAACAAGGAGGGGGTGTTTGCTACTGTCCATGATTCTCTCAATTTTGTCCACCATCCGCCCTTCCACCACCACCTCTAGGGTGCCCAGTTTGTAAGCTTGTGATTGGCTTATTCAGCTTCTTTGCATCACCAGCTCTGATGCTGCTGATTGCAGTAAAGAATATTTTACTTGCAACCACAGACTGGAAGAAGGTCTCCAGCAATTTGATACATACATTGAAGGATCTGAGTTTCTTCAGGAAGTAGAGTCTGCGCATACCCTTCTTGTAGACCACCTCACTGTTGGTCCTTCAGTCCAGTCTGTTGTTGAGGTGGACACCAAGGTATTTATGATCACTGACTACTATGACTTCCTCTCATTTGATGAAGATGGTCTGGGTTACCATCTTCTTCCTCCTATGGTCCACCACCAGCTCCTTGGTCTTAGACACATTGAGTAGCAGTTTGTTGTTCTTGCACCACTTCACAAATCTGTCCACCACCATTATGTACTCCGCCTCCGGTCCATCCTTAATAGACCCTACCACTGCAGAGTAATCAAAGAACTTCTGCAAGTGGCATGACTCAGTGTTTGGAAGTCTGGGGTGTAGAGTGTGAACAGAAATGGAGGCAGAACATTCCCCTGCAGTGCTCCTGTTACTCACCACCTCTTCAGACATGCCGCTACTGTACCCATTCTCATACCCAGCATGCCATTTTCAAGTTTCATTGTAGATGGTGAAATGTTTGTGAAACGCACTGAGAAGCTAAGTGGCCAAACTTATCTGTGTGTAAGTGTGGACTAGGCAATGGGTAGCCATTTCAGTGACAAGGGTGAATAAGCAAATTTTGTTTATGCAATACATGACAAATTCTCATGCCCATGCTTCCAAATGCACTTCACCATATAGTCTTAAGAGTATCACAAATATCCTCATCATGTTATTTGTTGTTGTTTTTTCCATTGACTTTTAGCTGCAAAGCTCAGAGGATTCCTCACAAACCCACAGTCCTACATACCCTAAAGTCAACAACTGGGATTTGAACAACATTTGATCTGTGGGATAAAGTCAACATGCAGGGATCCAAATATTTTAGGTCTCTGGTGGATGCCCGAGTGGTTATAATGAACACCATCACCTCAGATGTGTTCACTTTGTGGGTTTTCTGATGCTCCAGCACTTTCACTGACTTAGTCATCAACATACTTAGTCTTATCAGATTGTTCTAGGTAAGAAAGCATAGTGGTCATAAAACAAAACGATTTGCCCATGTTAAATGTCTTAACCCATATATTGTTACATTGTTATTATCTTTTTGTCCAGGCCTTGAAGTTACAATGGGAGGAGACACGTCTCTTAATAATTACAATTTAACACGTTTTATGACTATTCTGACCATGGAATCATTAGACATACCACCATCCAATGTTTTTTCTGCATTTATCTTTGGCATTCTTACATACTGTTTAATTTTGCTCTTCAACTCCATGTTGCTTGCGACTATTGTTGTACAAAGGAATCTGCATAAACCTATGTACATACTGCTGTTTAATTTGTCCATCTGTGACCTTATGGGAGCTACGGCTTTTTACCCGCAGCTGGTTTGTAGTATATTGTCTCAGAGTAGAGAAATATCCTACCCTGCCTGTGCCTTGCAAGGCATCCTTCTTCATGTCTATGGGGGAGGATCTCTTTTATTTCTCAGTGTTATGGCTTATGACAGATACATTGCCATTTGCAAACCTTTGAGATACAATAATCTGATGACCCAAGGTGCATTGGTGAAGCTTATTTTTATGGTCTGGTCTGTTAATTTTGCATTGGTCGGGATTTCATTTACACTCACAATAAGCACAGAAATTTGCAGGACAACTATAGTGGACACATACTGCAATAATCCTTCTTTAATGAAGTTAATCTGTGAGGATACAAGAGTGATGAACTACTATGGCTACTTTACTGTAATTCTTGTTCAAAGCTTTTCTGTACTGATAGTATCATTAACATATATCAAAATCCTAATTACCTGTCTTTCTACTAAACAGGCAAGATCTATAAGTAAGGCAATGCAAACCTGTGGGACACATTTAGTCGTTTTTCTGAGTTTTGAGATTAACTCTCTTTTCCTAATGACATCTCACAGGTTAGAATCAGTATCTCCACACTTAAGAAAGGCCTTTGGTGTTTCAATAATGATCTTTCCTCCAATTCTTAACCCTCTAATTTATGGGTTGAAAACTAGGGAAATTCGACAAACAATGTTTAAGTTCATACAAAGAAAAGTTTCTTCTATCTAACAGGAAAATAACTCAGAGCACATACGTATGCTTCTGCATTTTACTACATAAATTATGTTTTAAAAATTACTAGGGTTTTCCACCACACTAAAGTAAAGTAGAAGACCTAAATTTAAACCATAAAGTCCAATCACCTAAATAATGCTCTGTGCTGTTATGAATATCAATATTACCACACAGTATAATTCTGGGAATATTATATTTATAGCACCTCAAATTAAAGTATAATTCATGCTGATTACACAAAAAGGAATTAATCGATTATAAAGGACAAATTTCCATTGTTGTATGTTGACTATATCACTGGCTTACACTTGTTTTTTTCTTTTTAATTTTTCCCATCATTTGCATATGTCATGTAGCATTACCACTTGATTCATGAGATTTTACAGGCAATACTAAACATGCATTTTGTGACAAAGTACACGTGACACATGTGCCAAGTAAATAATATGCCAATTTAAGCTGTTATTGTCATTGGAAAGATTAAGACAGTTAACTATTGACAGCATTAAAGGATGAGACACCTGTAATTTAACATGATGCACACTGGTAGTATTTAATAGTACTTCAATAATAGGAATAATACTGTAATAATACAAATACTATTTATTGTTATTTGACAGTACACAGAAATTGACATATACATTTGATTTACTCATTTGTAAGATACTTCTACCCAGAGTGACAAAACATGAAAACAGCTGAGGGTGTGACAATACAAAGTACTGGGAGAATTTGTAAGAATTGGTGAAGTGATTAAGTGATCTGGTCAGTAACTGAAAAATTAGTTTAAAGTGAGTAAGGAATAAATGCCAGTGCAAAGAAGTGTTATTTTACACTCTCAAAACAGATGTAGTATGTTTTTAATATGTAATAATCTTTGTGTCCAGTTACAGTGCGGTGAGATTTTTTTAATCCAAGTATGTGATGAACAGGTAGAGAATGATTTATAAAGGCAGTGGCAGTTGTATATATATTTTATATATGTTGTATACTGTACATACAATACATATAAACCCTGTTAAAATGGCAGGTCATTGTGGTGTAAAAAAAAAAAAAAATGAAACAAGATAAATCATGTCAGAACGTTTTCCAACCTCAATGTGAAATTATAACATATAAAAATTAAGTGAAAAACAATCAGAAATATTTTAGGGAAATATAAAAAAGTTACAATAACCTGGTTGCCTAAGTGTGCACACCCTTTTATAATTGAGGATGTAGCCATGTTCAAAATGAACCAATCACATTCATTCAATATTGTGTTCAAAAGTAATTATCATACAGCTGTCATCAATGAAATGATTCTGATTAACCCCAAATAAAGACCAGCTGTTTCTATAAGATTTTCTTGACCTCTTCTTTTCATATGACTGCTTAAGCCACAGTCCACAGTGATCTCACTTGTTGAAAGATATAAAATAATTTCCAAAATATTAGATGTACCATGGAACACAGAAGGCAATCATCAACAAGTGGAGAAAATGGACCACCACAGTGACAATACCAAGAACTGAACATCCCTCCTGTTATGTAAAGCCAGTTGCAGGCAGATAGGCAGAGGAAAGTAGTCAGGATGCATGCGCTGGGGAGACGTCAGATAGTGCAGCAAAGTTTATTCTCACAAAAAGGCATTAATCCACAACACAAAGAAATCGAGAAAAAGCAGTAATCCAAAAGACAGGAAAAAACACTCAAAACGAGGAAGTGGTCTGGGAACCACGAATGCGGAACTACGGACATCGGAGACAAGGACTACAGATTCAAGGGCAACGGACTTTAAACTATTAGAAAGCTAAACTAAGCAAAACTACAAACTACGGACATAACGCTCGAAACATTTCTAAACTAATACACCGCGCCAAAGCGGACACAAACAGGGCTTTTTAAACACAAACCAATTCAAACACGAAATAAGACACCTGGAAATCATAACAAATTAAACGAAGAACCAATGAGGAAAAAAGGAGCTGGGGACAGAGACATGACGTGAACACAATAACAAATGCACATGGCCAAGGTAAACAAAACGAGAGTCTTTCTGACTGGAGCTGGAATGCGCTCCGTGGATTGCGGAAGTAGGCTATGCTTCATTTGTGGTGTAGCGAGAGCGGGAGAAGCTAACAGAGCCCCCCCCCCTTAAGGCGCGGCTCCCGAAGCGCCGCAAGTTCCATCCACTCTGGCGGACCTGGGCCCCTGGGCAGGATCCTAACCTCTGCCCTCCAGGACCCGAGGCTGGTGATATCCAGTGTCCCAAAACCAGAGAAGAGCGTGTCGGGTTTTCCTTTCAGCCTTGGACGAGAGCTTGGATGAGAGCTTGGATGAGAACCTGGTGTGATGCTTGACCTGGAGCTTGCCTTGAAGCTTGACTTGGTGCTTGACCTGGTGCTTGACTTGGTGCTTGACCTGGTGCTTGACTTGGAGCTTGACTTGGAGCTTGGCCTGGAACCAGGATCGGAGGCAGCTTTAGCACCTGGATCGGAGTCAGCTTTAGCACCTGGATCGGAGTCAGCTTTAGCACCTGGATCAGGGACAGCTTTGGCACCTGGATAAGAGACAGACTTGGAAACAGACTTGAAAACAGACTTCGAGACAGACTTGAAAACAGACTTTGAGACAGACTTGAAAACAGACTTTGAGACAGACTTGAAAACAGACTTCGAGACAGACTTGGAAACAGACTTGGAAACTGGACAGAGAACTAGGTTAGACCCAGAACCATAAACAAAATCAAAAACTTGGTTGGAAACAGAGCTGGAAACTAAATTAGAGACAGGGCTGGAGACAGGGTCGGAAACAGAGCTGGAAATTAAATTGGAGACAGGGCTGGAGACAGAATCTGAAACTGGACCAGAAGCTGAGCCAGCAAGGCAACTAGCGACAGAGGAGAAGACAGAGTGTTATGACACGTGGGGTAGAAGGAAGCAGGATGCACTTGCAGGGGAAAGTGGTCAGTTTATTAGGAACAGTTCAAAAATAAACGAACACAAACAACACCATCGAACATAAATCCATAAACAAAAGGTAACAGTAATCCAAAATGATACTTTACTTGGCCGAAGCAGCAGTAATCCAAAAAGGAAACAGTAATCCACAAAAAGGCAGTTATCCAAAAAACACAGGGAAACATACGCGAGGCATCGAGGTGGTCTGGGAACCACGAATCACGAGCGAAGGGACAAATATGTGCGGCTGGAAAGGTGGTCTGGAAACCACGAACTACAAGCTAAGGGATAAGTACGCGAGGATAGAAAGGTGGTCTGGAAACCACGAACTACAAGCTAAGGGATAAGTACGCGAGGATAGAAAGGTGGTCTGGAAACCACGATCAAAGAGCTAAGGGATAAACACGCAAGGTTAAACTCATCTAGGCTAAACTAATACTCCGCGCCAAAGCAGAAACGGAGCGGTGTATTTAAACACACAGAAAATCACATCCACAATCAATGACACCTGAAACTAATAATTATACAATAAAAAAGAACCAATGAGAAAACGGGGCAGAGACATGACACAAACCAAAACATATGCACATGGGGAAACACAGGAGGCGGAGACATGACGTGAATGAAAACATGAGCACATGGGGAAACACAGGAGGTGAAGACATGACGTGAACGAAAACATAACGCACATGGCAGAGGTAAACAAAACGTGAGTCCATGAATGAAGGGAAAAGTCCAATGGAGAGTTTTTGAATGGCGCTGGAATGTGCGCAGTGGAATGCGGAAGTATGCCACTCGCTACACTTTGCCGCGTAGCAAGAGCAGGGGAGGAAACCTAACACAGAGAAGGAGACAGAGGAGGAGACAGAGGAGGAGACAGAGGATTGTGCTGGGTCGGAAACGGAGCTGGGAACAGAGCTGGAAACGGAGCTGGAAACGGAGCTGGGAATTAAATCAGCAACCGAACTGAGAATTAATTCAGCAACCGAACTGAGAATGTAAGCAAAAACAGAACTAGAAATTAAATCAACAGAGCTAGCAACTAAATCAGGAACAGGACTGGAAACTGGACTAGAACCTGGACTAGAAACTGGACTAGAAACTGGACTAGGAACAGGGTCGGAACCTGGACCTGGATTTGGACATGAACTAGGACTTGGAAAGGAGGTCATCTCGTGGACCTCAGACATGGACTGGGCTTGAGAAGAGGTCATCCCATGGATTAAAGAGCTACGGACTTTAAACTATTACAAAGCTAAACTAAGCAAAACTACAAACTACGGACATAACACTCGAAACATTTCTAAACTAATACACCGCGCCGAAGTGGACACAAACAGGGCTTTTTAAACACAAACCAATTCATACACGAAATCAAAGACACCTGGAAATCATAACGAATTAAACGAAGAACCAATGAGGAAAAAAGGAGGCAGGGACAGAGACATGACGTGAACACAATAACAAATGCACATGGCCAAGGTAAACAAAACGAGAGTCTTTCTGACTGGAGCTGGAATGCGCTCCGTGGAATGAGGAAGTAGGCTACGCTTCATTTGTGGCGTAGTGAGAGTGGAAGACTCTAACACCTCCAAAATTTACAAAAAGGACATACATCCAGATCAACAAAGGAATGGCTTAACCAAAAGAAGATCAATGTTTTTGAATGACCCAGCCAGAGACCAGACCTGATTTTAACTAAAAATCTGTGGGGTGACCTGGTGCACAGGAGCCCTTACAATTTGACGGATATAGATTTTTCTAGGGAAACATGAATTCTGCTCTCTACCAGAAAATCCTAAAGGAGAATGTCCGGTCTTCAGTCTGTGAGTTGAAACTCAAGTAGAACAACAAGACAATGATCCAAAGCATAGGAGTAAGTCCACCTCTGAATGGCTCAAAAGAAGCTAAATTAAAGTTTTGGAGTGGCCTAGTCAAAGTCCTGACTTGAACCAATTTAAATGCTGTGACAGGAACTTAAACAGGCAGTTCATTCTGAAAAACACTTCAGTGTGGCTGAACTAAAGCAGTTCTGCAAAGAAGAGTGGGCCAAAATTCCACCACAGTACTGTGAAACACTGATCTCCAGTTATCAGAAGCATTTGGTTGCAGTTATTGCTGCTAAAGGTGGCACAACCAGATTAAGTTTAAGTTAACTAGTTTTTCATATGGGTGATAGGTGTTGGATAACTTTTTTGTGCTTCATTAAAAAATAAAAATAAAAACTGTATTGTGTGTTTTCTCAGGTTGCCTTTGTTTTATGTTGTATTTCATTTGAAGATCTAAAACTATTTAGTATGAGATATACACAAAAACAGAAGAAATCAGGATGGGGCACATACTTTTTCACAGCACTGTACCTTAAAATTAAATTACATTTTGACTGCATTTGCAAGTGCTTCACATAGCTCCACCTGTATTGCTAAATGCCTGGGATATGTCCAAAGTATTATTTTAATGAATATACAGAACATCATATGTTACCTTCCAAAAAGTCACTGTTTGTCACCAACTGTATTATTTATCTTCTATTCAGCTTAATGTTTTTGTACCGAAAGTAACCATGTTCTACTGAAACTCACAATGCATTATGGGAATTGTTTTGTCAACCTGTGATGCAATTTGATTTCTTTTGTGATTTTAGCAACAAAGATAAATGTATGTTAGGCTAGAAGGAAGAATATTGCCTTGAGAATTATGTTAACCACATAATTTAATTAAATTAAATTCAATTCAGTTTTATTTGAATAGGGCTTTTAACAATGGACATTGTCCCAAAACACCTTTACAGAAATATATAAATTCAGATTATAGATTTTAAATGGATGAATTTATCCATAATGAGCAGCCAGAGGCGATGATGGCAAGGAAAAACTCCCTGAGATGATATGAGGAAGAATACTTGAGAGGAACCAGACTCAAAAGGGAACCCATCCTTATCTGGGTAACACCGGATAGTGCAATTATAAATAAATCCCTTCCATAAATGTACTAATACTACATGGTCAAATAGTGCAATTGTGTAACCAGGAAAATTCATTACAGTTTTTACATGAAGACTGTTTTATTGAACTTCTCCACTGTTCACTGATGGAGACTTGAGTGCAAAACTGTTTGTGACAGTTGCAGTCCTAGCCATCATAATGTAACTGTTCATATGGATTGAGGTCCAAAGCCATCTTTATGGTTTTTAACTTCCAATTGATGAGAACTCCAATCAGAAGTAGGGCATCAGGATGGATCAGACAGGTCCGGAGAGCAGATGGAGTCAGGATCATTGGCATCTCAGGAGTATCATGTGTCGCTTGACAGAAAGAGAGAGAGAGAGATTATTAGGTATGCTTTGTTACGACACTGGGGTTAAGAGTTAGACAGGATGCACTCGCAGGGGAAAGTGGTCAGTTTATTAGGTAGTAACAGAAAGGCACATTCAAAAGTGACGGGACATCAACATAATAAATACAGAGGAAAGCACATCACTTTTCCAAAAAGGGGTTAGCCACTGAAGAAAACACTTACAGGACGAAAACCCAGAAAATCATGAAACAATAATCCAAAAGGCTTTCAGGGCAAAAATCCAGGAAATCATGACACAGTAATCCAAAGGCTTACAGGGCAAAAATCTAGAACATCATGAAACAGGAATCCAAAGGCTTACAGGGCAAAATTCCAGAAAGTCATGAAACATTAATTCAAAGGCTTGCAAGGCAAAAATCCCAAACATCATGAGACAGGAATCCCAAGGCTTACAGGGCAAAATTCCAGAAAGTCATGAAACATTAATCCAAAGGCTTACAGGGCAAAAATCCAGGAAGTCATGAAACATTAATCCAAAGGTTTACAGGGCAAAAATCCAGGAAGTAGCGAGACATACATTCAGGAACCCGGGAGCGCCAGGTAAACAAAAACTTCAGAACTAGCGCAAGGACCAGGGAACTCCTGGTAAACAAAAACCTAGGAAAAAACTACGAAGCTTTAGCTTCCTCGCTACCGATCATTATCATTAGGAACATATCGTTACGTTTAGCTATCACGAGTCACTTTCAGTTATTCGACATCAATACTCCGCAAAGACGTGGACAAAAATAGGGGTTTTAGTAACAAAGGAAATTAAACGCAAACGAGAACAAACACACGACACCTGGAAACAATAATCAGACAATAACGGTTGAACCAATGACAAAACATGGGAGGAAACATAACGTGACATAAACCCAACGGACCAATAAGGAAGCGGGGGAAGAGAAATGACGTAAACAAAAACACAGGAGCACATGGCAATGTAAACAAAACCAGAGTCTTTGTGAAAGGAATGTCCAGCGGAGAGTTCTTTTTAATAGCGCTAGAACACGCGCAGACATGCTGCTCCGTAGCGGGGCAGCGATTTATGCTGTTCCTTCCCGGAGCAGCGATTTATGCTGCTCCTTCCCGGAGCAGCGATTGGCGAGAGCTCTAACATGCTTATTGTCCCGTAATGGTTAAGGACAATGTATCTATTGCTCATGTTCCTTTTCCTAAAGATGGTGTTTCTTATTGCTCATGTTGAAAATCTTGTTAAAGCTGTTAGAGTTTGATGTACAGTGGGGGAAAAAAGTATTTGATCCCCTGCTGATTTTGTACGTTTGCCCACTGACAAATAAATGATCTATAATTAAATATAAATATAAATATAAATATAATGAGTCTATAATTTTAATGGTAGGTGTATTTTAACAGTGAGAGACAGAATAACAACAAAAAAATCCAGAAAAACGCATTTCAAAAAAGTTATAAATTGATTTGCATTTTAATGAGGGAAATAAGTATTTGATCCCATATCAATCAGCAAGATTTCTGGCTCCCAGGTGTCTTTTACACAGGTAACGAGCTGAGATTAGGAGCACTCTCTTAAAGGGAGTGCTCCAAATCTCAGTTTGTTACCTGTAAAAAGACACCTGTCCACAGAAGCAATCAATCAATCAGATTCCAAACTCTCCACCATGGCCAAGACCAAAGAGCTGTCCAAGGATGTCAGGGACAAGATTGTAGACCTACACAAGGCTGGAATGGGCTACAAGACCATCGCCAAGCAGCTTGGTGAGAAGGTGACAACAGTTGGTGCTATTATTCGCAAATGGAAGAAACTGTCAGTCTCCCTCGGTCTGGGGCTCCATGCAAGATCTCACCTCGTGGAGTTTCAATGATCATGAGAACGGTGAGGAATCAGCCCAGAACTACACGGGAGGATCATGTTAATTATCTCAAGGCAGCTGGGACCATAGTCACCAAGAAAACAATTGGTAACACACTACGCCATGAAGGACTGAAATCCTGCAGCGCCCGCAAGGTCCCCCTGCTCAAGAAAGCACATGTACAGGCTCGTCTGAAGTTTGCCTGAATGATTCAGAGGAGAACTGGGTCAAAGTGTTGTGGTCAGGTGTGGTCAGGTCTCTTTGGCATCAACTCAACTCACCGTGTTTGGAGGAGGAGGAATGCTGCCTATGACCCCAAGTCATAACACCATCCCCACCGACAAACATGGAGGTGGGAACATTATGCTTTGGGGGTGTTTTTCTGCTAAGGGGACAGGACAACTGCACCGCATCAAAGGGACAATGGACGGGGCCATGTACCATCAAAGCTTGGGTGAGAACCTCCTTCCCTCAGCCAGGGCATTGAAAATGACCTTAATGACTTGGAGAGGATCTGCAAAGAGGAGTGGGACAAAATCCCTCCTGAGATGTGTGCAAACCTGGTGGCCAACTACAAGAAACATCTGACCTCTGTGATTGCCAACAAGGGTTTTGCCACCAAGTACTAAGTCAAAGGGGTCAAATACTTATTTCCCTCATTAAAATGCAAATCAATTTATAACTTTTTTGAAATGCATTTTTCTGGATTTTTTTTGTTGTTATTCTGTCTCTCACTGTTAAAATACACCTACCATTAAACTTATAGACTGATCATTTCTTTGTCAGTGGGCAAACGTACAAAATCAGCAGGGGATCAAATACTTTTTTCCCCCACTGTAGGTGTCTGTGTTTGTCTATGCCCTATCTATCTATTACAATGGTTAAGGATCTGACAATAGTTAAGGATCCATATCTATCAGTAACAGTGGTTAAGTCCCAATACTGCCAATCTGCCACTGTTGAGCCTTTAAAACTTAGCTGCTACAGGGGCACGGCATCCTGGCTCTAACTCTATGCCAGGATATGGGGAGGCTCTCCTCCAGCCTGGTTTATGCACAACACAATATGTGATTAGTAAAGTGAAAGTGAAAGTGAAAGTGACATGTGAAGGCCAATGTATGGTAACCCATACTTGGAATTTGTCCTCTGCATTTAACCCATCCAAGTTAGTGCACACACATTAGAAGTTGTGAGTAGTGAACACACACACACTACAAACCGTGAACACACCCGGAGCAGTGGGCAGCCATTTTTTAAAAAGTCTGCCTTGCCAGACGTGTAAATCAACCATATGAAATGTGTGCCAGAGATGCTCTTTAGACTTGCTGCCAAGAGGTCCTAGAATGCAGAGTGCAAGATTCAGAATAAAGAAAATCTTGTCAAAAGTACGAGCTATATGGTACTTTTAGGTCACCACATTCCAACCACATAAAGGTGCCATGAGCTTCACACTAGGCCTAGACAGAAAGAGTCATGGTCACAGGCCCCTAGCAGGTGGCTGAGTGCTTGTAGACATAGTGTCAAGGTAGCCATGACACTACCTCCACCGTGCTTGACCGATGAGCTGGTATGTTTTAGATCATGAGCAGATCCTTTCTATCTCCACACTTTGGCCTTTCCACCACTTTGGTAGAGGTTAGTCTTGGTTCTAGAACTTCTGACTCATCTCTGTACTTCTTTGTGAACTCCAATCTGGCCTTCCAATTCATACTGTTGATGAATGGTTTACATCTTGTGGTATGGCCTCTATACAGGATTTCTGCTCTCAAAGTCTTTTTCAAATGGTGGATTGTGATACCTTCACCCCTGGCTAGGGTTGGGTATCATTCGGGTTTTTTATGATACCAGTGCCAAATTCATACTTTTGCAACGATACCGGTGCCTAAACTTAAAAATTGTTCAATTTAAAAGTGCCTTATTTAAATTGAACAATGTATTAAAAGTTTAAAGTATACTTAAATATATAAATATAAGTAAATACAAAAGTATTGCTTTACCTGAATTATCAGAGTCACTGCTAATAAATAACTTTTCTAATTGATCTATGTCAATCTACATGGACAGCAGCTAACCGTTATAACCTAATACCATGTTACAAATTACATGTTAGCAAAAAATTGATATGCAATACTTGATTTTGCCCCATTAATCAAAAGTTTCTTACCATCAACCAATCACTGTTGTCTGCCATGTTCTTCGACTTTCCGTGTTGTTTTCCAGTTTGCATTCATGGAAATTATTTTTCTGATTATTCTGACACCACATGAATGCAGTATAATTTAACTAGCGATCACATGCAGTGATGATGCTTCTTACGTCTGTTTCAGAGCACCAGAGGGCAAATATTTCAATCGACAGCTCAGGCATTTAAGTGGCACTGAAGTGAGGCACCGAAATCTTCATTCTGATTCGATCCAGTGCATACCGGTCATATAGGTACCAATGCCATATTGGCACCGGGTTTTGGTACCCAACCCTACCCCTGGCCCATGGAGGTTGTTGGTGGTGTCACTGACTGTGAGAGCTGTGAAGTAAAACCCCCAAACAACAATGTTTGTGTCATCAACTGCTGTCATTTTCCTTGAAGTTCGATGTCTGGCTGTTAGTGCACCAGTGGCGCCAAATTGTTCTTTTGGCTATGCCTAATACTTATGCAATGGTTCTGATCAATTTCCCTCTTTTCTCAGCTTCAAAATGGCTTGCTGTTCTCCCATAGACAGCTTTCTGGTCATCATGTTGGTTTATCCTTTTTTTTCAACAACAAATGCAGTCTTCACAGGCAAAACCCAGGGCTCAAACCAAGATTAGACACTCAAAGCTATTAACTGTTGAAACAATCAATCTAACAGGGTACACCCGGGCAACAAGAAACACCTGTCAGTCACATGGTCCAATATTTTTGATCACTTGAAAATTGGGTGGGATCAAACAAAAGGTGACATGTTGTTCTAGATGGAAATATCAGGAAATGAAAGCTGAAATTCTGATCTACAATCTAATTTTCAACTTTTGATCTCACACCCAAATGCCTTCACTATTTAGCAAAAACTGGCCCTGCTGTTCCAATACTTTCAGAGGGGACTGTACCACAGGCAGGGACATGTTCTTACCTCAAAGAGAAGGGTACAAGCTCTAGCTTGCTGGTGACACAAGGCCTTCCTAATGAAAAATGTCTGTCAGTTTGCAAACAAATATTCACCACAGATGCCTCCCTTGCTGGCCGGATGGCAGTTTTAGACACTGGATGCTGCAGGGGCACAGAGGGCATATGTCCCTACAATTCTGATATCAGAAGACATCAACCAGCTAGAATTCAGGGCAGTCACTTTGACCCTACAAGTATTTTTACCAGTTTTAAAAATGTTGTCTGCTCAAACATCATGACAGCCAGATTAATCAATATATATAATTCAATATCCTGAATGCAAGAACCCCAAGTATACAGGTCTTGCATGACCTAAGGTGGAAGCTGTTCCATGAGTGGTTCCATCAGTTGCATCTGGTGAACTCCTCAATTCCCAAAACATTACCTTTTCATCAGGGACTAAATTTTTATGTGGGGCCATCCATCACAATTCCCCAAAAGCCATGTGTGGGATCTGCCCCTTGTGCACTACTTACAAACCTTTGCAGAATTCTGAACTAAAAAAACTAAAAACTAAAAAGTAAAAAAGTTCCATTAAAACTGCAATTTTTTTTTGCTAGTGATCGTTTCAGCAAAAAGAGTAAGAGAACAACATGCTTTGGTGATAAACTCACCTTGCATATGTTGGTGCCCACATGTGACTTTGTGATTAAACCTACGGTTTACAAAGGTTCCAAAGATTAACCTTGCAGGTTTCCATGATCAGTGCACACACTACAGTTCTATTTAGATTGGACAGTGGCCTTCTGATCATCAGACCAACTGCTAATCTGTAGACACAAGAAGATCCCTTGTCTAAACAAAGACAGGCCCACTGAGTGGTAGACGCCGTTATCATGCCCTACTGGCAGGCTGCATGCCAAGCACCTACCATGACATGCCACTTCACTAGGACTGTCTAATGCCCACCTCGGGGGCATGACTTAGAGGCATACTGCTGCAGGATGTTTGTGCTGCTGCTACATGGGCATCACTGTGCAACTTATTAAATATAGCAACTGATGTTTAAGCAGAACACAAAGCTCAAGTTCAAGTGGTTTTATTGTCATTTCAACCATATACAGCTGGTACAGTACACAGTGGAACAAAACAACGTTCCTCCAGGACCATGGTGCCACATAAAACAACACACTAAACCACATGAGATGACACAGAACTAAAGATCTACACATTCTACATAAAGTGCACGTGCAACCAACACAAGACAGTACAGTAACTCCTAAAACAGGACAATGGACACAATAAGTAACAGTGTTGCGCCGACCAGTACACAGTTCTAGTGTGAAAGTGTCAAGTGTACAGGTAGTGCAAAAAGATACAATATAATTAAAAAACAATATAATTAAAAAATGCTATGAATCTAAACATAACATACTATGACATAGTATTCAGAAGATTAGCTTATACCATATATGGACATAGCAGTTATTGCGGTAGGAGCCAGGTATGTGTATGATAGTGACAAGAATTTAAACATAATATTTATGATATGTGTATGATAGTGACAAGAATTTAAACATAATATTTAGTTTAAGGTTTAGCACCAAAGGTAAAGGTGGCCATTACGAAATGTGCAAAAATTGCAAGGGGAGTGGGATGGTGTTCAATTCAGTGTGTGTGTGTGTGTGTGTGTGTGTGTGTGTGTGTGTGTGTGTGTGTGTGTGTGTCCAGTCTCTAAGTATTGAGGAGTCTGATGGCTTGGGGGAAGAAGCTGTTACGCAGTCTGGTCGTGAGGGCCTGAATGTTCCGGTACCTTTTTACAGATGGCAGGAGGGTGAAGAGTGTGTGTGAGGGGTGTGTGGGGTCATCCACAATGCTGGTGGCTTTGCGAATGCAGCGTATGGTGTAAATGTCTGTGATGGTGGGAAGAGAGACCCTGATGATCTTCTCAGCTGTCCTCACTACCCGCTGCAGGGTCTTGCGATCCGATACGGTGCAATTTCCGAACCAGACAGTGATGCAGCTGCCCAGGATGCTCTCAATGGTGGGTACAATGGTGGTGCCCTTGAAGCACATTGGAACGATGGCTCTGCTTAGGGAGATGATGAAGATGTCAGTGAGAACATCCGGCAGCTAGTCTGCACATGCTCTGAGCACTCTTCCAGGAATGTTGTCCAGCAGCTTTCCATGGGTTGACTCTGCGTAGAGTTTTCCTCACATCAGCTGTGGTTAGACACAGCGCCTGGTCGTTAGGAGGAGGGGTGGTCTTCCTCGTTGTCACATCATTCTGCACCTCAAACCGAGCATAGAAGTTGCTCCACGTGTCGCCGCTGTCCTTGAAGTGCTTGTGGATTTTCTGGGTGTGTGCGCGCTTTGCTGCTCTGATGGCCCGGGACAACTTGGCTCTCGCTGTTCTTAGGGTCGCCTTGTCACCTGCCCTGAAGGTGGAGTCTCAGGTCCTCAGCAGTGCACGCACCTCCACAGTCATCCACGGCTTCTGGTTGGAGCATGCTATGATTGATGGGCATTTATTAAATTATTATGGGTCCAAGCCCTTGGAACTCTATTGTTTTTGTTAGGACTATTTAGTTTGATAGTAGTATTCAGTTTAATGCATGTGGAGGGGACAGCATGGTATTTAGGAGTCTGACAGCCTCGGGGTCAAAACTGTTACACAGCCTAGCAGTCCTTGAGCAAATGTTGCTTTCTGCCAGATGGAAGAGAGTCAAATAGATTGTGTGAAGATTGGGAGGGATCTTTTACTTTTTTTTAAGTAAGCCACTCTGCAGTGTGATCATCAAGAAACCTGGTGCTCACCACTCTCTTCTGTCTAGCCATTTATGCAAAGAGGACAGTGATCCGTACAGGACATTGTAAAGTCAACAATCATCTCGACAATGTTGACAGAGAAAGATTTTTGTTTTTGCTCCAGACCATGAGCTGTTCCACCACACTGCTGTATGATGTCTTATTGCTGTCACTGATGAAGCCTACCACTGTGGTGTGTTCAGCAAACTTAATGATGTGATCTTGAACTGGATCTGATAGTGCAGTCATGGTTCAGCAACGTGAACAACAGTGGGATGAGCACACAGCCCTGGAGGCTCCTTGCCCTTTTCAGAAAGGTTGTAATATTGTAATATGTTTAACACCCCAAAGAGCTGCCACCCATGGGTTTGTGACATGTTGCAATTTCCCCAGAGTATCTAACTTCTTTGGAAAGTAGATAATTCTGTATGTGGGAAGAATCCAAGGTAGAGGAAGAAAGAGGCCAAAAGGCATACAATAGATAGTGGGGCCAGTTGTGGAGCAGTTCATCCTGTCCCATAGTGCTGTCTGACTCTGCTTGAATGAGCCACAGATAGCAGGTAGCATTGCCTTCACAATTGTACAGACCTTGTTGGTAAGTTGCATTCAGTAAGGCTAAATTGGATATATTAATGTATCTGACTGTCATGACATCTGAGCAGACAAGTGTTTGACAACCTCACAGAACTGGTATTAAAAAAAGACTTTTAAGTTCAGATAGACTGCTCTGAATTCTAGATGGTTGATTTCTTCTGATCTCACACTTGTGCCATCCAGCCAGTGAAGGAGGTGTCTGTGATTACTATTTGTCTCCAATGGTGTCCTGCTCCCAAACCGACTTCTTTTATTAGGAGGGCTTGCATCACCAGCAAGCTTGAGCTTGTGCCCTTCTCACTGAGGTGAGCACATGTTTCTGCATGTACAAAAGGGTGAAGATTTTTTTCCTCCCCTGTATATAGTGAAAGTGTGAGTGGCCCCCTCCAGCCAGTGGAGCCACTCTTTGAAGGCCAGCTTGACTTCCAGTAGCTCCATGTTCTCGATATTGTAGTTCTGTTCGACTGGGGAGAGTTTTTTCTAGAAGTAAGCCACTGGGTGCAGTTCAGGTTTCTCTCCAAAGCACTGGGACAGAATGGCTCCTATGCCTGTTTCTGAAGCCCTTTCCACTACAAAGGGCCATGATGGGTCAGGATGTTTGAGAATAAGCGCTGTGGTGAATGCCGTCTTCAGTCAGCTGAGGGTCTCCACAACGGCTGGGTTCCAAGCAAGGTGTGTCACCCCTTTCTTGAGGAGCGAGGTCAGGGGGTGAGCAATGGAGGTGAAACCCCAAATGAAGCATGAATAAAAGTTCACGACCCCTAGGAACCTCTGCAAGTCTTTGACATGTGAAATCTTGGCATGGGCCATTCGGTGACAGCGGACACTTTAGCCTGGTCATTAGAGACTCCCCCTGGGCTATTGAATTTAACTCAGAAATTAGATGGTATGCTTGTGAAATTCACACTTCTCCCCTTTAACATACAGTTGCTGTTTTGCAAGGTTCTGGATAACCTGTTGGACATGGAGCACATGGGTTTCTAAAGAGGGTGAGTTAATCAGAATATCATCAATATATGCTACACACATTTGCCTAACATGTCCCTCAGGATGTCATTGATGAAATTCTGGAATACTGAGGTGCAAGAGAACCCATATGGCATGACAGTACTCATAGTGGCCACTGGTGGTGTTTATGGTCTTCCACTTGTCTCTGTCCCTGAAGTGCACCAGATTATATGCTCTGGGAATGTCCAATTTAGTGAATATCTGGGCAGAATGCAGTTGTTTGAGGGCTGCTGGGACTAGAGCTAAGGGATACATTACTTCACTGTGACCTGGTTGAGTCCACGATAGTCAATGCATGAGGCTTTCTTTTTTCTCAACAAAGAAAATGGCTTAGGCTAGAGAGGTAGAAGGGCAAATGTTTCCTGGTTTCCTGGTAGATCCTGTTGTGGGGAGGAGTGATTCCAGGCAGTAGCTCAATAGCACAATCATATGGGGTGTGAGTAGGTAAACTGCTGGTCTTGGCTTTACTGCATATTTCTTGCAGGTCTTGGTACTCAAAGGGGATATCTATAGGTACACAATACTCTCGGCTTTCCAAGGAGGTCGAAGCTACACAAAGTGAAGGTGTTAGGAGGCAATGATGTTAGCAAATGCTGACCAGCAGGTGATTTCCTTGTCCATCAGGGATATTTGGGGATTGTGAAGCTGTAGCCTGGGATGATAGGATGTTTGGGTATAATGGTTACAAAGAAAGAAATCTGCTCCTGATGGAGAGCGCTGACTTGAAGAAGGAGGGGCTGTGTGCAGTGGATGATGGTGCCTTCCCCAATGGGCCCCCTGTCAATGGCATGAACACACATAGGATGAGAGTGGCTGGGTCGGGTTCAGGTGGGCAACCATGGCCTGGTCGATGAACTTTTCCCACCGACTCAGAGTCAATTAGTGCTGTGAAGACAGAAATCACACCTGAGTGTTGTACTGAAACCTGGAGCATTAGCGATTGGTGAGATGAATGGGAGGAACTCATCGCTTCGAAGCAGGGACAGGAAATCCTGCTAGAGGATGGAACTGGCATAGCTGGAGCCTTGGCATGTAGTGGGCATAGCCTAATGAGGTGGTTGGGGCTACTGCAGTTGAAACAACTGTGCTCTCTAAGTTGGTTCTCCCTCTCTCCCTCACTGAGCTTGGGTTCAGGTGGGGTGTTAATATGCTGAAAGTCCTTGCCCCCCCACACTGGTCTCCTGGGAAGGGTGATGGCTGTGAAGCAGATGATCCAGGTAGATGGTGAGGTCAGTCAGAGAGTCTAGGGTAAGTGGCTCATCATGGCATGCATTCTTAGTAATTACTTCCAGGTTAATACCGGGGGAAACACAACATTCAGATCTGAGTCGTTCCAACCGCTACCAGCAGCAATGGTGCGGAACTTGACTGCATACTTCATTACATGATGGGAACCTTGGTACATGGATAGCAGCTGCTCTCCAGCCTCCTTTCCCCCAGGTAGATATCAAACACAGGGTCAAATAGTTCTGTGAATCACTCATAGGAAGATGTGGATTTGCCCCCTTGCTCTCACACTGCCATGGCTCACTTCAGTGCTTTGCCGGTAAGCAAATTCATGAAGCGTACTATCTTATTGGGTTCAGATACCCTCTCATGGCTGGCAAAATACAGGGAACATTAAAGGAAACCTCTACAGAGCAATGCGTCACCTGCGAACTTGTCTTTAGATGGCATTGGTGTGCTGGGTACCGGAGCTGGAGCATGAGGTGACGTGATGGAGGAAAGGGCTTGTGAGAGAAGGTTAACTTTAGTATCCAGGTCAGCTAGATGCTGCCACTGCTCTCTCATCAGCTGTCCGTGTGCTATGTTGGCATGTCACCAATCCGGGTCTCCTGCTGCATCCATTGATTTGGCAAAGTAATATGTCACAACTGAGAAGTCACACAGATGCAGATTCAGTTGAGTGTATTTTCTTAATAAACAGGCAGGTAGACAATTCTAAAATGAAGGACGAAGTTATAGCAAATTTAGCTCAAATGGGTGAAATATATCTATATATCTAATCAAAGCATGTTCTGATTAGTTAGAGATATAAATCAACCATGAAAGGGAATGTTATGTTACTTACTGACTTACTGTAGTCTAGCTTTAGAATTAAATGCGAAGCAACTTGATCTGTTTGTCCACCAAACTTACCAGGGCAATCTTCGTATTACTCTAAAAGAATAAATTATTCTTCTGGCCACGAAGGATAATTTTCCTATGTTGTTATTTAAAAAATACAGCGCATAGCGAAGAGCAACATTAAAAGTGAACCTTGTTCATGAGTAAAAACAGAGGCGATCCAGCGTGATAATAATAGATTTTAATAACTAAGTGAAACTACTGATACACACAACTAGATCTAAACAAGTAATACATATATACAGGAAAAGTGAAAGTAAAGAAAGGAAAAGTGATGAAAATAACAGAATGGCAGAAAACACAACAGTTTAACCTCGAGAATCAGAAATGAATTAATTCACCTTAAACAGAGGCATGGACTTAAGAAAGACGCATCTATAGATCGATTAAAATTTATACCTGCATCGGCTTACCTGTCGTTTCAAGAGGGTCCGATGTCCGGCGACTTCGTGTTGAGTTCGCTGAAGAGTCTGGGTAGAACAGAGTTGGGTCTTGCCAAGGTAGAAAATAAGAAAACGGTAACTGCCACATGGCTACCATGAAAAAGGAAAGAAGAGTCTGGAAGAGCGCGGGGAACGAGGATGAAGAGAGGGCGGAAGAGAGAGAGCGCAGAAGTGAAGAAGAGAAGCAGCAATGTGTGTCGTTGTCTTTTATGGACAACGCCAATGTACACGCCTCTCTGAGCTGCTGGCGAATCCAGAGCGAAGAAAGTTTTGGGGGAAGAACTTTCTTTGTCTGTTCCAGAGTGAATTCGCATGCCAAGGGGGGGTTTGTATTAGCTTCGGATTAGAATGAAATTTAGAAAAGTATAGAATGATACATCCTATCATCATATGGTATGATATCATTAACCGGCGTATTAGGAGACGATTAATTTGATATCAAATTTGATGGGATTAGAAGACATTAAACAGTGAAAGATCTTTAGACATGGTTACAGGCAAATTAAAAATTATATCCTAACTCAAACTATCCAAAATCATTATAGCTAGGTTACATAAGCACACAATACATGCATACATGAATACATCAGAACTATCCTAGACATATAATTACACGTTACATTCAAGAACCATTTTCCATTGTGTGTGCATGAGTGTGTGTGAGTCGTGTGCATGCGTGTGTCCAGAAGAGGGGGCTGGTCTCCTTCTACCTTCCCACCAGTATCTGGTCAAACTGATGGTGCCAGGGGGAGTTAGGGGGAAGATGAGTTCCCCCCCCAGCCTCATCGGCTTCTTCTTCATCCTAAATGCCCAGTGGCACATAGGGCAGCAACGAAGTCTCTCCACTTGCCGAGGTCACGAGCCAGGGCGCCAATCGTTCCCCAGGAGTGGTTGCAGGCCTTCATCTCTGCTTCAACTATCCACCTCCAGGTTGTCTTCGGCCTTCCCCTCTTCCATCAGGGGTCCAGTGTAGCGCTGTCTTAATGATGGTGCCGTCTTCTCGTCTGAGCACATGCCCTATCCATTGCCACCTTCTTTTGGTGACGATTGCTTGCATGTCTTCTGAATTGCATCTTCTGAACAGTTCTTTGTTGGAGATTTTGTTGGGCCAAAATATCTTCAATATTCGGCGGAGGTTTTTGGTATGGAAGGTAGATCCTGCTTCTGTCGTGTGCCGCATCACCCAGTCTATTGCCAGATTGAAGAGCAGCGCGGACATCACACAGCCTTGTCTAACTCCGGTTTTCACCTCAAACCAGATGTTGCTTCCTCCCACACAGCAGCTGTAGTTGTTGTAGAATCCCTTGATCAGCTGAACCATGTGTGCTGGAATCCCATAGGCCCTCAAGATTCTCCACAAGCTGTCTCTATGCACACTGTCAAAGGCTTTTTCAAAGTCTATGAAGTTGACGAGGAGTTGTCTTTGCCATTCTGAACTCTGCTCAATGACGTTTCGAAGTGCAAAGATCTGTTCTGTGCACCTTCTGCCTTGTCTGAAACCTGCCTGTTCCTTCCTGAGAGTCTCATCAACTGCTCTCGAAAGTCGCTGGATGATCACTTTGGCAAGGATCTTACTGGGGATTGAAAGAAGAGTAATGCCGCGCCAGTTGTTACAGTCGCTGAGTGCTCCCTTCTTCGGAATCTTGATGATTACTCCCTTGGTCCAGTCCTTTGGTACGTTGGTTGTGGTCCAAACTGTCCTGAAGAGTGGTTCCAATATTTATGCTGCTACTTTTGGATCTGCTTTGAAAAGTTCTGCGTTCCAGTTGTCTTGTCCTGGAGCTTTGTTGTTCTTGAGTGCTTTGATGGCTACAACAATTTCCTCTTTACTTGGTGGTTCTGTGTTTATGTCCAGATCTGCTTCCCTTTCGGGAATATTTGCTTCTTCTTCGGGCGGCGATCTGTTCAGAACTTCCTGAAAATGTTCAGCCCACCGTGAATCTTGTTCTGCTTCTATGGTAAGTAGTTTGCCTTGCTTGTCCTTGATGGGTGGAACTGTAGTAGAGTGGTACTTGCCACACACCTGCCGCGTGATTCTGTACAGCTGGCCTTGCTCTCCTCGGGCTGCAGCACCTTCCGCCTCCTCGGCCAACGCATCAGCAAATGCTCGGTGGTCAGCGCGCACCATCCTCTTCACTGTCCTGTTTGCTTCGCTGTACTGTTGCTTAAATCTTTCTTGCAGTCTTTGTGATCGGGTGCATGACACCTTGTTTTTAAGTTTTCTTCTTTCCTCAATTGCTTTCCAGGTTTCTTGTGTAATCCATTCTTTTGCCTTTTTCTTTTCCCTGTAGCCCAGACATTCCTCTGCACTTTGCTGACAGGCTTTCTTCATGTTGTCATAGGCTGTCTCCATGCTATTGGCGCTGTCTTCTGTATCCAGATCTTGCAGAGCTTGGAATCTGTTTTTCACCTGTGTGACGAAGCTGTGCTTTGTGCATGGATCTTGCAGTTTCTGGGTGTCGAATCTTCTCGGGGTGTGACTCTTGTTTGGCACTTTCCTTAGTTTCAGCCTCACCATAGCAGTTACCAATTGGTGATCACTGCCTACGTCTGCTCCTCGTTTGACTCTAACATCCAGTAGTAATCTTCTCCACATGCCGTTAATCAGCAGGTGGTCAATCTGGTTCTTGTCTCTGTCTGTGGGTGAGTACCATGTCAGCTTGTGAATGTCTTGATGTGTAAACAAAGTACCTCCCACTACTAGGTTGTTGGTGTTGCAAAGCTCAATCAGTCTTTCTCTATTTTCGTTCATTGTCCCACAACCGTGTTTGCCCATGGTGCGTTCGTTGTTGGTGTTGTCATTTCCAACCTTGGCGTTGAAATCTCCCATGACAATCAAGAGGTCGTGTTGCGGTGTTGACTTAACTTCCGCCTCAAGTTGTTCATAGAAAAGGTCTTTTTTTTCTTCATCACCATCATTGATTGGGCTGTAGCACTGTATGATGGTCATGTTGATCTGTCTTCCTTTCATCCTAATTTTCATCAATCTGTTGTTAATAGGCTTCCATTCCATCAGGCTTTTCTCTGTTCCTTTCTTCAAAATGATGGCTACTCCTTCGTAGTGTAGATCGTCGTCTCTTCCTGAGTACAAAACTGTTTCTCCTGTTGATGCTATCATTCTGCCTGATCCTGTCCATCTTGCTTCGCTGACGCCAAGAATGTGTAAGTTGTATCGACGCATCTCTGATGTCATTTGCACCAACTTGCCGGCCTGGAACATTGTTCTTACATTCCAGAATCCTATCCTGGTCTTGGTTTTGGTGCTCAAGACTTCCATCTTCCTGTCAGTGGCTCCCGGAGGCCGGCTTTCACCGCTGACATTCATACAAGTCCCTTGTGGAGACTCTGGAGGCCCGTCGCACACGCTAGTGGATGTAGATTTCGTCGCTGTTTCCGTAACCGCCAAAGTTTTCTAGGACAGAGTGGTTAGCCCTGTGCCAAACCCCCAACCTGGAGGACCAGGGACTGCTCTTCGTCTGGTCTCTACCTTTCGACCTGTCTGGCATGGGAGGCCCTACCAGGAGCACGACACTCCAGCCAGCATAGCTTTCCGGGTCGACGAGACACACAAGCCTCTCCACCACAACAAGGTGGCAACCCTTCGGAGAGGCAGCCTCGTCGGCGCCAGGGGTAATAAAACGGGGTGATAAACAGAGATTAGGTCAGAAATCTAAAAGCTTTTTGTTGAGCTTAGATGACCCTTATTGATCCACTCAATTTGAAATTCTCCAGATGTTACAAACGTTACATTCAAGAAAGATTTCTCCATTGTGTGTGTAAGTTCTGTGTGTGTGTGTGTGTGTGGGTATGTGTGTCTGTGTGTCTGTAAGTGTGTGTGTGTCTGAAAGGGGAGGGGGGGGTCATGTCCTCGTAGCATTCCAAAGGCATATGGAGTAAGGAGAGGGGGTTTCTCCCAGTCAGGCTGGAGCCAAGATGGTAATCACAGAGATAGGTCCAAAGCTCCAGCAAAACCTTTTTTTTCCTAAGTCCAGATTGAATCAAAATCAGTTTGGTACCACCAGACGTTACAAAGTCAATAAACAGGCGAGGGTCAGGCGAGGCACAAACAGCATACACTAAAAACAGGATAGCAAACATAGGATACAAAGGCTTGGTAATCGTCAGGAGTGGAATGCACAAATTAAGCATTTACATTGCAAAGTCAGTGTGAATGAAAGTCTCTTTTTAAAGTGTGTGTTTGTGTGTGTGATTGGAAACAGAGTATGCTCAATAGTCTGGTGATTGCGAATGCATCAATCATGGTGGATTCTGGGTAGTGTAGTCTGAGGCAGCCATGCCTGTAGGCCATAGTGTATTCTGGGAGTTCATAGCCAGAGCTGATGTGATAGTACCTAACCAGACAAAAATGTTTGTACATTTGCAACTAAACAAACAAACAAAAATAACACACACACAAAAAAAACAACAGTACTCATCTATAAATGAGTGTATACAAGATGGCGGCACACATGGATTCATTTTGTAATGTTTGTAAAGTCCGTCCTTCTCATGCATGTTATGATCGTAAGACCATTCTGGACATTGGCACAGGTAACAGCAAGGAAAAATCCTGCAACTCACTAATAATGACAGCACTGATGGAGATGCTGCATAGCCTCTGCCTATTACACGGACAAAGGCCCATCACCACACCGCCAGCTGACACAGCTTCCCGGGAGAGGAGGCACCACAAGCGGTGCATGAAGAGGAGAAAACGGGAGTAAGTGGTCGGGAGTCTGCTCCAGGCTAAAGGCAAATCCTTACTGTCCAGTGCTCCCATCAATACTACTAGCCAACGTTTGCTCCCTGGACAACAAACTAGACTACCTAAAACTCCAACTAATCACCCAGTCTGAAATGAGGAACTGCTGTATGTATATTTTCATGGAAACGTGGCTGCAGGATAACATCCCCAATACAGCCATCCAGCTGCAAGGGCTAACGTTATTCCATGCTGACAAGAATTCTGTGGCCTCTGGTAAGACCCGCAGTGGTGAGCTGTGCATCTACATAAACAATGATTGGTGTATGAATGCTACAGTAGCTGCAAGTGCAGACTGTTTTTTTGCAGAGGGAATTCTCTGCCATCACTGTGGTAGCAGTGTACATTCTCACCAGTGCAAATGCTAACAAGGCGCTGCATGAGTTCTACGGTGCCAATAGTGAGCAAAAAACGGCTCACCCTGATGGTTTGTGAGCCCTATCACACCTGGACACAAGGGCACTTATATTAGAATGCTGTTCATTGACTTCAGTTCAGCATTCAACACAATCATCCCCTAGCAGCTGGTTAAGAAACTCCTCCTCCTGGGCCTTGACCCCTCCTTCTGTAATTGGATTCTCAACTTTCTGACAGAGAGACCACAGACAGTATGCACCTGCACTGCACTGCTTATCAATGGCTCCATGGTGCAAAGGGTTAGGAGCACCAAATTTCTCAGTGTGTACCTCTCTGATGACCTCACCTGGTCTCTCAACACCAACTCTACAGCCAAGAAGGCACAAAAATGTTTCCACTTCCTGCGGAGACTGAAGAGAGCCAGACTACCACCGCCCATCATTAGTGAGGTGCACATGAGGGAATAGCTTTGTGTTAGTTCTGGTGGATTATGTAAGGAAATATCTGGAAGCAGTGCCTCACAACATCTCGGCATGCAGTATTGCAGATGCACTCTTCTGTGTAATCTCCTGAGTTGGAATCCCAAAAGAGTTGCCTGTGGAGACAATCTTTTGCTGTCCAAGAGAGCAAAGGTTGCAAGGTTGCAAGGGTAATTTTCCAATATGTTTTCACATCTACCTGAACAGACAAAACTCGTAGAGCATGACATTGAGACTCCCTGAGGTGTAGTGGTACACAGCCACCCCTACCAGTTATCTGAACACAAAAAATGTGATTTGGGAGGGACTCAAGTTTATGTTTGACATTAGAGTAGAAGTTTCACAGTGATTTGAACAGACTTGTGGTCTTGGTGTCCAAGTCTAATAGGTTGGTCTGTTTTTGTTTGGATTTTTCTAAAGTCAACATGTTTTTGCTGTCTACATTTGATGCAGTAAATTTGTACTGCTCAACTGGTTAGGTGTGGCTAACTTTTAATCAAGGCTGCATCTGAGGATTATTGGCAGACTTGATTCCAAAAATGGCTTTTTTCCCAGTCTGTTTGGTTTACACCAATTTGTCACTGTTTGTTTGGAACCCTGGTGATTTTACATCATCTCAAGGACAAAATACTCCATCCACACAGTGCATATATCACTGCTTATTTAGATTATATAATAATTTATAGTAATGATTGGCAGTGGCATTTACAATATCTGAGAGATGTTCTGAAATCCTTGAGATGGGCAGGACTCAAGCCCATAAAAGTGTGTGATTAGACTGGTTGAAGAATGGTATGGTAAATGGTCTACATTTATATAGAGCCTTTTACCCTTAACGGTTCTACAAAGCACTTTACACTGTTTCACATTCACCCATTCACACACACACACACACACACACACACACACACACACACACCCCAATGGTAGCAGAGCAAGGTGCTAGCCTGCCATCGGAGCAACTTGGGGTTCAGTGTCTTGCTTCAGCATGTGGAGGCATGTGGGCCGGGGATCTAACTGCC
This sequence comes from Cranoglanis bouderius, assembly GCA_023630585.1. NCBI lineage: Eukaryota > Metazoa > Chordata > Actinopteri > Siluriformes > Cranoglanididae > Cranoglanis > Cranoglanis bouderius. The sequence goes on from CM042540.1 coordinate 6,233,014, forward strand.
AACCCTGCGATTAGTGGACAACCTGCTCCACCACCTAAGCCACAGCCACCCTGGTATCTGGGCTTCCACTTGGGTAATGGGCAGGTGTGACCCCAAATTGATGACAGCAGCGAGACCCAAGACCAAAATGGGGTAAGCAGTTCTTGGGGTTGGCTTTTATCATAGGTTAGTACTTAATTTTTCTGACATCACCAGTGCATTGACTGACTTCACTAAAAAAGGAGCACCAGATCTTGTCCAGTGGACAGGGCTGTGAATGCTGGATTTTTGTTGTGCAAGCTGGCATTTTTGCCAGACTTTTCTGTCCTTTCTGTTCTGCAGACTGACACATCGGACAGAAGGCTGGGGCACATTTTGTCCCAGGTGGTGGAGGGAGAGAAGCACCCAGTGCTGTACATCAGACAAAAGATCTTAACAAGGGAGAATAAGTACAGCACAATCAAGGAGTGTTTGGTGTAACGTATGACGGTGCCCAAACTGATTTCTGAATTAACCCAGACGAAACATAGAAAATTTCGTCACTCAGGTGACCGAGAGTAACCCCGAGAGGCCTCCTGCGGCCAGATGCCCTTTGGAACACAAAAGACTCTTTGGAACCCACACAGGACTTACCCCTGCAATAAAAGAAACCTTTGATGACTGAACGTCTGGGAAACTTCATGAGTAGTTCGTCAGCAGGGGTCCACCAAAACTCCGACCAAGGGCCTGTAAATCTCTGATCTAATCTCTGTTTACGACCACATGGATTAGCCTCAGAGTCGGCAAGGCCAGAAGAGAAAATGTCCTCCCTAAGGTCACCCTGAGGTGACCAAGGACCGGTGGGACATTAGAGGAATGCCAGCCCCCTCTTCTGGACATACACACGTGCACACACACACACACACACACACACACACACACACACACACACAAGCTTACCTTACACACACAATGGAGAAATCTCTCTCTTTTCAATGTAACGTGTAATTATATGTAATTATTCGATGCCTAAATAGTGTGATGTTATCTTGTTTACACATATTGTGTGTTTATGTAACTAACCTTAATGATTTTAGATAATTTTAATTTAGGATATCATTTTAAATGTCTGTAACCAGGTTTTATTTGTAATATTCTTTACAAGTCCATCAAATTTGGTATGTAGTTAATCATCTCGAGATACCCTGATTGATTATGCATATCACATTGCACTGGGATACATCATTTCATGTTTTCTCTTAATTTCATATATAATACGGTATAAACCAGCTCCTCCCTGGACATTTAAATTAGGGTCCGAGACCAGACAAAGAGAGTTCATCCGGACATGCAAATCCAACTTCCTAATTGGCCCATAGCCCACAGAGGAGTGCACGTTGGTGTTGTCTTTAAAACAACACCACGCTCTTCTTCACACTAAGTTGACTCTCAGTCTTCTCTTCGTCACTCTTCAACTTCACTTCTACACTCCTTCTGGTTTCTGTCCCCCGGGGCACGTGGCCCGAAGAGGAAGCCAGGATCTCTCTCTCCCGGACAAAAGATGCAACCGCTTCACGGCCGACGGACTTTTCAAACGGCGCAACACACCAGCGAACTCTACATGACCTTGCGCGACTTTTCAAACCGAAGCTATGCAAGTATAGTTAATGAACCTATATCTGCGTTTAAGATTGGACCCCTGTGTTACAGGAGAATTAAGTTTGTTGCTGGTGCTTGAAAAAGGCTAATTAGTTGTGTTTTTGTCTGCTTCCCTTTTGCTTCATTACTTTCTCTCTATTCTTTTTCTCTCCTTGTATATAGATGTACATATGCATGTTTTGCCTAGAGTTAGTCGTGTGTATACCTAGTTACATCTAGCTATTAAAATCTATTATCACCATGCTTGATTTTCTCTGTTTTGTGACATGATGAGTCAATTAAACAGTGCATAAGATCTCGTTACCTGCTCTAATTTTTAATAACAAACTTTGTGAGTTAATTCTTCCTGGCCAGAAGGATAAACTCCCTCTTTAGAGTTCATAAAGCTGATCTAGGCCACATACATAGTCATAATTAATTATAATCCGTTGTAGTTAATTATCTATATGTATATGTGCACATACATGAATTCCCTTTCCTGGCTGATGTATATTTATAACTGGTCACAACACGTGTTGATTAGATATACAGGTGCATCTCAATAAATTAGAATGTCGTGGAAAAGTTCATTTATTTCAGTAATTCAACTCAAATTGTGAAACTCGTGTATTAAATAAATTCAATGCACACAGACTGAAGTAGTTTAAGTCTTTGGTTCTTTTAATTGTGATGATTTTGGCTCACATTTAACAAAAACCCACCAATTCACTATCTCAACAAATTAGAATATGGTGACATGCCAATCAGCTAATCAACTCAAAACACCTGCAAAGGTTTCCTGAGCCTTCAAAATGGTCTCTCAGTTTGGCTCACTAGGTAAGCCACAAACATTCATTGCCAAAGAAGCTGGCTGTTCACAGAGTGCTGTATCCAAGCATGTTAACAGAAAGTTGAGTGGACGGAAAAAGTGTGGAAGAAAAAGATGCACGACCAACCGAGAGAACCGCAGCCTTATGAGGATTGTCATGCAAAATCGATTCAAGAATTTGAATGAACTTCACAAGGAATGGACTGAGGCTGGGGTCAAGGCATCAAGAGCCACCACACACAGACGTGTCAAGAAATTTGGCTACAGTTGTCGTATTCCTCTTGTTAAGCCACTCCTGAACCACAGACAACGTCAGAGGCGTCTTACCTAGGCTAAGGAGAAGAAGAACTGGACTGTTGCCCAGTGGTCCAAAGTCCTCTTTTCAGATGAGAGCAAGTTTTGTATTTCATTTGGAAACCAAGGTCCTAGAGTGTCGAGGAAGGGTGGAGAAGCTCATAGCCCAAGTTGCTTGAAGTCCAGTGTTAAGTTTCCACAGTCTGTGATGATTTGGGGTGCAATGTCATCTGCTGGTGTTGGTCCATTGTGTTTTTTGAAAACCAAAGTCACTGCACCTGTTTACCAAGAAATTTTGGAGCACTTCATGCTTCCTTCTGCTGACCAGCTTTTTGAAGATGCTGATTTCATTTTCCAGCAGGATTTGGCACCTGCCCACACTGCCAAAAGCACCAAAAGTTGGTTAAATGACCATGCTGTTGGTGTGCTTGACTGGCCAGCAAACTCACCACACCTGAACCCCATAGAGAATCTATGGGGTATTGTCAAGAGGAAAATGAGAAACAAGAGACCAAAAGTGCAGATGAGCTGAAGGCCACTGTCAAACACACCTGGGCTTCCATACCACCTCAGCAGTGCCACAAACTGATCACCTCCATGCCACGCCAAATTGAGGCAGTAATTAATGCAAAAGGAGCCCCTACCAAGTATTGAGTACATGTACAGTAAATGAACATACTTTCCAGAAGGCCAACAATTCACTAAAAATGTTTTTTTTTATTGGTCTTATGAAGTGTTCTAATTTGTTGAGATAGTGAATTGCTGGGTTTTTGTTAAATGTGAGTTTACTTACACACTCACCATCTACTTTTTTAAGAGGACCTGTACAGTTGCTCATTTATGCAGTTTTCCAATCATCCAATCATGTGGCAGCAGCACAATGTATAAACCATACAGATACAGGTCAAGTGCTTCACATAAAACATCAGAATGGAGAAAAAAGTATGATCTCTGTGACTTTAACCATGGCATGGCTGTTGGTACCAGATGGGCTGGTTTGAGTATTTCAAAAACTGCTGATCTCCTGTGGTGTTCACACACAACAGTCTCTAGAGTTTACACAGATTGATGCGAAAAACAAACAAACAAACAAAAAATTGAGTGAGTGGCAATTCTGTAGGTGGAAATACCTTGTTAATAAGAGAGGTCCAAGGAAAATGGCCTGATTGGTTCGAGCTGTCAGGAAGGATGTAGTAAGTATAAATCACTCTTTACAACTGTGGTGTAGCGTATGACTATGCTCAAACTGATTTCTGGATTGACCCAGACAGAACATAGAAAATTTCGGCACTCAGGTGACCGAGAATAACCCCGAGAGGCCTCCTTTGACCAGATGCACCTTTGCGATGCAAAAGACTATTTGGAACCCACACAGGACTTACCCCTGCAATAAAAGAAACCTTTGATGACTGAACGTCTGGGAAACTTCATGATTAGTTCGTCAGCAGGGATCCACCAAAACTCTGACCAAGGGCCTGTAAATCTCTGATATAATCTCTGTTTATGAGCAAACGATTTAGCCTCAAAGTCACAAAGGCCAGAAGAGAAATGTCCTCCCTAAGGTCACCCTGAGGTGACCAAGGACCAGTGGTACATTAGAAGAACGCCAACCCCCTCTTCTGGACATACACACGCACACGTGCACACACACACACACACACACACACACACACACACACACACACACACACACACAAGCTTACCTTACACACACTATAGAGAAATCTCTCTCTCTTCAATGTAACGTGTAATTATATGTAATTATTCGATGTCTAAATAGTGTGATGTTATCTTGTTTACATATATTGTGTGTTTATGTAACTAACCGTAATGACTTTAGATAGTTTTAATCTAGCATATCATTTTAAATGTCTGTAACCAGGTTTTATTTGTAATATTCTTTACAAATCCATCGAATTTGGTATATAGTTAATCGTCTCGAGATACCCGGATTGATTATGCATATCATATTGCAATGGGATACATCATTTCATGTTTTCTCTTAATTTCATTTATAACACGGTATAGACCAGCCCCTCCCTGGACATTTAAATTAGGGTCCGAGACCAGACAAAGAGAGTTCATCCGGACATGCAAACCCAACTTCCTGATTGGCCCATAGCCCAAAGAGGCGTGTGCATTGGTGTTGTCTTTAAAACAACACCACGCTCACTTCAGTTAGAGTTAGACTTCACTTCTCAGTCTCTTTTCATCTCTTCAACTCCACTCCTTCCGGTTTCTCTCCCCCGGGGCCACGTGCCCCGGGAAGAGGAAACCAGGATCCCTCTCCCGGACAAAGGATGCAACCTCTTCACGCCTTTTCAAATGGCGCAACGAACCAGCGAACTCTACACGACCTCGCGCAAACTCTCAACCTTGAGGCTATGCAAGTATTGTTAACTATATCTGCGTTTAAGATTGGACCCCTGTGTTACAGGAGAATTAAGTTCGTGCTGGTTCTGAAAAAGGCTAAATAGTTGTGTTTTTGTCTGCTTCCCTTTCTTTCATTACTTTCTCTCTATCCCTTTTCTCTCCCTGTATATAGATGTGTATATATGTATGTTTTGCTTAGAGTTAGTCGTGTGTATCTGTAGTCACATATAGATATTAAAATCTATTATCCCATGCTTGATTTTCTCTGTTTTGTTGACGTGATAGAGTCAATTAAATGCTGCGATCTCGATTACCCGCTCTAATCTTTAATAACATACTTCATGGGTTAATTCTTCCTGGCCAGAAGGATAAACTCACTCTTCAGAGTTCATAAAGCTGATCTAGGCCACATACATAGTCATAATTAATTATAATCCGTTGTAGTTAATTGTCTATATGTATATGTGCACCTACATGAATTCCCTTTCATGGCTGATGTATATTTATAACTGGTTACAACACGTGTTGATTAGATATATAGATATATTTCACGCCATTCGAGCTAATTCCTTATATAAATTGGAGAATACATTTAAACGTGTTAAAACATCTTTTTTAAATTTGTTACATGAATTGTAACTGGTGGAGAATATTATTAAACATTGCAGATTCATCCGAGTTACTACACATTCTGGTAGATAACGCGGGCATGCTTTAGCTTTAAAACTCGTCTCCTTTAAAAAGGTGCGTTGAATCCAAGCATGCGCTTCTGTTTCGTTTCATGTTTAAAGTTGATCCATTTCATTATTCTGGTGGAATAGAATAATGCTAGTAATGCCCTTTTGTATTCGTTACAGTGGTGAGCAGAAAAGCATCTCAGCATGCATAAAACATTGAACCTTGAGGTAGATGGGCTACAAGAGCAGAAGACCACTTTGGGTTCTACTCCTGTCACCCACGAACAGGAATCTGAGGCTATCATGGGCAGAGGTTCACCCAAACTGTACAGATGAAGATTAGAAAAAAAAGTCACCTGGTCTTTTTCCAGTCTTCAACTGTCCAGTTTCAGGGAGTTTGTTTCCCATGATAGCCTCAGATTCTTGTTCTTTGCTGACAGGAGTGATACCTGATGTGGTCTTCTGTCATTGTAGCCCATCCAACTCAAGGTTTGATGTGCTGTGCATTCTGAGATGCTTTTCTGCTCACCATGGTTGTAAAGAGTGATTATTTGAGTTACCACAGACTTCCTGTCAGCTCAGACCAGTCTAGTCATCCTCTTCTGATCTCGCTCATCAACAAGGTGTTTTAGCCTGCAGACTCTCTACACACAGGATGTTTTGTGTTTTTCCACACCATTCTGTGTAAACTCAAGAGACTGGTGTGTGTGAAAATCCCAGGAGATCAGCAGTTTCTAAAATAATCTGAGGAAAATTTGTTTGTCACCTTTCTGAGTTCTCCTTCACACACTGACACACACTGGGTTCTACATACAGTACACTTTTCTGTCTCTACCTTGGACCCTTCCCATGTTTCACAGAATTCAGCAGCTACTGTCATTAGTGGTCTGCAGACCCTGGTGGCTTCCTCTCTAAGCAGATATGCTATCCCATGTAAAAGGAATGATTTAGACCCACATCACCCCCGTCACCCCCCCCTAGTCCACAGTCCCTAGAGTCCACAGCTGGGAATTTGAAAAACATTTGACCTGTGGGATAAGCACGCAAGGATACAAATATTTTAGGACACTGTGTGGCTGCCCTTGTCATAACAGTGAACACCATCACATCAGAGCTGTTCAGTTTCTGGGTTTCGTGATGCTGTAGCAATTTCACTGAATTAGTCGTCAATATACTTAGTCTTATCAGCTTGTTCTAGGTAAGAAAGCATAGCTGTCATAAAACAAAACTGTTTGCTCATGTTAAATCTCTTAACCCATATTTTGTTATGTTATTACTTTTTTCCAGGCATTGAAGCTGCAATGGAGGAAAACACATCTCTTAATCATTTAAATTTAACACGTTTCATGGCAATTCTGACCATGGAATCATTGGGCATACCACCATCCACTGTTTTTTCTACATTCATCTTTGGCATCATCACATACTGTTTAATTTTATTCTTCCACTCAATACTACTTGTGACTATTGTTGTAAACCGGAATCTGCATGAGCCCATGTACATACTGCTGTTTAATTTGTCCATATGTGACCTTATGGGAGCTACAGGTTTTTACCCTCAGCTGGTGTGTAGTATATTGTCTCAGAGCAGAGAAATCTCCTACACTGCCTGTGCCTTGCAAGGCATCCTTCTTCATCTCTATGGGACTGGATCTCTTTTATTTCTCACTGTTATGTCTTATGACAGATACATTGCTGTTTGCAAACCTTTGAGATACCACAGTCTGATGACACGAGGTACCTTGGTGAAATTTATTTGCATGGTCTGGTCTGTAGATTTTGCTATGATTGGGGCTTTATTTGTGCTCACAATAAGCAAAGAAATCTGCAGGGCAAATATAGTGGACACTTACTGCAATAATCCCTCTTTAATGAAGCTAATCTGTGAGGATACGAGAGCGATGAACTATTATGGCTTGTTTAATATAGCTCTTGTACAAGGCTCTTCCATACTGATAGTATCATTAACATATATCAAAATCCTAATTACCTGTCTTTCTAAAAAACAGACACAATCTATAAGTAAGGCAATGCAAACCTGTGGGACACATTTAGTTGTTTTTCTGAATTTTGAGGTTAACATATTCTTACTACTGGTTTCTCACAGGTTAGAAGCGGTATCTCCACACTTAAGAAGGGCCTTTGGTGTTGCAATTATTGTTATTCCTCCAATTCTTAACCCTCTAATTTATGGGTTGAAAACAAAGGAAATACGACAAACAGTGTTTAGGTTCTTACAAAAAAAGGTTTCCTCTATCTAACAGGAAATCGTATGCATATTTTTCTGCAATTTACCAAATAAATTAAAACAGCAAAATAACTAGTCTGAAATGAATATTATGAATGCAAATATGCAAGATCTTGCAGTATTTCTAGTTTTAAATGTAAGCAACTTTTTTGATATTGACCATGTCAAGTCCTTTGTACAAAAGGTCAGATGAGTCATATCCCTTCCATTATAGCGTGTTCAAACAACTCTCTGAAATTCATGTAAATATGTTTATGACTCTACGTTTCAAACTCAAAATAAATTTGCAATTATTTTTTTTTCTTATCAAACTGGAAAAGAATGCAAAACATAAGATTTACAATAGTAGTCTCAGACATTTGAGCCCTACTGTACATTTCATTATATAAATGAAACACACTTCAGGAGAGGCATGCTGAGGAGCCATAAGAAGATTTTATATTTAATGTGCTGTCATAAAAACTAGCAGCTTGCAATTGTGCAGCTGACATATAGATCACCTAAATAATGGTCTGTGCTCTTATGAATATCAGTATTAACAGTATAGTTATTGGAACATTATTTCCAATAACAGTGCAAATTAAATTGAATAAAGTACAATTGTCCATTATTTGATTATGAGTATGTCAGTGGTTTACACTATTTTTCTTCATCCTTTGTAAATGTCACTTACATTTACTACCTGGTTCATGGGACTTTTCTAAAGGCATCTCTAAAGGTACATTTTGCTAATGGGTTTCATAAAAACAGACTATATGTTTAAAACAAATGTATGTATGGGCTGTACCATAATAAAGTTCTCATAAGTTGAATACACTTTTGTTTGGTAAATCCCCAATATATGACTTTCATAAGTCATCTAGCAAGCAGTGACCTCTACAATATCACAAGATTGAGTAAATAATCAGTTAATTAAAAAAGGTTAGTGTTAAGGTGAAGACACCTTAAATTATTGACACTCTCTAACACTGTGTCTATTGATGATGGATCCTATTTATTATTATTATTATTATTATTATTATTATTATTATTATTATTATTATTATTATTATTGTTGTTGTTGTTGTTGTTGTTGTTGTTGTTGTTATATGCTGAAATTGAAATGTACATTTGATTTGATTATTTGGAAGAATATTTTATCCAGAGTAACTTAGAACATAGAACATGCCAAAAATATTTTTTTGTACTGGAAATAGCTGTGTGGACTTCTTTGTTGTGAACCTATGCTGTGATTAGGTTTGTTTTGTGATTTTTGTAACAAAGATGCAGGTATGTGCAGATTAACTTTAGGTTAGAATATTACATTGACAGGATAATTTATATTTATATACAATACCTTGTATTAACCATAGTTTTTTACACAATATTTCTTACACATAATGAACCATGATCCATTTATTTTTGTTATTTCCATCAATCACATAATTATAAATAAAGAGCTTCAATAAATAAGCAGATATATGGTAAAGCATTTAATTTGGGCAGTTACTTTGGATTGGAGATTGGAGAATGGCCATCTGATCTTCAGACCAGCTGACGTGAGTGTGGTGGCTATCTCCTATTTTAAAACACTACATATAGCACAACCTGCTTAACTATAGCAACCAACTGTGGTAGTGAGGGTATGGTTGAGCACCAGCTGCTGACAGAGAGGATGAGAGATAAACCCGCAGGAATCACATGATGGTTTGTTTGTCTTTTAGGGAACGCTGTGAACCTGAGAGCAAGAGCTGAGCTTAACTCTGTGTGTTTGTGCTTGTGCGTGTCTGCAAGTGAGAAAGTGCTGAAAAGTGCTCACAGGAAAAAAAATTTAAAGAAGCATGAAGCTTTGTAAAAAGTCATCTGTCTCCAGAGTCCTCCTTCTTAGAGAGAAACTGGGTTCTACAGTGGGGCCGAAGCCCAGGAGGAGTTACCTGACACCATCATGGAACATTCTCTAGTTAGAAAGTTATTAAGTCCCTCGCCAGCCTCTACCAGACACATCAGGCTCTCCTGGGGCATTGGGAAAGGCACAAGTGGTGAAGCTGAGTTGTGTGCACAGGGATGTTCATGAGTATCCACTGGTGCCAGTGACATTATTAAATTTCAGGGGCAAAAGCATAGTCCTTTCCTCAGCCATTCACTAATCCTTAGGACAATTTTCCAGGGTTTCAGAGATTAGTACAGGAAATGTTTGTGCATGGGTCTTGTAATAGCGAGGCACAGCATTGGGTGGGAAGATGGTGCTGGGGCCATTAACATCAGCTCTGCATCCAAGAGACATAGATGGTGGGGAGGGCTCCACCCTTCACAAGCATTCCGCTTGGGGATTTCCCCTTGGAACAGTCACATGACAAAAACCTGAGGCACACCTTCATCCAAGTGAAAGTAGTTCATGTTTGGCTATCCAGCCAAATGTTGTGCTATCCCACCCATATTTTTCTGTTATTAAGGATAGGTTATATTGAGTGATGCAGGACACTCAAACTAAGGAAGAAATGACCCAATTGTTGGTAGTAAAGAGCCATAAGGAAATACCATTCCATGCAGTTCATTATAAACCCATGTCTGGGGATCTGGGGCAGGATAAGACACTAAACCATCTCTCATGGCCCATTTCTATTGGCCAGACATTCACAGCAATGTTCACATGTGGTGTGCAGCATGTTGCAAACGTCAGTTAGTGAATCTGCTGGACACCCCAAAAGCACCATTGCACCCCCTTCCAGCGATCAAGGTCTGCTTCAAAAGAATTGGCACCTTGTTGTGCCATTAGAATGAAGTGCACTACACAACATGATACCCGCAGTGGCTCTTTGCAGCATCTCAGCATTCAGCACTGCGGAGGCACTCTTCTAGTTATCTTCCAAGTCAAGATTCCAACAGATATCCTGACATGTCTTTCATGTCATGCGCTCTTCATTAACTGTACGGATTATTAGACTTTAAATTGAATCACACCAGTGTGTACCATCCCCAAATTACTTTTCACACATTGTCTGGTGGAGTGTCTCTTTGCACATGGGAAGCAGAATGGTGAGAACAGTTTGATCAAACCCTGTAGTATTGCAGAGTGAACCAGGCAGTGATGGTTTAATTAAAGCTGAGCAAAGGCAGAGCAATAAGAGCAATAAGCAGAATTTCATGAGAGGCCCCGAATCCACACTCTAGGACCATCTGAGCCATAAAACCAGAAATCCTGTCAAAATGGTGACAGAAAGTCTGAGCTAAATATGAGGATGAAGATGAGGATGACCACATGGACAGGCCAGAAGACTATAGGTCTTTATATAAATGAAAAGTGTTATGTTTGGAGAAAGGGAAACACTGCATTCCAACATAAGAACCTTATCCCATCTGTGAAACCTGGTGGTGGTAGTATTATGGTTTGGACTGGTTTTGCTGCATCTGGGTTCGGACAACTTGCCATCATTGATGGAACAATGAATTCTGAATTATACCATCGAATTCTAAAGGAAAATGTTCATTTGTCCATGAACTGAATCTCAAGAGAAAGTGGGTCATGCAGCAAGACAATGACCCCAAGCACACAAGTTGTTCTATCAAAGAATGGTTAAAGAAGAATAAAGTTAATCGTAACCTATGTGACATGTGATATGGGCCAATTAGTGAAAGTGAAAGTGACATGTGAAGGCCAATGTATGGTAACCCATACTTGGAATTTGTCCTTTGCATTTAACCCATCCAAGTTAGTGCACACACATTAGAAGTTGTGAGTAGTGAACACACACACACACACACACTACTAACCGTGAACACACCCGAAGCAGTGGGCAGCCATTTTTTGCTGAGGCGCCCAGGGAGCAGTTGAGCGTTAAGGGCCTTGCTCAAGTGTCCAACAGTGGCAGCTTGGCAGTGCTGGGATTTGAACTCATGTACCGCCAAGCTGCCACTCTTGGGCACTTGGGCACTTGAGCAAGGCCCTTAACCCTCAACTGCTCCCCGGGCGCCGCAGCAAAAAATGGCTGCCCACTGCTCCCACTGCTCCCACTGCTATTAGAATCTGAAGCTAGAGTTCAACTACGGAGAGAGAGAATTAACGGCTGTAGCGAATTCAAAAGGCATTACTAGCATTATTCTTTTCCACCTGAATAATGAAATGGATCAACTTTAAACATGAAAAACGAAACAGAAGCGCATGCTTGGATTCGAAGCACCTTTTTAAAGTAGACGAGTTTTAAAGCGTGCCCGCATTATCTACCAGAATGTGTAGTAACTCGGATGAATCTGCAACGTTTAAAATAATATTCTCCACCAGTTACAATTTACGTAACAAATTAAAAGATGTTTAACACGTTTAAATGTATTCTCCAATTTATGTAAAGAATTAGCTCGAATGGCGTGAAATATATCTATATATCTAATCAACGCGTGTTGTGACCAGTTATAAATATACATCAGCCAGGAAAGGGAATTTATATAGGTGCACATATACATATAGATAATTAACTACAACGGATTATAATTAATTATGACTATGTATGTGGCCTAGATCAGCTTTATGAACTCTAAAGAGTGAGTTTATCCTTCTGGCCAGGAAGAATTAACTCACGAAGTTTATTATTAAAGATTAGAGCGGGTAATCGAGATCTTATGCAGCGTTTAATTGACTCATCACGTCAACAAAACAGAGACAATCAAGCGTGGGATAATAGATTTTAATAGTTAGATGTGACTATGGATACACGACTAACTCTAAGCAAAACATACATATATACACATCTATATACAGGGAGAGAAAAGGGATAGAGAGAAAGTAATGAAAGAAAGGGAAGCAGACAAAAACACAACTATTTAGCCTTTTTCAAAACCAGCACAAACTTAATTCTACTGTAACACAGGGGTCCAATCTTAATCGCAGATATGGGTCATTAACTATACTTGCATAGCCTCGGTGTTGACAGTTTGCACGAGGTCGTGTAGAGTTCGCTGGTTCGTTGTTGTTTGAAGAGGCGTGAAGAGGTTGCATCCTTTGTCTGGGAGAGAAATCCTGGCTTCCTCTTCCCGGGGCACGTGGCCCCAGGGGAGAGAAACCGGAAGGAGTGTAGGAGTGAAGTTAAAGAGTCGAGAAGTGAACTCTAACTCTAACTTGAGTTGAAGTGAGCGTGGTGTTGTTTTAAAGACAACACCAATGCACACGCCTCTTTGGGCTATGGGCCAATCAGGAAGTTGGGTTTGCATGTCCGGATGACTCTCTTTGTCTGGTTTTGGACCCTAATTTAAATGTCCAGGGAGGGCTGGTTTATACCGTGTTATAAATGAAATTAAGAGAAAACATGAAATGATGTATCCCATTGCAATATGATATGCATAATCAATCCGGGTATCTCGAGACGATTAACTACATACCAAATTCGATGGATTTGTAAAGAATATTACAAATAAAACCTGGTTACAGACATTTAAAATGATATGCTAGATTAGAACTATCTAAAGTCATTAAGGTTAGTTACATAGACACACAATATATGTAAACAAGATAACATCACACTATTTAGACATCGAATAATTACATATAATTACACGTTACATTGAAGAGAGAGAGATTTCTCCATTGTGTGTGTAAGGTAAGCTTGTGTGTGTGTGTGTGTGTGTGTGTGTGTGTGTGTGTGTGTGTGTGTGTGTGTGTGTATGTGCGTGTGTGTGTGCACGTGCGCGTGTGTATGTCCAGAAGAGGGGGCTGACGTTCTTCTAATGTCCCACCGGTCCTTGGTCACCTCAGGGTGACCTTAGGGAGGACATTTCCTCCTCTGGCTTTCTGACTTTGAAGCTAATCTGTGGTCGTAAACAGAGATTATATCAGAGATTTACAGGCCCTTGGTCGGAGTTTTGGTGGATCCCTGCTGACGAACTAATCATGAAGTTTCCCAGACGTTCAGTCATCAAAGGTTTCTTTTATTGCAGGGGTAAGTCCTGTGTGGGTTCCAAAGAGTCTTTTGCATCCCAAAGGTGCATCTGGTCAAAGGAGGCCTCTCGGGGTTACTCTAGGTCACCTGAGTGGTGAAACTTTCTATGTTTCGTTTGGGTTAATTTAGAAATCAGTTTGGGCATAGTCATACGCTACATGGCGGAACAGGATGGTGAATAACCACACAGAGTCTAATGTGTTACTTAATGTTTAGTCTGTATTCAACGTAGTTGTTATTTTTCTTCTGTCTCATTCAATAGGTGTGAATTGCAATACAACATATAACAATATACAAATCTGTGAAGATACTCAAGTTTCTGTAATTAACACTGTTTATATTTCTTTCAGGGAAAGGAATTTTAAATTAATAAACAGGTAAATGTTGTCATTCTTGACTCATACAAAAAATACCTGGACAGGTTTCCTCAAAGTATGTGTGTGAATTCAATAAACCCTTTTTTAAAGAAAAAGAAATTGAAGAAAATCACAAAACTCACTTTAAGTGCTTGACCAACCAATTCAAGACAAGAAAATAAGAGAAAAAGAAAACAAATCAACTGTAGCTTCAAAGTAGAAAGTATCACACTCAATACCTTCAATGGATAAGTGTGGATAATCAGTTACTCAATTCAATCATAGTGGAACATTCAATCTTTTGTACAGTGAACAATTCTGTCACAATAGGAATCTCATGATTCACTCAGTTTCGAACTCTCTTTACTCAATACATCACTTTTTCAATCAAATCATCACAAAAGATCAGTTATATACATCCACTCTCTGTTTGTGACAGTTCTGTTTGTATGAATCAGTGAGTCAAATCAGTTCAATGAATCAATGAGGAATCAAGGAATCAAATTAGTCAATTCAACTCGATAAATCAGTTAAGCAATTCAGTGGATTCGGTTCCATCAATTCTCAGATTCTCAAAACTAAATGTTCATATGTTCACTCACTTGTAAAGTGGGACGTTCTCAATAAGGTCAGTCTTTTTTTTCTTTGTAAAATCAAACCAAACCCTCCTACCGGTTTGCTGGCAGCTCAGATAGCTCTTTTCTTTACAAGCAAAAAGGCCTGCGGTTGGCTCACCATTTCAAGACACTGTTACCGCTCCCACTTCTTGTTTAAGGATAAGTTCCCTCTAGTCGATCATGTGAGGGCTGAACAATGACAAAAGAGAGTAGAAGACTTTTTTTTTTTCTAATTTGTAACTTCCTATTTTCCTTGATAGTAACCTAGGTTACATAATGTTTTGGAATGGCCAAGTCAAAGTCCTGACCTTACTCCAAAAGAAATGTTGTGGAAGGACCTGAAACAAGTTCATGTGAGGTTCATGTGAGGAAATCCACCAACATCCTAGAGTTGAAGCTGCTCTGTACTGAGGAACGGGCTAAAATTCCTCCAAGCTGATGTGCAGGACTGATCAACAGTTACCAGAAACGTTTAGTTGCAGTTATTGCTGCAGAATGGGGTCACACCAGATACTGAAAGCAAAGGTTCATATACTTTTGCCACTCACAGATATGAAATATTGGATCATTTTCCTCAATATATAAATGCCCAAGTATAATATTTTTGTCTCATGTGTTTAATTGGGATCTCTTTATCTACTTTTAGTAAATATGATGATGTTTTGGGTCATATTTATGCAGAAATGTAGAAAATTCTAATTCACAATCTTTCAAGCACCACTGTAGGTGTTGTTTGTTTGTCTTTTAGGGGAACACAGTGATCTGGAGAGCGGGAGCTGATCTGATCTGATCTGATCTGATCTGATGTGTTTCTGCTTGTGTGTGTCCATGAGGGAGAAAGCACTGAAAAGTGCTCACATAAAAAATACAAATAAGTCCTCCTTCTTAGAGAGAAATTGGGTTCTACACCAACATTCAAGAAGAACATGAAGCATGACATATTATATAATTAGATTCGCATTTATCTAATAATATTATTATAAATATTTCAAACAGGTACATATTCTAAATACATGACAGTCTCCTGTTGTTTCTACACTTCATACACACCATCTTCATCATATTACTTTTTTTTTCATAGACCACTTAACTCCAAAGCTCAGAGGATTCCTCACAAACCCACAAACCCATGTAACCAAGAGTTAACACCTGGGATTTGAAAAAAATATTTGAACCTAGGGGATAAATTTAAAATCCAGGAATCCCAACATTCTGGTGGATGCCTGAGTGGTGAAAATGAAGAGCATCACATCAGAAGTATTCAGTATGTGGTTGTGGTGTAAAATTTAGTTGTCAACAACTTAGTCGTACCAGTGTGTTCTAGGTAAGAAAACATAGTTGTTGTATAACAAACAGTTTGACCATGTTAAATGTCTTAACCCGTATTTTTGTTATATACTTTTTTCCAGGCATTGTAGTGAAAATGAGTGCAGACACATCTTTTATTAATTCAAATTTAACACTCTTTATGACAGTTCTGACCATGGAATCGTTGGACATATCACCATCCAGTGCTTTGTCTATATTCATCTTTGGCATCATCACATACTGTTTAATTTTGTTTTTCCACTCCATGCTACTTGCGACTATTGTTGTAAAAAGGGATCTGCACAAACCTATGTATATACTGCTGTTTAATTTGTCCATGTGTGACATAATCGCATCTACAGCTTTTTACCCTCAGTTGGTTTGTAGTATACTGTCTCAGAGCAGAGAAATCTCTTACCCTGCTTGTGCCTTACAAGGCATCCTTCTTCACATCTCTGGGACTGGATCACTTTTATTTCTCACTGTAATGGCATATGACAGATACATTGCCATTTGTAAGCCTTTGAGATACCACAATCTGATGACACCAGGTACCTTGGTGAAACTTATTTTTATGGTCTGGTCCATAAATTTTTCTATCATTGGGATTTTATTCATACTCACAATAAGCAAAAAAATCTGCAGGAGAAATATAGTGGACACTTACTGTAATAATCCATCTTTATTGAAGTTAAGCTGTGAGGATACAAGAGTGGCTAACTATTATGGCTTGTTTGTTATAGCTCTTGTACAAGGCTCTTCCATTCTGATAGTATCATTAACATATATCAAAATCCTAATTACCTGTCTTTCTACAAAACAGGCTAAATCTATAAGTAAGGCAATCCAAACCTGTGGGACACATTTAGTTGTTTTTCTGAGTTTTGAGCTTAACACATTCTTACTACTGATTTCTCACAGGTTTGATGAAGTATCTCCACACTTAAGAAGGGCCTTTGGTGTTTCAGTTGTTATCTTTCCTTCAATTCTTAACCCTCTCATTTATGGGTTGAACACAAGGGAAATTCGACAAGCAATTTTTAAGTTCTTAGAAAGAAAGATTTCTTCAATTTAACAGGAAACAGAACTAAAAGCATATACATATTCTTCTTTCAAAATTCCTATTTTAATAAATTAACAATGTTGACATTATCTGAATTTTTGTGCTGATATAGCAGTGGAATATCTGATTATTTATTTAGTATTATCTATATAATGAATAAATTCTATACAGTTAATTATATAAACACACTACAGGAGATGATGAGGAGCCATTTACAAGGGATTATATTTATTGTGCCGTCATAAAAACTAGCAGCTTGCAATTGCAATCATGCAACTGAGATATACATGATCAAATAGTATGAGACTTGAAATTTAAACCGGGACTATCAATCACCTAAATAATTCTTTATGTTGATATTAATATCAGTATTAACACAGTATATTTATGGGAGCACTGTTTCTATCAGTGCAGCGAATTAAATTGATTAAAGTACAATTGTCTGTCATTGATTTGAACTATTTAGCTTCATCCTCTGTAAATGTCACAAATGAATTACATTCATGAGATTTTTATAGGCAATTCTAAAAGGTACATTCTGGTAAAATTGACTTTTAAATGTATGTATGGGCTATATGTATGTATTGAGCTCTCATTTGCTGAATAGATGTCTGTTCTATATAGCACCTAATATGTGGCTTTCATAAGTCATCTAATAAGCTACTGTATGCGCCTGTAAAATGTTACAAGATCGAGTAAATATTCAACAAATTTAAATGGTTTGTGTTCTGTTAAGATTAAGACACTTTGAATTATTGACACAATTAAATAACTTTAACATGGTGCATACTGAAGAGATATTAATTAACATTATTACTGTGTAATGCCTCAGCACAAGCAGCATCATATAATTCACACAATTATAACCAGAAGAAATAAAACAATGGGCCTTCTCAGCCAGAGAACCCACAAGAAACTCTGGACCAAAATGTCTCCACTCAGGGAGCCATAAAACAAGGAATCCACCCCAGACACCCAGGAGCCACTTAAATCCAGCATGTGCATCCGCCTTATCTCAACCAACACGGCAAGTGTTAAAGGCCTCCTTGACCCAGGGCTGAACCCTCTCGACCACAGAAACTGCTCTCAAATGCAGTGATTTAGGCCTTTTGGGCCAGACCAGGAAGGCCAATAAATTGTGGAAGAAAGGAGAGACCTTTTTGCTCAGTCACAAAGATTACACATTCCACAATTCCACAATTCCACACAAGGACTCGCACATTCCACAATTGGCGCCTACCAGGAGCAACGACTGTGGGAATTAATACATCTTTGAACAACTGCAATCACCTATGTCCTACCATGTGTTGTTCTATTTTCTTCATGTGTATCACCTTTAAGTTACCACTAATTATTTCATTTAATCATGTATTAGTGTAGCAGCCCTAGGAGGATCATTGTGTTTTAAATATTAGTAATGTACTTTAAGTATAGTCAAACACGTCTTGTTTGGTATGTATGTGTTCATTGAGTGATTTCCTAAATCATAAGAGTAAGGAAATTTGTGTAGATTGTTCTGATATGTACATGCAAGTTTCAGGACAAAGTTTAATAATCCACTCATCATTGAAGAGTGTGGAACCACTCATCCACATGGACAAGGGGCTGATTAGCATAATAGGTGGAAAATCTGGCTAACACCCTGCCCAAAGACAATATTGATTGGAGGAAGCACTCTGGGCTGGACTAGCCCAGGAAGTGTTAAAATCCTAAGAACACAAGTTTTGGAGGTCGTCGCTCGCTTCGCTCTCTCTCGTGTCTCTTACTTCTTGGCACGTTTCGAAGGACGGGGTCGGTGGAGGGTCTCCAGAGTCAATCAACGTCGGGGAGATCAGATCACGTTTACCTCGGCCTGGGGACCCAGCGAGAGCCGCCGCCTGCTTTTCAAGCCTCCCGCCTTCATTCCACTCAGCATTCCGATTGGTCTTCCGAGACGCCTCTCACCGACCAGACCAGGCCTCTCACCGACACCACAACGTAACCAGGAAATCCCTTCAACACAGCTAAGGCAAGCACAATACCCCAGAATCTAGCTGATCTGGTGTCTATAATAAGTTGAGCCCTTCTAAAGGAAGTGAAGATAACTAAATAAGTTGATGGTTCGTTCAGATCATGGTCTGTGAAATAGCATGCAACGCTAGAGACTCGGAACTTCATTCACCCTTCATCATCACCCGTTTGTGTGTGTGTGTGTGTGTGTGTGTGTGTGTGTGTGTGTGTGTGTGTGTGTGTGTGTGTGTGTGTGTGTGTGTGTGTGTGTGTGTGCGTGTGTTTTATATATTAGATTAGTTTCTGTGTCATAGAATAGTTCAATAAAGTCTCGTCTGTTCTTAAATACGTGTTCTTTTTGCTTACAAGTGTCTATTGCCTTGAATTGCGATTCTGCTACATGCTCTTAGAATAATGTGTCACTATGTTTAGGATATTATTGCCGGTGGCCACGGAGGTAATATCTAATGCATAATTGATGAATATACTAGTTTCAACTTATTGCTGGACGAATAGTTGATCAGTAATACTAAATTAGTCAAATTTCCCTTTTCGAGCTGATCTGTTAATCTCTCTGACATCTTTGGAGGAGAATAAAGATAGCTCGATTTAACAACTAATTTTTACTTACGTAAAATGGTGGAGAATATATCAAATTAACCCAAACAGCTAATTTCCACTACATATTTTGGTGGAGAGATGCGGGTAATTTTCACTACATATTCTGGTAGATAATGTGGGCACGCTTTAAAACTCTTGTCTCCTTTAAAACGGTGCTTTGAATCCAAGCGTGCGCTTTTCTTTCATTTTTAAAGCTGATTCACTACAACTGTATGCTGAAATGTAATTTACAGTAACTGTACATTTGATTTACTGTAGTCATTTGGAAGAATCTTTTATCCAGAGTAACAGAACATGCCTTTTACCTTAAATTCATGTTTTTGCACATTGTGATTTGATTTGGCTGTGATTTGACTAGATCGAAGAATATTACCTTGACAGGAGATGTATTAACCATATTTAAACCATGTTTAGACTCTTACCATAATATGAGTTTTTCATAAACAATACACTATAATCCGTTTGCTTCTTTTACAAGCAGTTACTGACTAGCCATATTCCAACATTTAATGCAAGACATTACAGTTAGAAACAACAATTTTGATCACATGAATAATTTTTCAGATTTTTCGATAAATCCCATTGATCACATCTTCCCCTAAAGTGTAGTAATAAAAATCTGATGTAGTAATAAAAAATATTATCTGAAATGTAGCAACTTTGAAGAAGGCTTAAACCCAAAAATGTTGCTTGCCGATATATATTTGCCATTTATATACAACATTCCTTTTCGATTTTATATGAACTTCATTCATGACATTTTACATGTTCTTTCCTATATTTTACAACATCCAAAGATTAATTTTTCATTTTATTAAACATGCAATTATTGCTTTTTTACATTAATACATAATATTTAATTAATAAGCCTAAATGTAGCAAAGAATAATACACACAAATTAATTTATATATATATATATATATATATATATATATATATATATATATATATATATATATATATATATATATATATATACACACACACACATGTTACATATACATACAATGCATATATATATGCATATACATACAATGGTCTCAATCTTCTGTATCATAACACTGAAGGTGATGTCTGCTGTTGTTCAGGATGTAAATCAGATTAAAGCTATTATATGTTGCAACAGGTCTCTTTCTGTTTTTCTGTCTTTATCTACTTTTAGTAAATATGATGATGTTTTGGGTCATATTTATGCAGAAATGTAGAAAATTCTAATTCACAATCTTTCAAGCACCACTGTAGGTGTTGTTTGTTTGTCTTTTAGGGGAACACAGTGATCTGAAGAGCGGGAGCTGATCTGATCTGATCTGATCTGATCTGATGTGTTTCTGCTTGTGTGTGTCCATGAGGGAGAAAGCACTGAAAAGTGCTCACATAAAAAATACAAATAAGTCCTCCTTCTTAGAGAGAAATTGGGTTCTACACCAACATTCAAGAAGAACATGAAGCATGACATATTATATAATTAGATTCGCATTTATCTAATAATATTATTATAAATATTTCAAACAGGTACATATTCTAAATACATGACAGTCTCCTGTTGTCTCTACACTTCATACACACCATCTTCATCATATTACTTTTTTTTTCATAGACCACTTAACTCCAAAGCTCAGAGGATTCCTCACAAACCCACAGACCCATGTAACCAAGAGTTAACACCTGGGATTTGAAAAAAATATTTGAACCTAGGGGATAAATTTAAAATCCAGGAATCCCAACATTCTGGTGGATGCCTGAGTGGTGAAAATGAAGAGCATCACATCAGAAGTATTCAGTATGTGGTTGTGGTGTAAAATTTAGTTGTCAACAACTTAGTCGTACCAGTGTGTTCTAGGTAAGAAAACATAGTTGTTGTATAACAAACAGTTTGACCATGTTAAATGTCTTAACCCGTATTTTTGTTATATACTTTTTTCCAGGCATTGTAGTGAAAATGAGTGCAGACACATCTTTTATTAATTCAAATTTAACACTCTTTATGACAGTTCTGACCATGGAATCGTTGGACATATCACCATCCAGTGCTTTGTCTATATTCATCTTTGGCATCATCACATACTGTTTAATTTTGTTTTTCCACTCCATGCTACTTGCGACTATTGTTGTAAAAAGGGATCTGCACAAACCTATGTATATACTGCTGTTTAATTTGTCCATGTGTGACATAATCTCATCTACAGCTTTTTACCCTCAGTTGGTTTGTAGTATACTGTCTCAGAGCAGAGAAATCTCTTACCCTGCTTGTGCCTTACAAGGCATCCTTCTTCACATCTCTGGGACTGGATCACTTTTATTTCTCACTGTAATGGCATATGACAGATACATTGCCATTTGTAAGCCTTTGAGATACCACAATCTGATGACACCAGGTACCTTGGTGAAACTTATTTTTATGGTCTGGTCCATAAATTTTTCTATCATTGGGATTTTATTCATACTCACAATAAGCAAAAAAATCTGCAGGAGAAATATAGTGGACACTTACTGTAATAATCCATCTTTATTGAAGTTAAGCTGTGAGGATACGAGAGTGATGAACTATTATGGCTTGTTTACTATAGCTCTTATGCAAGGCCCTTCCATACTGATAGTGTCATTAACATACATCAAAATCCTAATTACCTGTCTTTCTACAAAACAGGCTAAATCTATAAGTAAGGCAATCCAAACCTGTGGGACACATTTAGTTGTTTTTCTGAGTTTTGAGCTTAACACATTCTTACTACTGATTTCTCACAGGTTTGATGAAGTATCTCCACACTTAAGAAGGGCCTTTGGTGTTTCAGTTGTTATCTTTCCTTCAATTCTTAACCCTCTCATTTATGGGTTGAACACAAGGGAAATTCGACAAGCAATTTTTAAGTTCTTAGAAAGAAAGATTTCTTCAATTTAACAGGAAACAGAACTAAAAGCATATACCTATTCTTCTTTCAAAATTCCTATCTTAATAAATTAACAATGTTGACATTATCTGAATTTTTGTGCTGATATAGCAGTGGAATATCTGATTATTTATTTAGTATTATCTATATAATGGATAAATTCTATACAGTTAATTATATAAATACAGTACAGGAGATGATGAGGAGCCATTTACAAGGGCTTATATTTAATGTGCCGTCATAAAAACTAGCAGCTTGCAATTGCAATCATGCAACTGAGATATACATGATCAAATAGTATAAGACTTAAAATTTAAACCAGGACTATCAATCACCTAAACAATTCTCTATGTTGATATTAATATCAGTATTAACACAGTATATTTATGGGAGCATTGTTTCTATCAGTGCAGCGAATTAAATTGATTAAAGTACAATTGTCTGTCATTGATTTGAACTATTTAGCTTCGTCCTCTGTAAATGTCACAAATGAATTACATTCATGAGATTTCTATAGGCAATTCTAAAAGGTACATTCTGGTAAAATTGACTTTTAAATGTATGTATGGGCTGTATGTATGTATTGAGCTCTCATTTGCTGAATAGATGTCTGTTCTATATAACACCCAATATGTGGCTTTCATAAGTCATCTAATAAGCTACTGTATGCGCCTGTAAAATGTTACAAGATCGAGTAAATATTCAACAAATTTAAATGGTTTGTGTTCTGTTAAGATTAAGACACTTTGAATTATTGACACAATTAAATAACTTTAACATGGTGCATACTGAAGAGATATTAATTAACATTATTACTGTATGCTGAAATGTAATTTACAGTAACTGTACATTTGATTTACTGTAGTCATTTGGAAGAATCTTTTATCCAGAGTAACAGAACATGCCTTTTACCTTAAATTCATGTTTTTGCACATTGTGATTTGATTTGGCTGTGATTTGACTAGATCGAAGAATATTACCTTGACAGGAGATGTATTAACCATATTTAAACCATGTTTAGACTCTTACCATAATATGAGTTTTTCATAAACAATACACTATAATCCGTTTGCTTCTTTTACAAGCAGTTACTGACTAGCCATATTCCAACATTTAATGCAAGACATTACAGTTAGAAACAACAATTTTGATCACATGAATAATTTTTCAGATTTTTCGATAAATCCCATTGATCACATCTTCCCCTAAAGTGTAGTAATAAAAATCTGATGTAGTAATAAAAAATATTATCTGAAATGTAGCAACTTTGAAGAAGGCTTAAACCCAAAAATGTTGCTTGCCGATATATATTTGCCATTTATATACAACATTCCTTTTCGATTTTATATGAACTTCATTCATGACATTTTACATGTTCTTTCCTATATTTTACAACATCCAAAGATTAATTTTTCATTTTATTAAACATGCAATTATTGCTTTTTTACATTAATACATAATATTTAATTAATAAGCCTAAATGTAGCAAAGAATAATACACACAGATTAATTTATATATATATATATATATATATATATATATATATATATATATATATATATATATATATATATATATATATATATATATATATATATATATATATATATACACACACACACATGTTACATATACATACAATGCATATATATATGCATATACATACAATGGTCTCAATCTTCTGTATCATAACACTGAAGGTGATGTCTGCTGTTGTTCAGGATGTAAATCAGATTAAAGCTATTATATGTTGCAACAGGTCTCTTTCTGTTTTTCTGTCTTTATCTACTTTTAGTAAATATGATGATGTTTTGGGTCATATTTATGCAGAAATGTAGAAAATTCTAATTCACAATCTTTCAAGCACCACTGTAGGTGTTGTTTGTTTGTCTTTTAGGGGAACACAGTGATCTGGAGAGCGGGAGCTGATCTGATCTGATCTGATCTGATCTGATGTGTTTCTGCTTGTGTGTGTCCATGAGGGAGAAAGCACTGAAAAGTGCTCACATAAAAAATACAAATAAGTCCTCCTTCTTAGAGAGAAATTGGGTTCTACACCAACATTCAAGAAGAACATGAAGCATGACATATTATATAATTAGATTCGCATTTATCTAATAATATTATTATAAATATTTCAAACAGGTACATATTCTAAATACATGACAGTCTCCTGTTGTTTCTACACTTCATACACACCATCTTCATCATATTACTTTTTTTTTCATAGACCACTTAACTCCAAAGCTCAGAGGATTCCTCACAAACCCACAAACCCATGTAACCAAGAGTTAACACCTGGGATTTGAAAAAAATATTTGAACCTAGGGGATAAATTTAAAATCCAGGAATCCCAACATTCTGGTGGATGCCTGAGTGGTGAAAATGAAGAGCATCACATCAGAAGTATTCAGTATGTGGTTGTGGTGTAAAATTTAGTTGTCAACAACTTAGTCGTACCAGTGTGTTCTAGGTAAGAAAACATAGTTGTTGTATAACAAACAGTTTGACCATGTTAAATGTCTTAACCCGTATTTTTGTTATATACTTTTTTCCAGGCATTGTAGTGAAAATGAGTGCAGACACATCTTTTATTAATTCAAATTTAACACTCTTTATGACAGTTCTGACCATGGAATCGTTGGACATATCACAATCCAGTGCTTTGTCTATATTCATCTTTGGCATCATCACATACTGTTTAATTTTGTTTTTCCACTCCATGCTACTTGCGACTATTGTTGTAAAAAGGGATCTGCACAAACCTATGTATATACTGCTGTTTAATTTGTCCATGTGTGACATAATCGCATCTACAGCTTTTTACCCTCAGTTGGTTTGTAGTATACTGTCTCAGAGCAGAGAAATCTCTTACCCTGCTTGTGCCTTACAAGGCATCCTTCTTCACATCTCTGGGACTGGATCACTTTTATTTCTCACTGTAATGGCATATGACAGATACATTGCCATTTGTAAGCCTTTGAGATACCACAATCTGATGACACCAGGTACCTTGGTGAAACTTATTTTTATGGTCTGGTCCATAAATTTTTCTATCATTGGGATTTTATTCATACTCACAATAAGCAAAAAAATCTGCAGGAGAAATATAGTGGACACTTACTGTAATAATCCATCTTTATTGAAGTTAAGCTGTGAGGATACGAGAGTGATGAACTATTATGGCTTGTTTACTATAGCTCTTATACAAGGCCCTTCCATATTGATAGTGTCATTAACATACATCAAAATCCTAATTACCTGTCTTTCTACAAAACAGGCTAAATCTATAAGTAAGGCAATCCAAACCTGTGGGACACATTTAGTTGTTTTTCTGAGTTTTGAGCTTAACACATTCTTACTACTGATTTCTCACAGGTTTGATGAAGTATCTCCACACTTAAGAAGGGCCTTTGGTGTTTCAGTTGTTATCTTTCCTTCAATTCTTAACCCTCTCATTTATGGGTTGAACACAAGGGAAATTCGACAAGCAATTTTTAAGTTCTTAGAAAGAAAGATTTCTTCAATTTAACAGGAAACAGAACTAAAAGCATATACCTATTCTTCTTTCAAAATTCCTATCTTAATAAATTAACAATGTTGACATTATCTGAATTTTTGTGCTGATATAGCAGTGGAATATCTGATTATTTATTTAGTATTATCTATATAATGGATAAATTCTATACAGTTAATTATATAAATACAGTACAGGAGATGATGAGGAGCCATTTACAAGGGCTTATATTTAATGTGCCGTCATAAAAACTAGCAGCTTGCAATTGCAATCATGCAACTGAGATATACATGATCAAATAGTATAAGACTTAAAATTTAAACCAGGACTATCAATCACCTAAACAATTCTCTATGTTGATATTAATATCAGTATTAACACAGTATATTTATGGGAGCATTGTTTCTATCAGTGCAGTGAATTAAATTGATTAAAGTACAATTGTCTGTCATTGATTTGAACTATTTAGCTTCGTCCTCTGTAAATGTCACAAATGAATTACATTCATGAGATTTCTATAGGCAATTCTAAAAGGTACATTCTGGTAAAATTGACTTTTAATTGTATGTATGGGCTGTATGTATGTATTGAGCTCTCATTTGCTGAATAGATGTCTGTTCTATATAACACCCAATATGTGGCTTTCATAAGTCATCTAATAAGCTACTGTATGCGCCTGTAAAATGTTACAAGATCGAGTAAATATTCAACAAATTTAAATGGTTTGTGTTCTGTTAAGATTAAGACACTTTGAATTATTGACACAATTAAATAACTTTAACATGGTGCATACTGAAGAGATATTAATTAACATTATTACTGTATGCTGAAATGTAATTTACAGTAACTGTACATTTGATTTACTGTAGTCATTTGGAAGAATCTTTTATCCAGAGTAACAGAACATGCCTTTTACCTTAAATTCATGTTTTTGCACATTGTGATTTGATTTGGCTGTGATTTGACTAGATCGAAGAATATTACCTTGACAGGAGATGTATTAACCATATTTAAACCATGTTTAGACTCTTACCATAATATGAGTTTTTCATAAACAATACACTATAATCCGTTTGCTTCTTTTACAAGCAGTTACTGACTAGCCATATTCCAACATTTAATGCAAGATATTACAGTTAGAAACAACAATTTTGATCACATGAATAATTTTTCAGATTTTTCGATAAATCCCATTGATCACATCTTCCCCTAAAGTGTAGTAATAAAAATCTGATGTAGTAATAAAAAATATTATCTGAAATGTAGCAACTTTGAAGAAGGCTTAAACCCAAAAATGTTGCTTGCCGATATATATTTGCCATTTATATACAATATTCCTTTTCGATTTTATATGAACTTCATTCATGACATTTTACATGTTCTTTCCTATATTTTACAACATCCAAAGATTAATTTTTCATTTTATTAAACATGCAATTATTGCTTTTTTACATTAATACATAATATTTAATTAATAAGCCTAAATGTAGCAAAGAATAATACACACAGATTAATTTATATATATATATATATATATATATATATATATATATATATATATATATATATATATACACACACACATGTTACATATACATACAATGCATATATATATGCATATACATACAATGGTCTCAATCTTCTGTATCATAACACTGAAGGTGATGTCTGCTGTTGTTCAGGATGTAAATCAGATTAAAGCTATTATATGTTGCAACAGGTCTCTTTCTGTTTTTCTGTCTTTATCTACTTTTAGTAAATATGATGATGTTTTGGGTCATATTTATGCAGAAATGTAGAAAATTCTAATTCACAATCTTTCAAGCACCACTGTAGGTGTTGTTTGTTTGTCTTTTAGGGGAACACAGTGATCTGAAGAGCGGGAGCTGATCTGATCTGATCTGATCTGATCTGATGTGTTTCTGCTTGTGTGTGTCCATGAGGGAGAAAGCACTGAAAAGTGCTCACATAAAAAATACAAATAAGTCCTCCTTCTTAGAGAGAAATTGGGTTCTACACCAACATTCAAGAAGAACATGAAGCATGACATATTATATAATTAGATTCGCATTTATCTAATAATATTATTATAAATATTTCAAACAGGTACATATTCTAAATACATGACAGTCTCCTGTTGTTTCTACACTTCATACACACCATCTTCATCATATTACTTTTTTTTTCATAGACCACTTAACTCCAAAGCTCAGAGGATTCCTCACAAACCCACAAACCCATGTAACCAAGAGTTAACACCTGGGATTTGAAAAAAATATTTGAACCTAGGGGATAAATTTAAAATCCAGGAATCCCAACATTCTGGTGGATGCCTGAGTGGTGAAAATGAAGAGCATCACATCAGAAGTATTCAGTATGTGGTTGTGGTGTAAAATTTAGTTGTCAACAACTTAGTCGTACCAGTGTGTTCTAGGTAAGAAAACATAGTTGTTGTATAACAAACAGTTTGACCATGTTAAATGTCTTAACCCGTATTTTTGTTATATACTTTTTTCCAGGCATTGTAGTGAAAATGAGTGCAGACACATCTTTTATTAATTCAAATTTAACACTCTTTATGACAGTTCTGACCATGGAATCGTTGGACATATCACAATCCAGTGCTTTGTCTATATTCATCTTTGGCATCATCACATACTGTTTAATTTTGTTTTTCCACTCCATGCTACTTGCGACTATTGTTGTAAAAAGGGATCTGCACAAACCTATGTATATACTGCTGTTTAATTTGTCCATGTGTGACATAATCGCATCTACAGCTTTTTACCCTCAGTTGGTTTGTAGTATACTGTCTCAGAGCAGAGAAATCTCTTACCCTGCTTGTGCCTTACAAGGCATCCTTCTTCACATCTCTGGGACTGGATCACTTTTATTTCTCACTGTAATGGCATATGACAGATACATTGCCATTTGTAAGCCTTTGAGATACCACAATCTGATGACACCAGGTACCTTGGTGAAACTTATTTTTATGGTCTGGTCCATAAATTTTTCTATCATTGGGATTTTATTCATACTCACAATAAGCAAAAAAATCTGCAGGAGAAATATAGTGGACACTTACTGTAATAATCCATCTTTATTGAAGTTAAGCTGTGAGGATACGAGAGTGATGAACTATTATGGCTTGTTTACTATAGCTCTTATACAAGGCCCTTCCATATTGATAGTGTCATTAACATACATCAAAATCCTAATTACCTGTCTTTCTACAAAACAGGCTAAATCTATAAGTAAGGCAATCCAAACCTGTGGGACACATTTAGTTGTTTTTCTGAGTTTTGAGCTTAACACATTCTTACTACTGATTTCTCACAGGTTTGATGAAGTATCTCCACACTTAAGAAGGGCCTTTGGTGTTTCAGTTGTTATCTTTCCTTCAATTCTTAACCCTCTCATTTATGGGTTGAACACAAGGGAAATTCGACAAGCAATTTTTAAGTTCTTAGAAAGAAAGATTTCTTCAATTTAACAGGAAACAGAACTAAAAGCATATACCTATTCTTCTTTCAAAATTCCTATCTTAATAAATTAACAATGTTGACATTATCTGAATTTTTGTGCTGATATAGCAGTGGAATATCTGATTATTTATTTAGTATTATCTATATAATGGATAAATTCTATACAGTTAATTATATAAATACAGTACAGGAGATGATGAGGAGCCATTTACAAGGGCTTATATTTAATGTGCCGTCATAAAAACTAGCAGCTTGCAATTGCAATCATGCAACTGAGATATACATGATCAAATAGTATAAGACTTAAAATTTAAACCAGGACTATCAATCACCTAAACAATTCTCTATGTTGATATTAATATCAGTATTAACACAGTATATTTATGGGAGCATTGTTTCTATCAGTGCAGTGAATTAAATTGATTAAAGTACAATTGTCTGTCATTGATTTGAACTATTTAGCTTCGTCCTCTGTAAATGTCACAAATGAATTACATTCATGAGATTTCTATAGGCAATTCTAAAAGGTACATTCTGGTAAAATTGACTTTTAATTGTATGTATGGGCTGTATGTATGTATTGAGCTCTCATTTGCTGAATAGATGTCTGTTCTATATAACACCCAATATGTGGCTTTCATAAGTCATCTAATAAGCTACTGTATGCGCCTGTAAAATGTTACAAGATCGAGTAAATATTCAACAAATTTAAATGGTTTGTGTTCTGTTAAGATTAAGACACTTTGAATTATTGACACAATTAAATAACTTTAACATGGTGCATACTGAAGAGATATTAATTAACATTATTACTGTATGCTGAAATGTAATTTACAGTAACTGTACATTTGATTTACTGTAGTCATTTGGAAGAATCTTTTATCCAGAGTAACAGAACATGCCTTTTACCTTAAATTCATGTTTTTGCACATTGTGATTTGATTTGGCTGTGATTTGACTAGATCGAAGAATATTACCTTGACAGGAGATGTATTAACCATATTTAAACCATGTTTAGACTCTTACCATAATATGAGTTTTTCATAAACAATACACTATAATCCGTTTGCTTCTTTTACAAGCAGTTACTGACTAGCCATATTCCAACATTTAATGCAAGATATTACAGTTAGAAACAACAATTTTGATCACATGAATAATTTTTCAGATTTTTCGATAAATCCCATTGATCACATCTTCCCCTAAAGTGTAGTAATAAAAATCTGATGTAGTAATAAAAAATATTATCTGAAATGTAGCAACTTTGAAGAAGGCTTAAACCCAAAAATGTTGCTTGCCGATATATATTTGCCATTTATATACAATATTCCTTTTCGATTTTATATGAACTTCATTCATGACATTTTACATGTTCTTTCCTATATTTTACAACATCCAAAGATTAATTTTTCATTTTATTAAACATGCAATTATTGCTTTTTTACATTAATACATAATATTTAATTAATAAGCCTAAATGTAGCAAAGAATAATACACACAGATTAATTTATATATATATATATATATATATATATATATATATATACACACACACATGTTACATATACATACAATGCATATATATATGCATATACATACAATGGTCTCAATCTTCTGTATCATAACACTGAAGGTGATGTCTGCTGTTGTTCAGGATGTAAATCAGATTAAAGCTATTATATGTTGCAACAGGTCTCTTTCTGTTTTTCTGTCTTTATCTACTTTTAGTAAATATGATGATGTTTTGGGTCATATTTATGCAGAAATGTAGAAAATTCTAATTCACAATCTTTCAAGCACCACTGTAGGTGTTGTTTGTTTGTCTTTTAGAGGAACACAGTGATCTGGAGAGCGGGAGCTGATCTGATCTGATCTGATGTGTTTCTGCTTGTGTGTGTCCATGAGGGAGAAAGCACTGAAAAGTGCTCACATAAAAAATACAAATAAGTCCTCCTTCTTAGAGAGAAATTGGGTTCTACACCAACATTCAAGAAGAACATGAAGCATGACATATTATATAATTAGATTCGCATTTATCTAATAATATTATTATAAATATTTCAAACAGGTACATATTCTAAATACATGACAGTCTCCTGTTGTCTCTACACTTCATACACACCATCTTCATCATATTACTTTTTTTTTCATAGACCACTTAACTCCAAAGCTCAGAGGATTCCTCACAAACCCACAGACCCATGTAACCAAGAGTTAACACCTGGGATTTGAAAAAAATATTTGAACCTAGGGGATAAATTTAAAATCCAGGAATCCCAACATTCTGGTGGATGCCTGAGTGGTGAAAATGAAGAGCATCACATCAGAAGTGTTCAGTATGTGGTTGTGGTGTAAAATTTAGTTGTCAACAACTTAGTCTTACCAGTGTGCTCTAGGTAACAGAACATAGTTGTTGTATAACAAACAGTTTGACCATGTTAAATGTCTTAACCCGTATTTTTGTTATATACTTTTTTCCAGGCATTGTAGTGAAAATGAGTGCAGACACATCTTTTATTAATTCAAATTTAACACTCTTTATGACAGTTCTGACCATGGAATCGTTGGACATATCACCATCCAGTGCTTTGTCTATATTCATCTTTGGCATCATCACATACTGTTTAATTTTGTTTTTCCACTCCATGCTACTTGCGACTATTGTTGTAAAAAGGGATCTGCACAAACCTATGTATATACTGCTGTTTAATTTGTCCATGTGTGACATAATCTCATCTACAGCTTTTTACCCTCAGTTGGTTTGTAGTATACTGTCTCAGAGCAGAGAAATCTCTTACCCTGCTTGTGCCTTACAAGGCATCCTTCTTCACATCTCTGGGACTGGATCACTTTTATTTCTCACTGTAATGGCATATGACAGATACATTGCCATTTGTAAGCCTTTGAGATACCACAATCTGATGACACCAGGTACCTTGGTGAAACTTATTTTTATGGTCTGGTCCATAAATTTTTCTATCATTGGGATTTTATTCATACTCACAATAAGCAAAAAAATCTGCAGGAGAAATATAGTGGACACTTACTGTAATAATCCATCTTTATTGAAGTTAAGCTGTGAGGATACGAGAGTGATGAACTATTATGGCTTGTTTACTATAGCTCTTATGCAAGGCCCTTCCATACTGATAGTGTCATTAACATACATCAAAATCCTAATTACCTGTCTTTCTACAAAACAGGCTAAATCTATAAGTAAGGCAATCCAAACCTGTGGGACACATTTAGTTGTTTTTCTGAGTTTTGAGCTTAACACATTCTTACTACTGATTTCTCACAGGTTTGATGAAGTATCTCCACACTTAAGAAGGGCCTTTGGTGTTTCAGTTGTTATCTTTCCTTCAATTCTTAACCCTCTCATTTATGGGTTGAACACAAGGGAAATTCGACAAGCAATTTTTAAGTTCTTAGAAAGAAAGATTTCTTCAATTTAACAGGAAACAGAACTAAAAGCATATACCTATTCTTCTTTCAAAATTCCTATCTTAATAAATTAACAATGTTGACATTATCTGAATTTTTGTGCTGATATAGCAGTGGAATATCTGATTATTTATTTAGTATTATCTATATAATGGATAAATTCTATACAGTTAATTATATAAATACAGTACAGGAGATGATGAGGAGCCATTTACAAGGGCTTATATTTAATGTGCCGTCATAAAAACTAGCAGCTTGCAATTGCAATCATGCAACTGAGATATACATGATCAAATAGTATAAGACTTAAAATTTAAACCAGGACTATCAATCACCTAAACAATTCTCTATGTTGATATTAATATCAGTATTAACACAGTATATTTATGGGAGCATTGTTTCTATCAGTGCAGCGAATTAAATTGATTAAAGTACAATTGTCTGTCATTGATTTGAACTATTTAGCTTCGTCCTCTGTAAATGTCACAAATGAATTACATTCATGAGATTTTTATAGGCAATTCTAAAAGGTACATTCTGGTAAAATTGACTTTTAAATGTATGTATGGGCTGTATGTATGTATTGAGCTCTCATTTGCTGAATAGATGTCTGTTCTATATAACACCCAATATGTGGCTTTCATAAGTCATCTAATAAGCTACTGTATGCGCCTGTAAAATGTTACAAGATCGAGTAAATATTCAACAAATTTAAATGGTTTGTGTTCTGTTAAGATTAAGACACTTTGAATTATTGACACAATTAAATAACTTTAACATGGTGCATACTGAAGAGATATTAATTAACATTATTACTGTATGCTGAAATGTAATTTACAGTAACTGTACATTTGATTTACTGTAGTCATTTGGAAGAATCTTTTATCCAGAGTAACAGAACATGCCTTTTACCTTAAATTCATGTTTTTGCACATTGTGATTTGATTTGGCTGTGATTTGACTAGATCGAAGAATATTACCTTGACAGGAGATGTATTAACCATATTTAAACCATGTTTAGACTCTTACCATAATATGAGTTTTTCATAAACGATACACTATAATCCGTTTGCTTCCTTTACAAGCAGTTACTGACTAGCCATATTCCAACATTTAATGTAAGACATTACAGTTAGAAACAACAATTTTGATCACATGAATAATTTTTCAGATTTTTCGATTAATCCCATTGATCAAATCTTCCCCTAAAGTGTAGTAATAAAAATCTGATGTAGTAATAAAAATATTATCTAAAATGTAGCAACTTTGAAGAAGGCTTAAACCCAAAAATGTTGCTTGCCGGTATATATTTGCCATCTATATACAACATTCCTTTTCGATTTTATATGAACTTCATTCATGACATTTTACATGTTCTTTCCTATATTTTACAACATCCAAAGATTAATTTTTCATTTTATTAAACATGCAATTATTGCTTTTTTACATTAATACATAATATTTAATTAATAAGCCTAAATGTAGCAAAGAATAATAAGCACAGATTAACTATAATATATATATATATATGCACACATGTTACATATACATACAATGCATATATATGCATATACATACAATGGTCTCAATTAATCATATAGTTATGAATACAGATCTTCAATAAGTAAGCAGACAATTATATGGTAAAGCATTTAACCTTGCCAGTGGTGTCTCAGTGGTTAAGGATTTGGGCTACTGATCATTATAAATATCTCACTGGCCCTTGCAGTAGGTTCTTAACCCTCAGTCATGTACCAGACATGATGTGCCTTGTTGCATGCCATCAACTTCACACAAGCCCTAAACAGGGAAACTGATGCCCTCAGGCCTCTAGTAAGCACCTCTCATTCACCTCCTGTTGGCCCCATGCAGTACCCTCCCACCACTAATGGACCTCACAGAGCATATCCATGAAGGGCAATGGCTGGCTCTGGGGCAATTCACAGCAAAAAACACTGCTTTTTTTGGCAGATATTACATCAGATAAGTACCTCCTGATGACAATGTTGCAGGGATAGTTCCAGTGCAACAGCAGACATTAGAAATTCCAGTTCCACTGTCTATCCAGAAGTGCCATAGGGTTCATCACGTTATCTTTGTTCCATATGTTATAGTTGTCAAATGTAACTCATTTTGTGCAAAAATAGAACTAGTTCATGTTGTTTGGTCTGAGCAATACCCCAGAACACCTAGGATTTCTGAGACTTGACATAAAAGCAGACACATTCCATTTCAAGCTTTGACCCTTAGACCTCTCTTTAGGACTTGGAGATGGTGCTGGGCTTCCCTTGCTAGGTAGGTGGTGTTGACAGCCCAATGGAGTTCTTCTGTGATGTCCACACCAAGAAATATGGAGCGTTTGAGTCTGTCCACAGTTTCTCCATTGATGTGCATTGGCAAGTGGTACAGGCAGGTCATCCTGAAGTCAACAATCAACTCTTTGGTTTTATTGACATTGAGAGATAGATTGTTGTCTCTACACCATTCTGCGAGCGTCTTGACCTCCTCCCTGTGTGCTGACTTGTAAACTTAAATGTGATGTTGGTGATGAGATCCACACCTGTAGCATCATCAGCAAACTTGATATGATGGACTTGTACTTTGAAGAAGTTGTGAGTCAGCAATCTAAATATGAGTGGACTGAGCACACAACCCTAGGGTGCACTAGCGTTCAGTGTGGTGGTACTGGAGGTGGTGTTGCCAATCCTGATGGACTTGCATCTCCCAGTCAGAAAGTCCAGGGAAGTGATTAAGTCCAGCAGGTTCAGCTTTCCTATGGGTCGCTGAGGGATAACAGTTTAGAATGTTGAACCGAAGCCTATGAACAGCATCCTCACATAATTGTCCTTTTTGTCCAGGTGGGTCAGAGACAGGTGAATGCCAGCAGATAGGGCATACTCTGTTGAGTGGTTAGGGCAGTAGGCATACTGGAATGGGTCCAGTGTGGGGGGAAGACTGCTCTTTGTGTTTCATGACTAGCAGCTTGAAGCACTTAAAGGTGTGATATAGTGGGGGGGGGAAGTATTTGATCCCCTGCTGATTTTGTACGTTTGCCTACTGACAAAGAAATGATCAGTCTATAATTTTAATGTTAAGTGTATTTTAACAGTGAGAGACAGAATAACAAATTTTGGAATTTTTAACTGGAATTTAAAAAAAAAAAAAAATCCAGAAAAACGCATTTCAAAAAAGTTATAAATTGATTTGCATTTTAATGAGGGAAATAAGTATTTGATCCCCTATCAATCAGCAAGATTTCTGGCTCCCAGGTGTCTTTTACACAGGTAATGAGCTGAGATTAGGAGCACTCTCTTAAAGGGAGTGCCCCTAATCTCAGTTTGTTACCTGTAAAAAGACACCTGTCCACAGAAGCAATCAATCAATCAGATACCAAACTCTCCACCATGGCCAAGACCAAAGAGCTGTCCAAGGATGTCAGGGACAAGATTGTAGACCTACACAAGGCTGGAATGGGCTACAAGACCATCGCCAAGCAGCTTGGTGAGAAGGTGACAACAGTTGGTGCGATTATTTGCAAATGGAAGAAACTGTCAGTTTCCCTCAGTCTGGGGATCCATTCAAGATCTCACTTCGTGGAGTTTCAATGATCATGAGAACAGTGAGGAATCAGCCCAGAACTACACGGGAGGATCTTGTTAATGATGAACTCAACTATCCGTATTTGGAGGAGGAGGAATGCTGCCTATGACCCCAAGTCATAACACCATCCCCACCCTCAAACATGGAGGTGGGAACATTATGCTTTGGGGGTGTTTTTCTGCTAAGGGGACAGGACAACTGCACCGCATCAAAGGGACGATGGACGGGGCCATGTACCGTCAAATCTTGGGTGAGAACCTCCTTCCCTCAGCCAGGGCATTGAAAATGACCTTAATGACTTGGAGAGGATCTGCAAAGATGAGTGGGACAAAATCCCTCCTGAGATGTGTGCAAACCTGGTGGCCAACTATAAGAAACGTCTGACCTAGAAACTATAAGAAACACCTGTACTAAGCCGAAGGGGTCAAATACTTATTTCCCTCATTAAAATGCAAATCAATTTATAACCTTTTTGAAATGCATTTTTCTGGATTTTTTTGTTGTTATTCTGTCTCTCACTGTTAAAATACACCTATCATTAAAATCATAGACTGATAATTTCTTTGCCAGTGGGCAAATGTACAAAATCAGCAGGGGATCAAATACTTTCTTCCCCCACTGTAAGTGTGAGTGCAATTTGCCACTAGTCATTGAAACAGATCATGGATGATTTCTTTTGCACAGGGATGATGGTGGCCATCTTGAAGCACACAGGGACAGATGCTTGGCTCAGTCAGATGTCCTAACAAACATCTGCAAGCTGATCAGCACCCAAACAGGTATAGTGCTGTGGAAAAAGTATTTGCCCCATGTTGATTTCTTCTGTTTTTGTGTATATCTCTGTGACGAGGAGGAGAGAGTGGCCAGGCTGTGAGGACGCACACCTGGCACTGATTTGTCTAATCAGTGGGGGAGAGAGAGATAAAGTAGTGGCTGGAAACACTGGGTGGG
Organism: Cranoglanis bouderius; assembly: GCA_023630585.1. NCBI lineage: Eukaryota > Metazoa > Chordata > Actinopteri > Siluriformes > Cranoglanididae > Cranoglanis > Cranoglanis bouderius. Next base: position 6,270,779 of record CM042540.1, read on the forward strand.
GGGGCAGTTTGTGTGTTTTATGTTCTGTTTCAGTTTCGTTTATTATTAAACTTTATGTTTATGTTCAGCTGGTTCCTGCCTCCTCCTTGGCAGACTTTAAACTGTAACACTGGTGCCGAAACCCGGGAAGGAGGAGGGATGTGCTGTTGAAGAGCTCTTGCCGCTGTGGGAGGATCGCGACACCAAGGAGGCGGTGGTGCTGGAGCAGTGGCCAATGAGGACGGAGGAGTCGCTGCCGTCTACCGAGATGCAGAGGAACTGCTGCCGTTCGCCTGAAAGGAGAGCAGCAGTTGCCGCCCGCCAGGAGATGGAGGACCCAATGCTGTCCAACGGGGAAGTGGAGATATGGATGCCATCCACCTGAAAAGGAGAGGAGCCGTAGCCATCCATCAGGGAGGTGGAGGTGCGGTTGCCATCTGCTGGTAAAGGGGAGGAGCCTGCCGTCCACCGGGGAAGCAGAGATGTGGCTGCCGTCTGCCTAAAAAGGGGAAGAGCTGTAGCCATCCGTCGGGGAGGCGGAGGTGCGGCTGCCGTCTGCCGGAAAAGGGGAGGAGCCGCAGCCGCCCACTCGGAAGTCCAGTGCCATCGCCCGGCATCATGGGGGATCGCTTCCCAACTGGCTGAGAACCAGATGACAGTGTATCTGGGGACCGGAGTGGTTTTTCTCTCTCTCTATCCTCTTTCGCTCCAGCCTGCTTCTTCTCTCTCGCCTCTTCCTCCTCTTTGTCTCTCCTCTGGCTCGCAGGTAAAGTGGCAGCACCGCCCTCCTGAAAGTGTGAGAGGGGGTGTATGTCAGGCCGGAGGCCTGAATCTGGCACCGGAGGAGTGTGATGAAGAGGAGGGAGTGGCCAGGCTGTGAGGATGCACACCTGGCACTGATTTGTCTAATCAGTGGGGGAGAGAGAGATAAAGGAATGGATGGAAGTGCTGGAGAAGAGATGCACGTGTATTCCCACGTTCCCACCTCCTCCTTGCCTGACTTTAAATTGTTACAATCTCATACTAAATAGTTTTAGATCTTCAAATAAAATACAACATACAGTGGGGGAAAAAGTATTTGATCCCCTGCTGATTTTATATGTTTGCCCACTGGCAAAGAAATTATCAGTCTATGATTTTAATGGTAGGTGTATTTTAACAGTGAGAGACAGAATAACAACAACAACAAAAAAAAATCCAGAAAAATGCATTTCAAAAAAGTTATAAATTGATTTGCATTTTAATGAGGGAAATAAGTATTTGATCCCTTCGACTTAGTACTTGGTGGCAAAACCCTTCTTGGCAATCACAGAGGTCAGACGTTTCTTATAGTTGGCCACCAGGTTTGCACACATCTCAGGAGGGATTTTGTCCCACTCCTCTTTGCAGATCCTCTCCAAGTCATTAAGGTCATTTTCAATGCCCTGGCTGAGGGAAGGAGGTTCTCACCCAAGATTTGACGGTACATGGCCCCGTCCATCGTCCCTTTGATGCGGTGCAGTTGTCCTGTCCCCTTAGCAGAAAAACACCCCCAAAGCATAATGTTCCCACCTCCATGTTTGAGGGTGGGGATGGTGTTATGACTTGGGGTCATAGGCAGCATTCCTCCTCCTCCAAATACGGAGAGTTGAGTTGATGCCAAAGAGATCTGACCACATCTGACCACAACACTATCACCCAGTTCTCCTCTGAATCATTCAGGCAAACTTCAGACGGGCCTGTAGATGTGCTTTCTTGAGCAGGGGGATCTTGTAGGCGCTGCAGGATTTCAGTCCTTCATGGCGTAGTGTGTTACCAATTGTTTTCTTGGTGACTATGGTCTCAGCTGCCTTGAGATCATTAACAAGATCCTCCCGTGTAGTTCTGGGTTTATTCCTCACCGTTCTCATGATCATTGAAACTCCACGAAGTGAGATCTTGAATGGAGCCCCAGACTGAGGGAGACTGACAGTTTCTTCCATTTGCGAATAATCGCACCAACTGTTGTCACCTTCTCACCAAGCTGCTTGGCGATGGTCTTGTAGCCCATTCCAGCCTTGTGTAGGTCTACAATCTTGTCCCTGACATCCTTGGACAGCTCTTTGGTCTTGGCCATGGTGGAGAGTTTGGAATCCGATTGATTGATTGCTTCTGTGGACAGGTGTCTTTTTACAGGTAACAAGCTGAGATTAGGGGCACTCCCTTTAAGAGAGTGCTCCTAATCTCAGCTCATTACCTGTGTAAAAGACACCTGGGAGCCAGAAATCTTGCTGATTGATAGGGGATCAAATACTTATTTCCCTCATTAAAATGCAAATCAATTTATAACTTTTTTGAAATGCATTTTTCTTGATTTTTTTGTTGTTCTTCTGTCTCTCACTGTTAAAATACAGGTGCATCTCAATAAATTAGAATGTCATGAAAAAGTTCATTTATTTCAGTAATTCAACTCAAATTGTGAAACTCGTGTATTAAATAAGTTCAATGCACACAGACTGAAGTAGTTTAAGTCTTTGGTTCTTTCAATTGTGATGATTTTGGCTCACATTTAACAAAAACCCACCAATTCACTATCTCAACAAATTAGAATACTTCATAAGACTAATAAAAAAAACATTTTTAGTGAATTGTTGGCCTTCTGGAAAGTATGTTCATTTACTGTGCATGTACTCAATACTTGGTAGGGGCTCCTTTTGCTTTAATTACTGCCTCAATTTGGCATGGCATGGAGGTGATCAGTTTGTGGCACTGCTGAGGTGGTATGGAAGCCCAGGTTTCTTTGACAGTGGCCTTTAGCTCATCTGCATTTTTTCCTCTTGAGAATACAAGTATATAGAATAGAATACAAGAATACCCGTGCCTAGATATATTAAACTAAGTAAATGAAGCGTATGAATGAATGTTCGTTGTTTTTCACTGCCCTCGCGTTTCTTGGACCTTGGACTCTTGCCACGATATTCTATGGATTATTATTACGTGGATTATTCCCGTGCTATTTGGTGACTGTCTGTTTCGTTCTTTTGTGGATATACGTCTGACCATTTTCTGGATGATTGCTTTGCCTTTGTTGTGGATTATCATATGATTTTGGACCCTGCCCTTGTGTTCCTGTTTTCCCCTGTTCCTATAGTTTTGTATATGTTCCGTTACTTTTGCATTTTCCCCATTGAAGTGACTTTTCCCCAGCGCAGGCATCCAGCTCCCCTGTGTCCGCTGTAACAGAATAATCTGCCTAAAAATGGATGCAGCGGGGAAAGTACGAGCATGCTGCACCAAACTTTTTGTTCCTCCACTTGACTCGGTTCCTTTTTCCCAGTGGGCCTGTATTTGTCCTCCTACCGCGTACAATGGTTTTTCCTTTTATCCCCAATATTTTCTTTGGCAGGCCCCGGGGTATTTCCTCAGTTTGGAGGACCCCAAACCCAGTGAGGAACAATGAGTGAGGTTCCTCCTATCGCGTTTTGTCGGCTCAGCTCGCTGGTGGGCAGAGATCCACCTCACCAGTGGGTACACAGAACTGAATACTATTTCAGGTTTTGTGGATCTCCTGATCCAGGAATACAGGAGCCCAGAATTCGAGCCGGACCTAAACACCTTCTTAAACAAAGTTCACCTGCCCGATCAGCCCAGCCAGTCTTTCCTGGAGCACTATGGGAGGGAGTGGGCCAACGTGGCAGCCGGCACCTCTCAGCCCCGGACCCAGGAGTGCATGACCAGGGGCTGCATCGGACAGGCCACTTTGCCTCATGCCAACCCTGAGCTCCAGCCAGAGACCAAGCAGGAGGTCTCCCCAGCAGAGCGCCCTCTGGAGGTTAATGTGGCAACCTCCAGCCCCGAGCTCCAGCTGGAGACCCAGCAGGAAGTCTCCTCAACGGAGTGCCCACCAGAGGTCCATGAGGGGACATTCCGCTCCTGTCCTGCTCCTGCCGGAGGTCCACGAGGAGACCACCACTCCAGCCCTGCTCCTGCCAGAGGTCCATGAGGGGACCTCCGCTCCTGTCCTGCTCCTGCCGGAGGTCCATGAGGAGACCACCACTCCAGCCCTGCTCCTGCCAGAGGTCCACGAGGGGACCTCTGCTCCTGTCCTGCTGCTGCCGGAGGTCCATGAGGGGACCTCCGCCCAAGCCAAGTTTTTGCCAGAGGTCCACGAGGGGACCTCCAGCCAAGCCAAGTTTCTGCTGGAGGTCCACGGGATGACCTCCGCCCAAGCCAAGTTCCTGCCAGAGGTCCACGGGATGACCTTCGCCCAAGCCATGTTCCTGCTGGAGGTCCACGAGGGGACCTCCGCCCAAGCCACATTCCTGCCGGAGGTCCACGAGGGGACCTCCGCCCAAGCCAAGTTCCTGCCGGAGGTCCATGGGATGACCTCCTCCCAAGCCAAGATTCTGCCGGAGGTCCACGGGATGACCTTCGCCCAAGCCAAGTTTCTGCTGGAGGTCCACTTGATGACCTCCTTTCCATGTCCAAGTCCATGTGCAGGTTCTTGCCTTAGTCCTAGTCTATGTCCAAATCCTAATCCAAGTCCTAGTACAGGTCCAGGTTCCTACCCTAGTCCCTTTCCATGTTCTAATCCAAATCCATGTCCTAGTCCAAGTCCATGTCCAGGTCCTAGTCCAGGTTCCTACCCTAGTTCCTTTCCATGCCCTAGTCCTAGTCCATGTCCAAGTCCAAATCCATGTCTAAGTTCAAGTCCATGTTCTAGTCCAAGTCCATGTCCAAGTCCAGGTCCAGGTTTCTGTCCTAACCCATATCCAAGTCCATGTACCAGTACAGGTCCATGTACAAATCTAGAGTCATGTTCCAGCCCATGCCTCAGCCCATGCCACAGTTCAGGCCCAAGGTCATATCCAGAGTTAGATTCCAGTCTAGTTTCCAGTCTCATTTCCAGTTCAGAATCCAGCCCAGAATCCAGTCCAGAATCCAGTCTAGTTTCCAATCCAGTTTCTAGTTTAGTTTTCAGTCCAGCTTCTAGTTTAATTTCTAGTCCAGCTTCTAGTTTAATTTGCAGTCCAGTTTCTAGTTTAGTTTCCTGTCCAGTTTCCAGTTTTGTTTCCAGTCCTGTTTCCAGTCCAGGTGCCAAGTCTGTTTCCAGTCCAGGTGCCAAGTCGGTTTCCAGTCCAAATGCCAAATCGGGTTCCATCCTGTTTCCAGTCCTGTTTCCAGTCCAGGTACAAAGTCGGGTTCCAGTCCTGTTTCCAGTTCTGTTTCCGGTCCAGGTTCCAGTCCGGGTTCCAGGCCACATTCCAGGCCAGGTTCCAGCACGTGGTTCCAAGCCAGGTTCCAGTCTGGGTTCCAGGCCAAGCACCAGGCCAAGCACCAAGCCAAGTGCCAGGTCAAGCACCAAGGCAAGTGCCAGGTCAAGCACCAAGCCAAGCACCAGGTCAAGCACCAAGCCAAGCACCAAGCCAAGCACCAAGCCGCTTTCCAGTCCAAGTTCTTGTCCAAATTCTCATCCGTGGCCGACGGGACGGCCAGACACACTCCGCTCTGGCCTCGGAACACTAGACATTGCCAGCCTCGGGTCCTGGGGGGCAGACATTGTTATCCTGCCCAGGGGCCCAGGTCTGCCAGAGCGGTTGGAACCTTCGGCGCTTTGGGAGAAGCGCCTTTGGGTGGGGGGCTCTGTTAGAGTCCTCCTCTCTCTCAGCACTACTCGCGAAAGCTGCCGAGTAGCACATTTCCGTATTCCCCGCTTTCCCATTCATAGACTTTGGTTTTGTTTACTCCACCCTGTGCTTCTTTGTTTTGGTTTTTGTCATGTCTCTGTCCCTATATGTTCATTGGTTCACTGGTTTATGTCTAATTATTAGTTTCAGGTGTTTTATGTTACCGCTGGTTTTGTTTATGTATTTAAATCCCTTCTTATGTCCGCTTAGACACGGAGTATTAGATAGATTGCATTGTGAATGTATGTTCTGTGCGTTTGCACTCTTCTAGCATTTCCTAGACCATAGACCCTAGACCCATGCCTAGATATATTGAACTAAGTAAATGAATCGTATGAATGAATGTTCATTGTTTTTCATTGCCCTCGCGTTTCCTGGACCTTGGACTCTTGCCACGATATTCTATGGATTATTATTACGTGGATTATTCCTGTGCTATTTGGTGACTGTCTGTTACGTTCTTTTGTGGATATATGCCTGACCATTTTCTGGATGATTGCTTTGCCTTTGTTGTGGATTATCGTTTGTTTTTTGGACCCTGCCCTTGTGTTCCTTTTTTCCCCTGTTCCTATAGTTTTGTATATGAGGATGGGTTCCCTTTTGAGTCTGGTTCCTCTCAAGGTTTCTTCCTTATATCATCTCAGGGAGTTTTTCCTTGCCACCGTCGCCTCTGGCTTGCTCATTGGGGATAAATTCATAAATTTAAAATCTATGTCCTGAATTTATATACTTCTGTAAAGCTGCTTTGGGACAATGTCCATTGTTAAAAGGGCTATACAAATAAACTGAACTTGAACTTGAACTGAAATGTTCCATTACTTTTGCATTTTTACCCATTAAAGTGACTTTTCTTCAGCGCATGCATCCAGCTCCCCTGTGTCCGCCGTAACACTGAGTAAACACACAATACAGTTTTTTTTTTTATTGAAGCAAAAAAAAGTTATCCAACACCTATCACCAATGTAAAAAACTAATTGCCCCTTTAAACTTAAAATTTGACTGTGCCACCTTTAGCAGCAATAACCGCAACCAAACACTTCAGATAACTGGAGATCGGTCTTTCACTTACATCTAGGACTAGGACCTGCTTCTATGCTTTTCGATCACTGCCTTGCTGTATAATCCAGTTGCACTTGAGTTTCAACTTACAGACTGAAGACTGGACGTCCTCCTTTAGGATTTTCTGGTAGAGAGCAGAATTCATGTTTCCCTCACTTACTGCAAATTGCCAAGGTCCTGAAGCAGCAAACCATCCCCACACCATCACACTTCCACCACCATGCTTGATCATAGCTATGATCTTTTTGTGGAATTCTGTGTTTGTTTTACGTCAGATGTAACAAATCCCCTGTCTTACGAACAGTTCTACTTTCAAATCAGTCCACAGAACATTCTCCCAAAAGGATTGAGGATCATCAAGGTGTGTTTTGGCAAAATTTAGATGACGCTTAATGTTCTTCTGGGTTAGCAGTGCGTTTTGCCTCGCCACTCTTCTATGGATGCTATTTTTGCCCAGTGTCTTTATGATAGTGGAGTCATGAACAGTGACCTTTATTGACGCAAGAGAGGCCTGTAGTTCTTTTGATGTTGTCCTTGGCTCTTTTGAGACTTCCTGGATGAGTTGTTGCTGTGCTCTTGGAGGAATTTTGAAAGGTTGACCACTTCTGGGAAGGTTCACTACCGTGTCGAGTATTTCAATTTGGAGATAATGGCTCTCACTGTGGTTCTTTGGAGCCCAGAGCCTTTGAAATAGCTTTGTAACCCTTCCCAGACTGATGTATTTCAATCACATTCTTCCTCATCATTTCTGGAACTTTGGCATAGTGTGTTATTGGGTATGACCCTTTAACATTTACATTTATGGCATTTTAGCTACCACTGCCCACTACTTTAACCAACTTCATGCTGTTGAAAAAGTTCTATTTAAGTGTTGATTTGATTGAACAGGGTTTGCAGTAATCAGGCCTGGTTGCGTCTAGCCCAGCAGAACCCCATTACGAATGCAGTTTCATAGATTTGGGGAATTAGTAACTACAGGGGCATTTTCACACAGGCCCAGTTGATACTGTTTAACTTTTTTGCTTCAATAAATAACTATCAATTAAAAACTGTATTTTGTGTTCACTCAGGTTGCCATTGTTTTATCTTAGATTTTGTTTTAATTTCTGAAACAATTTAGTATAAGATATACATGAAAAGAGAAGAAATCAAAATGGGGCAAATACCTTTTCACAGCACTGTATGTTGTTAATGTATGCTGTATGGTTAATTCTGGACAGAGTTCTCCTGACGTCCGCTGCAGATAGACAGTGTACTTGGTCCATGGAAGTTGGGGTGGCCTTCCCTGCCAGCATGTTGTTCTGTGCCACAAAATGTGCATATAAATCATTCGGTGCATCTGGGAGCAAGGCATCACCATCACAGACATATGATGTAGCTTTGTATTCTGTGATGTCCTGAATACCTTGCGACATATGTCATGTATCCTTGGTGTTTTCTGAAAGTAACCAGGGAGTCTTTGTGCATAGTTGTGCTCTGTGTCTCTCTTGTAGTCTTATCTGAAGGCAGGGTCTTGGGTTGTCAGTAGCGCACACACCTCTGTGGTCATCCACGGATTCTGTATTGCATGTGTGTTGATGATCTTGAAGGAAATCACATTGTCTATGCACTTGCTAATGTAACCAGTCACTGATGCTGTCTATTCCTCCAAATTGGTGGTGGGGTCATATGTAGCAGCATCTCAGAACATGTCCCAGGACTCAAGAATCCTGAAGTGCTGAGATGGCTCCCTCAGACCAGCTTCTGACCTGTTTCAGGACTGGTTTGGCATGTTTCAGGAGTGGTCTGCATGGTGGGATTAGCATAAGTGATATAAGATCCGAGACGTTAAGGTGGGGGTGGGGTATGCCTTGTATGCTGCATGTACACAGATCAGCTATAACATTTAAAACCACTGATAGGTGAAGTAAATTACATTGATTATCTTGTTACAGTGGCATCTGTCAAGGGCTTGGATATATTAGGCGCCAAGTGAACAGTCAGTTCTTGAAGTTGATGTGTTGGAAGCAGGAAAAATGGGCAAGTCAAGGATCTGAGCAATTTTGACAAGGGCCAACTTGGCTAGGTGACTGGGTCACAACATTTCCAAAACAGCAGGTATTGTGGGTTGTTCCAATTACTTTGACACATACACCTACCTAAACATTGTTGCAGACCAAGTACACCCTTTCATGGCAACAGGATTCCCTAATGGCAGTGGCCTCTTTCAGCTGGATAATGCACCCTGCTACACTGCAAAATTGTTCAGGAATGGTTTGAGGAACATGGCAAAGAGTACAAGGTGTTTACTTGGCCTCCAAATTTCCCAGATCTCAAGCATCTGTGGGATCTGTTGGACAAACAAGTCAGATGCATCTTAAAGGCTCTGCTGCCAACATCTTGCTGCCAGATACCACAGCTCACCTTCAGAGGTGTTGTGCAGTCCATGCCTCAACAGGTCAGACCTGTTTTGGAGGCACAAAGGGGACCTACACAATGTTAGGCAGATGGTTTTAATGTTATGGCTAACCACATTTTGTATCTGTGGAATTTTATGGGAAATTTCCATCAATCTTCTGTCTAATTTAACTGAATAAACAAGCTAACTAGGTTTCAAAACAACGTTTTTCCCAACTCAAGAAACTATTATCTAAGCTACAGCTGAAAACCATAGCCAAAATATTTAATAATAATGATATCTAATAATACAGGTGCATCTCAATAAATTAGAATGTCATGAAAAAGTTCATTTATTTCAGTAATTCAACTCAAATTGTGAAACTCATGTATTAAATAAATTCAATGCACACAGACTGAAGTAGTTTAAGTCTTTGGTTCTTTTAATTGTGATGATTTTGGCTCACATTTAACAAAAACCCACCAATTCACTATCTCAACAAATTAGAACATGGTGACATGCCAATCAGCTAATCAACTCAAAACACCTGCAAAGGTTTCCTGAGCCTTCAAAATGGTCTCTCAGTTTGGTTCACTAGGTAAATCACAAACATTCACTGCCAAATTAGCTGTTCAGAGAGTGCTGTATCCAAGCATGTTAACAGAAAGTTGAGTGGAAGGAAAAAGTGTGGAAGAAAAAGATGCACAACCAACCGAGAGAACCGCAGCCTCATGAGGATTGTCACGCAAAATCGATTCAAGAATTTGAGTGAACGTCACAAGCAATGGACCGAGGCTGGGGTCAAGGCATCAAGAGCCACCACACACAGACGTGTCAGGAATTTGGCTACAGTTGTCGTATTCCTCTTGTTAAGCCACTCCTGAACCACAGACAACATCAGAGGCGTCTTACCTGGGCTAAGGAGAAGAAGAACTGGACTGTTGCCCAGTGGTCCAAAGTCCTCTTTTCAGATGAGAGCAAGTTTTGTATTTCATTTGGAAACCAAGGTCCTAGAGTCTGGAGGAAGGGTGGAGAAGCTCATAGCCCAAGTTGCTTGAAGTCCAGTGTTCAGTTTCCACAGTCTGTGATGATTTGGGGTGCAATGTCATCTGCTGGTGTTGGTCCATTGTGTTTTTTGAAAACCAAAGTCACTGCACCCGTTTACCAAGAAATTTTGGAGCACTTCATGCTTCCTTCTGCTGACCAGCATTTTGAAGATGCTGATTTCATTTTCCAGCAGGATTTGGCACCTGCTCACACTGTCAAAAGCACCAAAAGTTGGTTAAATGACCATGGTGGTGGTGTGCTTGACTGGCCAGCAAACTCACCAGACCTGAACCCCATAGAGAATCTATGGGGTATTGTCAAGAGGAAAATGAGAAACAGGAGACCAAAAAATGCAGATGAGCTGAAGGCCACTGTCAAAGAAACCTGGGCTTCCATACCACCTCAGCAGTGCCACAAACTGATCACCTCCATGCCACGCTGAATTGAGGCAGTAATTAAAGCAAAAGGAGCCCCTACCAAGTATTGAGTACATGTACGGTAAATGAACATACTTTCCAGAAGGCCAACAATTCACTAAAAATGTTTTTTTTATTGGTCTTATGAAGTATTCTAATTTGTTGAAATAGTGAATTGGTGGGTTTTTGTTAAATGTGAGCCAAAATCATCACAATTAAAAGAACCAAAGACTTAAACTACTTCAGTCTGTGTGCATTGAATTTATTTAATACACGAGTTTCACAATTTGAGTTGAATTACTGAAATAAATGAACTTTTCCACGACATTCTAATTTATTGAGATGCACCTGTACTGCTGTTTAATTTGTCCATGTGTGACATAATCGCATCTACAGCTTTTTACCCTCAGTTGGTTTGTAGTATACTGTCTCAGAGCAGAGAAATCTCTTACCCTGCTTGTGCCTTACAAGGCATCGTTCTTCACATCTCTGGGACTGGATCAATTTTTATTCTCACTCTAATGGCATATGACAGATACATTGCCATTTGTAAGCCTTTGAGATACCACAATCTGGTGACACCAGGTACCTTGGTAAAACTTATTTTTATGGTCTGGTCCATAAATTTTTCTATCATTGGGATTTTATTCACACTCACAATAAGCAAAAAAATCTGCAGGAGAAATATAGTGGACACTTACTGTAATAATCCATCTTTATTGAAGTTAAGTTGTGAGGATACAAGAGTGGCTAACTATTATGGCTTGCTTGTTATAGCTTTTGTACAAGGCTCTTCCATTCTGATAGTATCATTAACATATATCAAAATCCTAATTACCTGTCTTTCTACAAAACAGACACAATCTGTAAGTAAGGCATTACAAACTTGTGGGACGCATTTAATAGTTTTTCTGAGTTTTGAGGTTAACACATTTTTACTACTGATTTCTCACAGGTTAGAAGCAGTATCTCCACACTTAAGAAGAGCCTTTGGTGTTTCAATTGTTATCTTTCCTCCAATTCTTAACCCTCTAATTTATGGCTTGAAAACAAGGGAAATTCGACAAACAATATTTAAGTTTTTACAAAGAAAGATTTCTTTTATCTAACAGAAAACTAAACGCAAATACATAGTCATTTGCAATTTACCAAATAAAAAAATAAAATAAAAAATAGGCTTTTATATTGCACTAAAATAAAATGACTTCTGAAATTATTCACTGATATAGCATTGAAATATATGAATATTTTAAAATTCTATTCGTTATTCAAAAACATTTTATTTTACAGTCAAATAATAAAAAAGTATTTGGAACACACAACAGGATAAGCATGCTGATGAGCTGTTAGAGGACCTTATACTTATTTTGCTATCATAAAACCTGGCTGATCAAACCTAGTAGACATAAATTATACCAGGATGTTCAATCACCTAAATAATGCTATGTGCTGTTATGTATATAAGTATTATAGTCAGAGTCAAATTCAACTTTAGCATTCCACATATTGCAAACAAATGAGGTAGCGGGCCTTTCAGTGATACATTACACATACACATTAAACAAAAACATTAAATGCAAGCAATAAAAAGGATCTGGTAGTGTAAATAGCTTAAGGCCCATAATTTATGTTCCTTAAAACACTGGTTTACACTGAAATTTACATGTACATTTGATTTAATCATTTGTAAGATTAGCACAACCATGTGTCCAGTTACAGTGTGGTAATGTTTTTTTTTTTTTTTTTGTTATAATTATTCCAAATATGTGATGCACAGGTCGGGAATGCTCTCTAACAGCAATTGTATAAAATGATGTATATGTATGTATGAATAAATAAAAGAATGCTAGATCTACAATATATTGTTATATCACATAGTATGTCCAACATATTATTGTATTTAATGCACAGAAAAGAATTCATTGTGTCCAAGAAGCCTCCTTTTGTATCACTTGTATTATTTTTCTTCTGTTTATCTGTTTAGGGAGAAGCTAATTCAAGAACACATCTAATTTTATTTCAGAATAATGTTTTTGTACTAAAAGTCACAGTGTTTTGTATTTGGGAATTCTGTGTTGTGAACCTATGTTGTGATTTGGTTTGTTTTGTGATTTTATTAATATAGATAAATGTATCTGCAGATTAACCTTAGGCTAGAATATTTCCTTGAGTGGAGATGTGTTAAGCACATCATTTACACCATAATCTGTCTGTGTTGGGGAGGATTCACTGGCTGTTGTTAATTCGAAATGATATAGAGATGTTCGGTTTTGGATGCCAGTCAGGACACAGAGAACAGAATTTTAGTGAAGCAATATTTTATTCAAACTGCAGGCAGCATGTTACTGTATGTCCATGATTTCTGAAATAAAATATAAGTCAATAATAAATATTGTGTCTATACTATAATTATTATTATTAATAATAATAATAATAATAATAATAATAATAATAATAATAATAATACTTTATTAGATTTATTAGTTTTTGGGTTTGTTAAATTCCAGAAAGATCAGAAAAGTTTGCTGGACAGACTATCAGAATCAACTATAAAGCTGGGACACTTAGAGTGCCGCTTCAAGTCAAAATGGGATCCAGCATTTCATTATAATGCCCATATGATTTTTTCAGAACATTTTCTTTTAATAATGATGGAGAATGATCATTTAAGAATGAAGGGAAATATGCACAATGAATGCATAAGTTTTACAATATTTTTAAAATGAATTAATTAAATGATTACTTTTTTTTTGGAGAGCCAGCAGAAATATGCAGCCCTGTGCACTGTGCATGGTCTGCGTGAACTATATGGAACGGTTCAATATGTGAACGCATATTTCTTTTATTTGTACAGACACACAGTAGAAATGTGGTTTTATTTACAGCTCAGTTAGGCGGTTAGGCTAAAACCAAATCATTAGCATAATGTTAAAGACCTTTAAGCAGGGTGGCAAGGTTTTGCGTATAATGTCCATGTATTGCACATACCAGTATACTACAAATCAGAAATGTGCATTACTGTTAACTGTTGGACTAGTTTCAAGTCTTTTTGTATGGTATTTGAGTTAGCTAAACCTGCCAACCCTCCCCATGAGCTTTCACAAGCTGTCCTTTAAAGAACAGCAAAATAAAACCCTCACTTTCATGCAACCTTTTTTGTTTTGTCCAGTGGGGTCGAAATGCGCAGACCTAGTTTAAAGCTTTCTGGGAAGCTTTTTAGAAAAAAAGAAGACACATAGTCTATTATAAATACTAATATGCTGATTTCTCATATCTGTATTTGTATTCTTTTGGGACACATTATCTGTTAAGTCCAAATAATGCATTTGTGTTCAATTACACCTCTAGTATACAGCACAAATTGGATTTGCATAAGAATTTCTACTAACACTCAGTGCTAAAACACAAAGGCTAAAGTGTTTGTTACCTAGCCAGCGTCTCAAACTCAGTATGAACAAATATGTACACATCAAATTCTCAAAAATACTTTTGATATTTTATAACAAAATTACTACCCAAAAAACTTTATAACATGTATGAAGTGCCTGTGTGCCAGAGATGCTGCCAAAAGACACTAGAAAGGAGTGTGGAGATTTCAGAATTAAAAAAAAAAAAGAAAAAAAAGACATCCTTGCCACACTGTGCCTTTAGGTCACTGTGGAGGCAGAGGCGTGGTCGAGCGTGGAGGAGGGCGGCACAGAGTTGTGTGTGTGTGTGTGTGTGTGTGTGTGTGTGTGTGTGTGTGTGTGTGTGTGTGTGTGAGAAAAACTTAAAGCGGAAAGGGAAAAAAGGAAATAAAAGTATCTGAGTTGGATCAAGCCTGCCTCCCCTCTGTTTTCCTCCTTGCCCGACTTAAAACTGTTACACTGTTGCCGAAACCCAGGACAGAGAGGAATTCACCACCATGGAAGGCTCACCTCTGGCCGACCTCATCACCTCCCTGGTCAACCTCCACCAGACCCAACACCAGGCCCTCCTGCAGCTGCGCCGCGATCAGGAGCAGCGAATCAAGGATCTCCTCAACGCCCAGGCTGAGGACCGCCAGGTGCTCCAGGGCCTGGTGCAGCAGGCTGGGATTCCAACGGCTCCCGCAGCAGCGGCTCCCATAGCTCTGCCCCACGTTGCGCTTGTGAAGATGGGACCGCAGGACGACCCGGAAGCGTTCTTGGAGCTGTATGAGCGCTCCGCGCGGGCGTGGGGCTGACCTGAGGGTCAGTGGGAGGCCCGCCTCGTGCCACTCCTGTCTGGCGAGGCCCAGCTCGTGGCCCAGCAGCTGCCCATCACCAACATACTGGAATACCCGGACCTGAAACGGGAGATTTTGCAACGGATTGGCTGAACCCCCTAACAGCACCGTCAGCTCTTCCATGTGCTGACCTTTGCCGAGCTCGGCCGCCCATTTGCCTTTCCCCCAGAAGCTCTGGGACACCTACCGGAGGTGGTTGTTGGCCGATGGGCATGACGCAGAGGAAGTGATCGACCTGAAGGAACGGCGGAGTGGGTCCAGTGCTATCGTCCTGCATCACTGGATGAGGCGATTCAGCTGGCAAAGGATCACCTGGCAGTGTATCCGGGGGCAGGCGAGCCCCACCCTTCTTCCTCTCTCTCTCTCTCTCTCTCTCTCTCTCTCTCTCGCCCTCGTGCCTCTCCTCGCCCCTTCCCTGTCCCCACACCCCAAAGACAGGGGCTGATTCCCCCTTGACCCATGCCCCGTACCCGTTCCTCCCCCCCGCCCCCTCTCTCCCTGTTTCTGTCTCCTCTACTCCTCAGGTGGGTGAATCCGGGGCCGTGGAATCATGGATTCAGGATGCAATCAGACCTCAATTCACCAAGGCTTGGTTCAAGGGGAGGCATTGGAGAATGCATGTTTGGTGAAGGTGAGGTGTGTGCATGGGGATGTTCATGAGTACCCAATAGTGCCCATCGTCATCAAATTTTGGGGGCGAAAAAATATAGTGGAGGCGGTGGTTAGTCCTCGTCTCACCCATCCACTAATTTTAGGGGCCAATTGGCCGGGGTTTCGATTATTAGTGAGAGAAATGTTTGTGGATGGGTCCTGCATTAGGGAGAAGCAGTGTGGAATGTGCGCAGCCTTGGCAAGAGGGGTGGTGCGAGGGCCGTCGACAATAGCTCCACGTCAGCATGACAACGAGAGCAGGGGGAATGGTTCTGCCGCCTCTTAGCAGGGATTCCCCTTGAGGATTTTCCCTTGGAGAAGTCGCGCGACAAGACCCTGAAGCACAGCTTTGACCAAGTGAGAGTAATCAATGGTCAACCGATCCAGCCCAATGTTCTGCTCTCCCACCCATACTTTGCCGTTATTAAGGACAGAGTCACGCAGGACACGCAGGACACGCAGACACAAGAGAGCGCAGGACACGCAGACACCAGGCGGCTCATTGTAATCCCATGGCGGGGCACTTAGGGTAGGAGAAAACATTAGGTCGACTCTTGGCCCGCTTTTATTGGCTGGACATTTGCGGCGATGTTTGCAGGTGGTGCGCGGCGAGCCGTGAATGCCAGCTGGTGATTCCACCAGCCACCCCAAAAGCACCATTGCGCCCACTTCCATTAATCGAGGTTCCCTTCGAGCGAATTGGTATGGACCTCGTCGGGCCATTAGACCGATCTTCACGAGGGTATTGCTTTGTGCTAGTATTAGTGGACTATGCAATGCGATACCCAGAAGCGGTGTCTCTACGCAATATCTCCGCGAGGAATGTTGCGGAGATATTCCACAGGGGTGGTGGTTCGCAGCCGCCCCTATTGGCTGCCCGAAAACAAAAAAAAATGTTGTCCGGGATGAACTTAAGGCCATGCTCAAAATGGGGGTAATCAAGGAGTCCCACAGTGACTGGAGTAGCCCGGTGATCTTGATCCCCAAGGCCGATAGGACGGTCTGGTTTTGTTTGGACTTTAGAAAAGTCAACGCAGTGTCTAAATTTGACGCATATCCAATGCCTCGCATTGACAAACTGCTTGATCGGTTGGAGGCGGCTCGCTTTTATTCGACACTGGATTTGACAAAGGGAAATTGGCAGATCCCCTTGACTCCAATATCCCGGAAAAAAACGGCCTTTTCCACCCCGTTTGAGTACACCAATTCGTGACCCCTCCTTTTTGGTTGTTCAAGGCCCCCGCGACGTTCCAGCAGCTCATGGACAGAATACTCCGTCCACACGCTGCATATGCCACTGCCTATTTAGATGACATTATTATATACAGTAATGACTGGCAGCGACACATGCAGCACTTAAGTCGCTGAGGCGAGTGGGACTCACAGCAACCCAAATAGGTGTGCGATTGGACGGGTGGAAGTACAGTATCTGGGCTTCCACTTGGGCCATGGGCAGGTGCGTCCCCAAATTGATAAAACAGCAGCAATTGCGACCTGCCCAAGACCCAAGACCAAAAAGGAGATGAGACGGTTCCTGGGGTTGTCTTGCTATTATCGTAGGTTCGTGCCTAATTATTCGGTTGTCACCAGCCCGCTGACTGATCTCACTAAAAAGGGGGCACCAGATCCGGTCCAGTGGACGGAGCAGTGCCAACAGGCATTCATTCGGTAAAAGCTGCACTGTGTGGCGAACCACTCCTACATTCTCCTGACTTCTCTCTCCCTTTTGTTTTACAGACGGATGTGTCAGAGAGGGGGCTGGGGGCTGCTCTCCCAGGTGGTGGAGGAGGTGGAGTGCCCCATGCTGTATATCAGCCGCAAGCTCTCGGTGCGGGAGACAAAGTACAGCACGACTGAGAAAGAGTGCCTGGCCATCAAATGGGCGGTCCTCACCCTCTGCTACTATTTGCTGTGGTGGGCCTTCACCCTCTGTTCGGACTACGCCCCACTCCAGTGGCTGCACCGCATGAAGGATGCCAATGCGTGGATCACTCATTGGTACCTGGCACTCCAACCATTTAAGTCCGAGACGATCCACAGACCGGGGGCACATATGGCTATGGCGGACTTCCTCTCTCGGCAACGGGAGTCGGTGGCAGGCCGGATGGCTCCCTGGTCTGAGTCGGGATGTGGGGGTATGTGGAGGCGGGGTGTAGTCGAGCACCGGTTTGTGAATGGAGGGCGGAGTCGCAGAAAGCAAGTGGTAAGGATTGCACCTGTAGGAAATGAGACTAATGATTGTTCTGTGTTGCAGTGAGGGGAAGAAGATAAAAGGGAGCAGAGACACGCACTTGGGGAGAGAGAGAGACGCCGGCACAGAGTTCTGTGTGTGTGTGTGTGTGTATGTGCGTGCGTGTGTGTGTGAGAAAAACTTGCACAAAGTGGATTGCGCAAAGTGGATTGGAAAAAAGGAAATAAAAGCATCTGAGTTGGATTAAGCCTGCCTCCCCTCTGTTTTCCTCCTTGCCCGACTTAAAACTGTTACACTCACCATGGTGCCCTCAACCTTGTATGAGCCCTAGATGGAAAGATTCATGCCCTCAGCCTAGAAGGTGCCTGTGCAGCTCCATTCACCTAATGGGGATTGCCCCTAAGCAGCACCCCTCACCACTAAAGGACCGAATGAAGCATGGCCACGAAGGGTTTACTCTGGTGGTGGGGCAATTTACAGCCTAAAACTTTCCTCATTTGGTAGTGCCTATAGTTAGTCAGTGAATCCTGATTGCAGTATTGCAGCAATAAGAGATTCATTGAGAATGCCACTTACCGGACACTGCAAAAAACACTGAAACAAATTACATCTTAGCAAGTAATATATCTTGAATATAGTCACATTCATCTAGTATTTCCTATTATAAGATACAGATAATAAGATATAAGATATTATAAGATACAGATAAAGAGGTTCAGTTAATGTTCACATCAAACATCAGGATGGGGAAAGAGTGTGATTTCTGTGACTTTAACTGTGGCATGGTTGTTGGTGCCAGATGGGCTTGTTTGAGTATTTCAGAAACTGCTGATTTCCTGAGATTTCCTGAGTTTATACAAAATTGTGCAAAAAACAAAAAACATCCTGTGTGCAGAGGGTCTGCAGGCCGAAACACCTTGTTGATGAGAGAGATCAGAGGAGAATGACCAGACTGGTCTGAGCTGACTACTGATCGGAATGTCATGAGTTAAAATCCCAGCACTGCCAAGCTGCCACTGATAGGCACTTGAGTAAGGCCTTTAACCCTCAACTGCTCAGTTGTACAAATGAGATAAATGTAAGTCACTCTGGATAAGGGTGTCTGCCAAATATCATAAATGTAAATGTAAGCTGGCAGGAAGTATATAGTAACTCAAATAAGCACTCTTTACAACCATGGTGAGCAGAAAAGCATCTCAAAATGCACAACACATCAGACCTTGAGGTAGATGGGCTACAATAACAAAAGACCACATCAGGTTTCACTCCTGTCATTCAAGAACAAGAATCTTAGGATATCATGGGCACAGAGTCACCAAAACTGGTCATTTGAAGACTGAAAAAAGACGAGTGATTATATGAGTTACTATATCCTTCCTGGGAGCTGGAACCAATTTGGCCAATCTTTCCTCTGGTCTCTCTTATCAACAAGGCATTTCCACCCACAGACCTGTTGCTCACTCAATGTTTTTGTTTTTCACACCATTCTGTGCAAACTCTAGAGACTGTTGTGTGTGAACTTCCCAGAAGATCAGCAGTTTCTAAAATACTCAAACAAGCCCATTTGGTACCAACAGTCATGCCACGGTTAAAGTCACTGAGATCACATTTCCCCCCACAATTCTGATCTTTGATGTGAACAGTAACTGAAGCTATTGACCTGCATTTTTGTGCTGCTGCCACATGATTGGCTGATTAGATAACTGCATGAATGTGCAGGTGTACAGGTTTTCCTAATAAAGTGGATGGTGAGTGTACATTGTAAGATGTCATATTTTTACACTGAAGCTTCATGCCACTAGATCAGCCAAACTGTCATTGATCCTCATTCTCCTTGACCTTTCAGTGGCCTTCATCTCTGTCAATCATAAGTATCTGTCCATCCCCATCACCCTTTGGAATTACTGGGAAAGCATTGTAGTGGTTTGCTTCTTACCTGGAGGCAAGGTCATATCAGTTGGCACAAAGGAGCTCCGGATCCACATTTTCATACCACTGCTATGCTGAGGACACTCACTCGTCCTCTCCTTTTCTCTCTCAGACACTCATGCATCTCTCAGATACATGGATCTCAGCATTTTGTCATGGATGGCAGCTTTTCAGCTGAAATTAAATCCCAGCCAGACTAAGCTGCTGTATATCCCCAAAGATGCTTGCCCATATCAAGATCTTGTGAATTCCTTGGACAACTCTCACAACATCTGACACCACACACAACCCAAGATCTGGAGGATCTGGCCATTTCAATCCATAGAGGCCACTCAGGTGCTTGTTCAGTCCCTTGTCACAACGGGTCAAGACTGGACTACTGCAACTCGCTCCTGGCAGGTCTGCACCTGTGTGCTATCCAACTTCTGCAACTGATCTAGAAGGCAGCTGTAAGACTTATTTTCAGTCTCGCTTATCTGTAGGTACTTATCACACCCTGCTCTGCACCACATTCCGTTTGAGCCTCTAGCATGGCTTGACTAGACTCACCATTCCTCAGTGAAAAAAGAAAACATGCATCAAGACTTTTCTCTGTGTTGGCACCCAGGTGCAGCATCAGAAACTAGCACAAAAACTATTTTTGTTAGAGCCTACAAAGTACTTCTGTAAGTTTCTCTGGATCAGAGAATGCCCTAAGTAATGCAAATGTAACTAAATGTTGTGTACCTCATCAATTGCATCTTTTTCCCAAAACACTACCTGCTAGATAGTGGCAAGTCCCCATCTGCACAAAGGTTTGTGTGATGGCCATGGGAGGTATCTTTCTGGGGGGCCATTAACTTATTATAACCTTTCTGAAAGGGGCAAAGCACCTCCATCTGCCACAAGTCCCCAAAAGCCCACTGTGGAATTTTCACTTGAGTCCCTTAAGATGCTGAACTGAAATTCTTGTCCCTAAAAACAGCTTTTAGCTAGTGATCACTTCCATAAATAGAGTGGGAGAAATGCGTGCATTGGTGATAAGCTCATCATGTAGTGGTATCTCAGTGACTAAGATGTTGGACTAATCATAAATGTAAGTTGTAAATGTAAGATAAATGTAAGTTGCTCTGGATAAGGGCATCTGCCAAATTCTGTAAATATAAATGTACACAGGAGTGCCCAGGTGACTTCTGCCAAAGGTCACTTTACCGATTGACCATGCTGTGTTGCATGCACAGTGCACTTCCTACAATGATACTTAGATAAACAATTGGTCTGAGAATCAGATGGCCCACATCCTGTCTTTCACTGAGGAAAGATACAAAGAGCGCTCTTGTATAAACAACAACTTGCTCACTGAGTGGTGGACGTGGTCACTATGGCTTACTGGTAGGCTGGACATCTGGACCCTACCAGAAACATACCACTCTATGAGGAGTTTCTAATGCCCGCTTCATGGGAGTTACTTGGTGTACTGCTGCAGAAAGCTTGCACTGCTGCTACCTAGTGTCATTGTTATCTCTGAACAAGACTATTTAGAGTACGTTAGAGGGGAAGAAGTTAAAAAGGGACATGTGGATCTAAGTTTTGAAACCCCACCTATAGCAAAACGTGCTTAATTATACAAAACAACATTCAAGTTGAACATACAGCATGCTATATTACATGATTATATTGGTATTTATCAAATGATAGTATTATATTTATTTTAAACACATACATACAGTTTGCAAAATAATATATATTTTTTTTTTATTCTCCATGCCATGCTTCCAAATGCACTTCCAAATACAGACTTGCACAATATCTTCATTATATTACTTTTTTTTCTTTTTTTTTTTTTTTACATATAGGCCACTGTTAGCTGCAAAGCTCCAAGGATACCTCACAAACCCACAATCCCATGTAACCTAGCGTCAACAACTGGGATTTGAAAAACATCTGACCTGTGGGATAAAGTTAACATGGAGAGATCCAAATATTTGAGGTCTCTGGGTGGATACCCGAGTGGTGAAAATGAACACCATCACCTCAGATGTGTTCAGTTTGTGGGTATCATGATGCTGTGGCACTTTCACTGAATTAGTTGTCATTGTTTAGTCTTATTAGTTTGTTCTAGGTACAAAAAAACATAGTTGTAGTATAACAAAATAATTTGCCAATGTTAAATGTCTTAACTCATATTTTGTTGTTATTTTTTCCAGATCTTGAAGTTATAATGGGAGGAGACACGTCTCTTAATAATTCAAATTTAACACGTTTTATGACTATTCTGACCATGGAATCATTGGACATACCACCATCCAGTGCTTTTTCTATATTCATTTTTGGCATCATCACATACTGTTTAATTTTGTTCTTCCAGTCCATGCTACTGGTGACTATTGTTGTAAAAAGGGATCTGCATAAACCAATGTACATACTGCTGTTTAATTTGTCCGTGTGTGACCTTATGGGAGCTACGGCTTTTTACCCTCAGCTGGTTTGTAGTATATTGTCTCAGAGTAGAGAAATATCCTACCCTGCCTGTGCCTTGCAAGGCATCCTAATCCACCTCTATGGAGGTGGATCACTTTTAATTCTCAGTGTTATGGCTTATGACAGATATATTGCCATTTGTAAGCCTTTGAGATACCACAATCTGATGACACAAGGTACCTTGGTGAAACTTATTTTTATGGTCTGGTCCATAAATATTACTATGATTGGGTCTTTATTTATACTCACAATAAGCAAAGAAATTTGCAGGACAAATATAGTGGACACCTACTGCAATAATCCTTCTTTAATGAAGTTAATCTGTGAGGATACGAGAGCGATGAACTATTATGGCTTGTTTACTATAGCTCTTATACAAGGCTCTTCCATACTGATAGTGTCATTGACATACATCAAAATCCTAATTACCTGTCTTTCTACAAAACAGGCTAAATCTATAAGTAAGGCAATGCAAACTTGTGGGACACATTTAATAGTTTTTCTGAGTTTTGAGGTTAGCACATTCTTACTACTGATTTCTCACAGGTTAGAAGCAGTATCACCACACTTAAGAAGGGCCTTTGGTGTTTCAATTGTTATCTTTCCTCCAATTCTTAACCCTCTAATTTACGGCTTGAAAACAAGAGAAATTCGACAAACAATATTTAAGTTTTTACAAAGAAAGATGTCTTCTAACAGAAATCTAAACTAAACGCATATGCATATCATATACCACAATATCATAGTAAAACAAAAATAATTTGCCTGTTTAATGTCTTAACCCATATGTTCTATATTTTTTTTTCCAGGTCTTGAAGTTACAATGGGGGGAGACATGTCTCTTAATAGTTCAAATTTAACACATTTTATGACAATTCTTACCATGGAATCGATGGACATACCAATATAAATAAATATAATATATAACATATTTTATTTTTGCATAATCACATACTGTTTACTCTTGTTCTTCCAGTCCATGCTACTTTTGACTATTGTGTGTAAAAAGGTTCCTTATATACACAGTTATATACAGTTCCTAATATAAATAAAACACAACAGGAGATGCATGATGAGGTCCGATGAGAAGAGCTTATATTTAATGTGTGATGATAAAAAGTGGCAGCTTGTAATTGTGCAGCTCTTTTACAAGTGAGATATGTATACATGATCAAACTAAGTCTAAGACCTACATCTAAACCAGAACTTTTAATCACCTAAATAATTCTCTGTGCTATTATGAAGGTCCGTATTAATACAGTATAATTTCTGGAACATTATTTCAGGCAGTGAAGGAAATTAGATTGCTTGAAGCAACTTTCATAAGTCATCTATCAAGCAGTGGTGTTCTAAAATACTACAAGACAAATAATCACCAATTTTAAATTTAGTGTTACTTTAAACACACTGACACTGACTACTGACACTTTTAAAGAATGAGACATCAGTAACTAATTTTACATGGTGCATACTCATGACAAATTTATTACTTATTATTATTATTATCTACACTGAAATGTACATGTTCATTTGATTTAGATATTTGTGTTAGGTTCTCCCGCTCTCGCTACGCCACAAATGAAGCGTAGCCTACTTCTGCATTCCAGCTCCAGTCAGAAAAACTCTCGTTTTGTTTACCTTGGCCATGTGCATTTGTTATTGTGTTCATGTCATGTCTCTGTCCCCACCTCCTTTTTTCCTCATTGGTTCTTCATTTAATTTGTGATTAGGTGATTCCAGGTGTCGCGGATCTAATCTTGTTTAGTGTTAATGAACTCTGCTACTTAAAGCCCTGTTTTTGTCCGCTTCAACGCGGAGTATTAGTTTGTTGCTTAGTTTAGCTTTGTAATAGCTTAAAGTCCGTAGCGCTTTAATCCGTAGTCCTTGTTTCCGATATCCGTAGTTCCGTATTCGTTGTTCCCAGACCACTTCCTCGTTTCGAGTGTTTTTTCCTGTCTTTTGGATTACTGCTTTTTCTCGAGTTCTGTATTTGTGGATTACTGCTCTTTTTTGTTTGTTAATAAATTCTACTGCATTATTTGATGTCTCCCCAGCGCATGCATCCTGACTACTCTTCTATCTGTCTGCCTACAACCGGCATACTTAACAATTTGTAAGAATCTTTAATCCAGAACAACTTGCAGAAAATACTTCTTAGCTTAGATGTATGCTTTTGTACTGAACGTCGTCGTTAGCCATCACAATTTGGCCCTTGTCAAAGTCACTCAGATCCTTACACTTGCCCATTTTACCTACTTTCAACACATCAACTTCAACCACTGACTATTCACTTGCTGCCTAATATATCCCATCCCTTGACAGGTACCATTGTAATGAGATAGTCATGTTATTCACGTCAACTGTCAGTGGTTTTAATGTTATGGATAATTGGTGTATACTGTATAGTAATCCCTATCTTTCTTTCACAATCAGTTACAGACCTAAGCACTTATAGCAAATCACTACAGGTGGAATAATTCTGGTCATATCAATTCCTGATATGTGTCAATTTATATCATGATATATGTCAATTTAATTTTAACTTAATAAACCACACTAACTAAAGTAAAAACATGAATACCATTGTGTATTTTTAAACAGTTTTTCTCAAATTCACATTTTTCTATGTTCAGAATCAAAAATATCAGTTTTCAGATAATCTACAGTCATCAGATTTTACATGTTAATTCATATCCCTAATTAAAAGGATATTACAGTGGGAGTTGATTATTGATGAATTTACATTAGATTTTATACTGAAAATGGATTTAAAAATAAATAAAAAAATTGTGAAAATTCTCGATTAAAAAATAAAGACTAATTTCTGTAAAAGTCTTTCTTTTGAGAGTGTCTTCATTTGTGTATAATTAGACAATGCCTCATTTGCATAAATAAATGTAAATTCTTAATACTTGTAAGAACATCAGAAAAGACTGGCTGTGATATCTATATTTTTGTCACCTGTCTTATCTTTAGTCTACATGTGGAAACCTTTCTGTATTGAGCTTGTCTATATTTATGCAATCATCTCCATCTTCTGCATCAAAACATGGTGATATTTGTTAAAAATCAGATTAAAGCTGTTATATTTTGCTGCAGGTCCCTTTGTGTTTCTATGTCCTTCTCATCAATCACATAATTTTATAGTCTTCAATAAATAAGTAAACACATACAGTTTGCATTTATTCCAGGTAGTGGTGGTTCAGTGGTTATTGATGTGGGCTACCAATCAGTATCAGTCTGCCACTGGCTCTTGAGTGAGGATTTAACATTCAGCTGCTCCAGGGGAACCATATCAATCTGACATAGGCCAGGAGACATGGCCTTCAGCCTGTTTTATGCATGGCACAAAGTATGGTTAGCACAGTCTGCCTTGCCTGATGTGCCTCCCATTCACCTCATCGTGAGTTGTGCCTCAACACTAAAGGACGTCCCGTAGCATGCCCAAGAAACACATAATTCACATATTTTCTTATTTTCAGTGGTTTCTCCGTCCATTTTGGATTTGAAATGGCTTAACTGACCCTTAAAGCCCTCCTGTTCCCTATGTTAAAGTCATCAAACTGGTTCATACTGGTGGATCTGTGCAACAATTACACCTTTCAAGATTTGCCTTCCAACAGCAGGCATTTCATCTCACAGTTCTACCCTGCAGCCTCTCTCAAGAACCACTGGTGTTTTTGAAATGTATGCAGGCTGACCTGTCAACTCTGTTGGCCAGAGGCATCAGGATACTTCTATATTTGGATGACTGATTCCATTCAGGTGTCCAACCACTACACCCTGCCCCCAAACACATCACCTGTGCCTGTGGGTTTGGCCACTAAGATTGGAACATGGATTGATTCCACAATAATTTAAATAGTACCTCAACTGACTTGATATCTTTGTAAAGCTCGTTTTAAACCTCAGTTTCATTAAATATATGACTTTCACCTCCATCTACCCCTTGCACACACTAACACACAATGTATAAAAGTTCAAGAACTGTGCATTTTACAGGATGTACCAGGCTATACCAAGTTCACACCAACACTTAATTTGCACAGTGTCTTATGTTGCACAATACTTCACCTCATGTAAATATGGAAGATGTGTTTTATACCACCACTGCTGTTTGTGTCTGAATAATAATTTTTATATTTCCTATTTTTATGCCATATTACTAGCATGAGATGCCAGTGATCTAGACCCCTTCTGCTGTCTGGACCTGCCTAAACCATCCTGATGCCCTATGTCTGCTTGGAGTTCTCATCAATTGGAAGTCACATGCTGCTGCTGAGGATGGCCTCACACCGTGCAGCTTAAATATCATTAAGATTACTGAAGATGGCACCACTTAAAAACCATAAAGATGGCTTTGGATCTCAATTCATATGAACAGTTTTGCACTCGCTCGCTTTTATTCAACACTGGATTTGACAAAGGGATATTGGCAGATCCCCTAGACTCCAATATCCCGGGGAAAAAACGGCCTTTTCCACCCTGTTTGGCTTACACTAATTCGTGACCCTTCCTATTGGGTTGTTCGGGGCCCCTGCGACGTTCCAGCGGCTCATGGACAGAATACTCCGTCCACACACTGCATATGCTGCTACCTATTTAGATGACATTATTATATACAGTAATGACTGGCAGCGACACATGCAGCACTTAAGAGCGGTGCTGAAGTCGCTGAGGTGAGCAGGACTCACAGCAAACCTAAATAAGTGCGCGATTGGACAGGTGGAAGTACAGTATCTGGGCTTCCACTTGGGCCATAGGCAGGTGCGTCCCCAAATTGATAAGACAGCAGCAATTGCGACCTGTCCAAGACCCAAGACCAAAAAGGAGATGAGACGGTTCCTGGGGTTGGCTGGCTATTATCATAGGTTCGTGCCTAATTATTTGGATTTCACCAGCCCGCTGACTGATCTCACTAAAAAGGGGCCACCAGATCCAGTCCAGTGGACGGAGCCGTGCCAACAGGCATTCATTCAGGTAAAAGCTGCACTGTGTGGCGGACCATTCCTATATTCTCCTGACTTCTCTCTCCCTTTTGTTTTACAGACGGATGTGTCAGAGAGGGGCTGGGGGCTGCTCTCCCAGGTGGTGGAGGAGGTGGAGTGACCCGTGCTGTACACCAGCCGCAAGCTCTCGGTGCGGGAGACAAAGTACAGCATGATTGAGAAAGAGTGCCTGGCCATCAAATGGGCGGTCCTCACCCTCCGCTACTATTTGCTGTGGCGGGCCTTCACCCTCTGTTTGGACCACACCCCACTCCAGTGGCTGCACCGCATGAAGGATGCCAAGGCGCGGATCACTCGTTGGTACCTGGCACTCCAACCATTTACGTCCGAGGTGATATCCACAGACCGGGGGCACAGATGGCTATGGCGGACTTCCTCTCTCGACAACGGGAGTCGGTGTCAGGCCGGATGGTTCCCTGGCCTGAGTCAGGCAGTGGGGGTATGTGGAGGCGGGGGCGTGGTCGAGCGCTGGTTTGTGAATGGAGGGCGGAGCTAGAGAAAGCGAGTGGTAAGGATTGCACCTGTAGGAAATGAAACTAATGATTGTTCTGTGTTGCAGTGAGGGGAAGAAGATAAAAGGGAGCAGAGACACGTGCCTGGGGAGAGAGAGAGAGAGAGAGAGATGCCGGCACAGAGTTGTGTGTGTGTATGAGAAAAACTTAAAGTGCAAGGCGGAAAGGAAAAAAAGGAAATAAAAGCATCTGAGTTGGATTAAGCCTGCCTCCCCTCTGTTTTCCTCCTTGCCCGACTTAAAACTGTTACACTCACCTCAACCTTGTATGAGCCCTAGACAGAAAGATTCATGCCCTGAGCCTAAAAGGTGCCTGTTCACCTCCATTCACCTAATGGGGCTCGCCCCTTATCAGCACCCCTCACCACTAAAGGACCGGATGAAGCATGGCCACGAAGGGTTTACTCTGGTGGTGGGGCAATTTGCAGCCTAAAACTTTCCTCATTTGTTAGTGCCTATAGTTAGTCAGTGAATCCTGATTGCAGTATTGCAGCAATAAGAGATTCATTGAGAATGCCACTTACCGGACACTGCAAAAAACACTGAATCAAATGACATCTTAGCAAGCAATATATCTTGAATATAGTCACATTCATCTAGTATTTCCTATTATAAGATTATCATAAAAGTAAGATAAGATTATTACCCTATTTCTAGATATTTTACCAATTTCAAGCTTAAAATGTTCTTATTCTTTGGCAGATAATGTTGCTTCTTTCTAGAAATAAATTAGTAAAAATGATATCTAGAAATAGGTTTAACAATCATATACAGGTGCATCTCAATAAATTAGAATGTTGTGGAAAAGTTCATTTATTTCAGTAATTCAACTCAAATTGTGAAACTCGTGTATTAAATAAATTCAATGCACACAGACTGAAGTAGTTTAAGTCTTTGGTTCTTTTAATTGTGATGATTTTGGCTCACATTTAACAAAAACCCACCAATTCACTATCTCAACAAATTAGAATATGGTGACATGCCAATCAGCTAATCAACTCAAAACACCTGCAAAGGTTTCCTGAGCCTTCAAAATGGTCTCTCAGTTTGGTTCACTAGGTAAGCCACAAACATTCATTGCCAGAGAAGCTGGCTGTTCAGAGAGTGCTGTATCCAAGCATGTTAACAGAAAGTTGAGTGGAAGGAAAAAGTGTGGAAGAAAAAGATGCACAACCAACCGAGAGAACTGCAGCCTTATGAGGATTGTCAAGCAAAATCGATTCAAGAATTTGAGTGAACTTCACAAGGAATGGACTGAGGCTTGGGTCAAGGCATCAAGAGCCACCACACACAGACGTGTCAAGGAATTTGGCTACAGTTGTCGTATTCCTCTTGTTAAGCCACTCCTGAACCACAGACAACATCAGAGGCGTCTTACCTGGGCTAAGGAGAAGAAGAACTGGACTGTTGACCAGTGGTCCAAAGTCCTTTTTTCAGATGAGAGCAAGTTTTGTATTTCATTTGGAAACCAAGGTCCTAGAGTCTGGAGGAAGGGTGGAGAAGCTCATAGCCCAAGTTGCTTGAAGTCCAGTGTTCAGTTTCCACAGTCTGTGATGATTTGGGGTGCAATGTCATCTGCTGGTGTTGGTCCATTGTGTTTTTTGAAAACCAAAGTCACTGCACCTGTTTACCAAGAAATTTTGGAGCACTTCATGCTTCCTTCAGCTGACCAGCATTTTGAAGATGCTGATTTCATTTTCCAGCAGGATTTGGAAACCTGCCCACACTGCCAAAAGCACCAAAAGTTGGTTAAATGACCACGGTGTTGGTGTGCTTGACTCGCCAGCAAACTCACCACACCTGAACCCCATAGAGAATCTATGGGGTATTGTCAAGAGGAAAATGAGAAACAAGAGACCAAAAATGCAGATGAGCTGAAGGCCACTGTCAAAGAAACCTGGGCTTCCATACCACCTCAGCAGTGCCACAAACTGATCACCTCCATGCCACGCCGAATTGAGGCAGTAATTAAAGCAAAAGGAGCCCCTACCAAGTATTGAGTACATGTACAGTAAATGAACATACTTTCCAGAAGGCCAACAATTCACTAAAAATGTTTTTTTATTGGTCTTATGAAGTATTCTAATTTGTTGAGATAGTGAATTGGTGGGTTTTTGTTAAATGTGAGCCAAAATCATCACAATTAAAAGAACCAAAGACTTAAACTACTTCAGTCTGTGTGCATTGAATTTATTTAATACACGAGTTTCACAATTTGAGTTGAATTACTGAAATAAATGAACTTTTCCACGACATTCTAATTTATTGAGATGCACCTGTATTTGATTTATTGTACTATATATTATAATAGGAAATAACATATAAACTCACCAACCACTTTGATAGGAACAGATTACACCTAATTATTTATGCAGTTATCTAATTAGCCAATCATGTGGCAGAAGCACAATCCATAAAATCATGCAGATACAGATAAAGAGGTTCAGTTAATGTTCACATCAAACATCAGGATGGGGAAAGAATGTGATTTCTGTGACTTTAACCGTGGCATGGTTGTTGGTGCCAGATGGGCTTGTTTGTGCCAGATGGGCTTGTTTGAGTATTTCAGAAACTGCTGATTTCCTGGGATTTTGATACATCTCTAGAGTTTATACAAAATTGTGTAAAAAACAAGAAAACATCCTGTGTGCAGAGGGTCTACAGGCTGAAACATCTTGTTAATGAGAGAGATCAGAGGAGAATGACCGGACTGGTCTAAGCTGACTACTGATCGGAAGGTCATGAGTTAAAATCCCAGCACTGCCAATCTGCCAATGCTGGGTCCTTGAGCAAGGCCCTTAACCCTCAACTGCTCAGTTGTATAAATGAGATAAATGTAAGTTGCTCTGGATAAGGGTATCTGCCAAATTCTGTAAATGTAAATGTATACAGGAGTGCCCAGATGACTTCTGCCAAAGGTCACTTTACCGATTGACCATGATGTGTTGCATGCACAGTGCACTTCCTACAATGATACTTAGATAAACAATTGGTCTGAGAATCAGATGGCCCACATCCTGTCTTTCACTGAGGAAAGATGCAAGGAGCGCTCTTGTATAAACAACAACTTGCTCACTGAGTGGTGGACATTGTCACTATGGCTTACTGGTAGGCTGGACGTCTGGACCCTACCAGTGACATACCACTCTATGAGGAATGTCTAATGCCCGCTTCATGGGAGTTACTTACTGGTGTACTGCTGCAGAAAGCTTGCACTGCTGCTACCTAGTGTCATTGTTATCTCTGAACAAGACTATTTAGAGTACGTTAGAGGGGAAGAAGTTAAAAAGGGACATGTGGATCTAAGTTTTGAAACCCCACCTATAGCAAAACGTGCTTAATTATACAAAACAACATTCAAGTTGAACATACAGCATGGTATATTACATGATTATATTGGTATTTATCAAATGATAGTATTATATTTATTTTAAACACATACATACAGTATGCAAAATCTTTTTTTTAATTCTCCATTCCATGCTTCCAAATGCACTTACAAATACAGACTTGCACAATATCTTCATCATATTACTTTTTCTTTTCTTTTTTTACATATAGGCCACTGTTAGCTTCAAAGCTCCAAGGATACCTCACAAACCTATAATCCCATGTAACCTAGCGTCAACAACTGGGATTTGAAAAACTTTTGACTCGTGGGATAAAGTTAACATGGAGAGATCCAAATATTTGAGGTCTCTGGGTGGATACCTGAGTGGTGAAAATGAACACCATCACCTCAGATGTATTCAGTTTGTGGGTATCATGATGCTGTGGCACTTTCACTGAATTAGTTTTCATTACTTAGTCTTATCAGTTTGTTCTACGTAAGAAAACATAGTTGTAGTATAACAAAATAATTTGCCCATGTTAAATGTCTTAACTCATATTTGTTATGTTATTTTTTCCAGATCTTGAAGTTATAATGGGGGGAGACACGTCTCTTAATAATTCAAATTTAACACGTTTTATGACTATTCTGACCATGGAATCATTGGACATACCACCATCCAGTGCTTTTTCTATATTCATTTTTGGCATCATCACATACTGTTTAATTTTGTTCTTCCAGTCCATGCTACTTGTGACTATTGTTGTAAAAAGGGATCTGCATAAACCAATGTACATATTGCTGTTTAATTTGTCTGTTTGTGACCTTATGGGAGCTACGGCTTTTTACCCTCAGCTGGTTTGTAGTATATTGTCTCAGAGTAGAGAAATATCCTACCCTGCCTGTGCCTTGCAAGGCATCCTAATTCACCTCTATTTATGTGGATCACTTTTATTTCTCAGTGTTATGGCTTATGACAGATATATTGCCATTTGCAAGCCTTTGAGATACCACAATCTGATGACACAAGGTACCTTGGTGAAACTTATTTTTATGGTCTGGTCCATAAATATTTCTATCATTGGGTCTGTATTTATACTCACAATAAACAAGGAAATTTGCAGGACAAATATAGTGGACACCTACTGCAATAATCCTTCTTTAATGAAGTTAATCTGTGAGGATACGAGAGCGATGAACTATTATGGCTTGTTTACTATAGCTCTTATACAAGGCTCTTCCATACTGATAGTGTCATTAACATACATCAAAATCCTAATTACCTGTCTTTCTACAAAACAGACACAATCTATAAGTAAGGCAATGCAAACTTGTGGGACACATTTAATAGTTTTTCTGAGTTTTGAGGTTAGCACATTCTTACTACTGATTTCTCACAGGTTAGAAGCAGTATCACCACACTTAAGAAGAGCCTTTGGTGTTTCAATTGTTATCTTTCCGCCAATTCTTAACCCTCTAATTTACGGCTTGAAAACAAGAGAAATTCGACAAACAATATTTAAGTTTTTACAAAGAAAGATTTCTTCTAACAGAAATCTAAACTAAATGCATATGCATATCACATACCACAATACCATAGTAAAACAAAAATAATTTGCCTGTTAAATGTCTTAACCCACATGTTATATATTTTTTTTTCCAGGTCTTGAAGTTACAATGGGGGGAGACATGTCTCTTAATAGTTCAAATTTAACACATTTTATGACAATTCTTACCATGGAATCATTGGACATACCACATGATGAGGTCCGATTAGAAGAGCTTATATTTAATGTGTGATGATAAAAAGTGGCAGCTTGTAATTGTGCAGCTCTTTTACAAGTGAGATATGTATACATGATCAAACTATGTCTAAGACCTACATCTAAACCAGAACTTTCAATCACCTAAATAATTCTCTCTGCTATTATGAAGGTCAGTATTAATACAGTATAATTTCTGGAACATTATTTCAGGCAGTGAAGGAAATTAGATTGATTGAAGTACAATTCATTATTTGATGTTGAGTGCATCATTGCCTATCAATGTTTTTCTCTCTTTCTTTTTTCTCATTTGTGAATGTCACTTTATTTCACCACTTGGCTCATGAGATTTTTATATGCAATTCTCTAAAGGTACATTCTACTCATGATTTCATAAAAATGACTACATATTAAGAAAACAATGTATGGCTGTACCATACTAAACAATGTATGGCTGTACCATACTAAAGCTGTTATGAGCTGAAGATATTTCTGTTCTTTAAACACCCACTAAGCGACTTTCATAAATCATCTATCAAGCAGTGGTGTTCTAAAATACTACAAGACAAATAATCACCAATTTTAAATTTAGTGTTACTGGAAACACACCTTAAACTACTGACACTTTTAAAGAATGAGACATCAGTAACTCATTTTACATGGTGCATACTCATGAAAAATTTATTACTTATTATTATTATCTACACTGAAATGTACATGTTCATTTGATTTAGATATTTGTAAGAATCTTTAATCCAGAACAACTTGCAGAAAATACTTCTTAGCTTAGATGTATGCTTTTGTACTGAAAGTCATCATGTTAGCCATCACAATTTGGCCCTTGTCAAAGTCACCCAGATCCTTACACTTGCCCATTTTACCTACTTCCAACACATCAACTTCAAGCACTGACTATTCACTTGCTGTCTAATATATCCCATCCCTTGACAGGTGCCATTGTAATGAGATAGTCAATGTTATTCACTTCAACTGTCAGTGGTTTTAATGTTATGGATAATTGGTGTATGCTGTATAGTAATCCCTATCTTTCTTTCACAAGCAGTTACAGACCTAAACACTTATGGCAAATCACTACAGGTAGAATAATTCTGGTCACATCAGTTCCTGATATGTGTCAATTTATATCATGATATATGTCAATTTAATTTTAACTTAATAAACCACACTAACTAAAGTAAAAACATGAATACCCTTGTGTATTTTTAAACAGTTTTTCTCAAATTCACATTTTTCTATGTTCAGAATCAAAAATATCAGTTTTCAGATAATCTACAGTCATCAGATTTTACATGTTAATTCATATCCCTAATTAAAAGGATGTTACAGAGGGAGTTGATTATTGATGAATTTACATTAGATGTTATACTGAAAATGGATATAAAAATTAAAAAAAACATTGGGAAAATTCTTGATTAAAAAATAAAGACTCTAATTTCTGTAAAAGTCTTTCTCTTGAGAGTGTCTTCATTTGTGTATAATTAGACAATGCCTCATTTGCATAAATAAATGTAAATTCTTAATACTTGTAAGAACATCAGAAAAGACTGGTTGTCTATATATATTTTTGTCACCTGTCTTATCTTTAGTCTACATGTGGTTTTAAAACCTTTCTGTATTGAGCTTGTCTATATTTATGCAATCATCTTCATCTTCTGTATCAAAACAATGAAGGTGATGTTTGTTAAATCTGATTCTGAATCTGATTAAAGCTGTTATATTTTGCTGCAGGTCCCTTTGTGTTTCTATGTCCTTTTCATCAATCACATAATTTTATAGTCTTCAATAAATAAATAAACACATAAAGTTTGCATTTATTCCAGGTAGTGGTGGTTCAGTGGTTATTGATGTGGGCTACCAATCAGTATCAGTCTTCCACTGGCCCTTGAGCGAGGATTTAACATTCAGCTGCTCCAGGGGAACCATATCAATCTGACATAGGCCAGGACACATGGCCTTCAGCCTGTTTTATGCATGACACAAAGTATGGTTAGCACAGTCTGCCTTGCCTGATGTGCCTCCCATTCACCTCATCGTGAGTTGTGCCTCAACACTAAAGGACGTCCCGTAGCATGCCCAAGAAAACACATAATTCACGTATTTTCTTATTTTCAGTGGTTTCTCTGTCCATTTTGGATTTGAAATGGCTTAACTGATCCTTAAAGCCCTCCTGTTCCCTATGTTAAAGTTATCAAACTGGTTCATACTGGTGGATCTGTGCAACAATTACACCTTTCGAGATTTGCCTTCCAACAGCAGGCATTCCATCTCACAGTCTACCCTGCAGCCTCTCTCAAGCACCACTGGTGTTTTTGAAATGTATGCAGGCTGACCTGTCTCCTTTGTTGGCCAGAGGCATCAGGATACTTCTATATTTGGATGACTGATTCCATTCAGGTGTCCAACCACTACACCCTGCCCCCAAACACATCACCTGTGCCTGTGGGTTTGGCCACTAAGATTGGAACATGGATTGATTCCACAACAATTTAAATAGTACCTCAACTGACTTGATACCTCTGTAAAGCTCATTTTAAACCTCAATTTCATTAAATATATGACTTTCACCTCCATCTACCCCTTGCACACACTAACACACAATGTATAAAAGTCCAAGAACTGTGTATTTTGCAGGATGTACCAGACTATACCAAGTTCACACCAGCACTTAATTTCCACAGTGCCTCATGTTGCACAATACTTCACCTCATGTAAATATGGCAGCTGTGTTTTATACCACCACTGCTGTTTGTGTCTGAATAATAATTTTTATATTTCCTATTTTTATGCCATATTACTGGCATGACATGCCAGTGATCTAGACCCCTTCTGCTGTCTGGACCTGCCTAAACCATCCTGATGCCCTACTTCTGGTTGGAGTTCTCATCAATTGGAAGTCACATGCTGCTGCTGAGGATGGCCCCATACGGTGCAACCTAAAGATCATTAAGATTACTGAGGATGGTACCACTTAAAAACCATAAAGATGGCTCTGGACCTCAATTCATATGAACAGTTTGGCACTCAAGTCTCCATCAGTGAACAGTGGAGAAGTTCAACAAAACATGTAAAAACATGTAAAATGTTCATGTAAAAACTGTAATGAATTTTCCTGGTTACACAACCGCACTATTTGACCATGTAGTATTAGCACATTTATAGAAGGGATTTATTTATAATTGCACTATCCAGTGTTACCCAGATGAGGACGGGTTCCCTTTTGAGTCTGGTTCCTCTCAAGGTCTCTTCTCAAGTTCAAGATAAACTTATTTGGTTCAGATGGTGTCAAGCGTGTGTGGCGGCAACCAAGTGAGGAGTACAAAGACAAATGTGTCTTGCTACAGTCAAGCATGGTGGTGGGAGTGTCATGGTTTGGGGCTGCATGAGTGCTGCCGGCACTGGAGAGTGTACTGTGACATGTACTGTGACATACTGAAGCAGAGCATGATCCCCTCCCTTCGGAAACTGGGCCGCAGGGCAGTATTCCAACATGATAACGACCCCAAACACACCGCCAAGACGACCACTGCCTTGCTAAAGAAGCTGACAGTAAAGGTGATGGACTGGCCAAGCATGTCTCCAGACCTAAACCCTATTGAGCATCTGTGGGGCATCCTCAAACCGAAGGTGGAGGAGCGCAAGGTCTCTAACATCCACCAGCTCTGTGATGTCGTCATGGAGGAGTGGAAGGGGACTCCAGTGGCAACCTGTGAAGCTCTGGTGAACTCCATGCCCAACAGGGTTAAGGCAGTGCTGGAAAATAATGGTGGCCACACAAAATATTGACACTTTGGGCCCAATTTGGACATTTTCACTTAGGGGTGTTTCATTTTCACTTTTGTTGCCAGCAGTTTAGACATTAATGGCTGTGTGTTGAGTTATTTTGAGGGGACATCAAATTTACACTGTTATACAAGCTGTACACTCATTACTTTACATTGTAGCAAAGTGTCATTTCGTCAGTGTTGTCCCTTGAAAAGATATAATAAAATATTTACAAAAATGTGAGGGGTGTACTCACTTTTGTGAGATATTGTATATATCTGTATAGATTTATATATTTCTGTAAAGCTGCTTTGGGTCAATGACAATTGTTAAAAGTGCTATACTAATAAAACTGAATTGAATTGAATTAGCCTCCAGTGTTGTACAATATGTTGCACAATTTCTAAACACTGTCATTATTTTATTTGTTATTATTTATATGCCAGTAAAGTTCTTGAATCTCAAATCTACAGTCCCCTTTGAAAGAATTGGAACAGCAAGGCCAGTTTATTTATTTTGCTATACACTAAAGACATTTGGGTTTGAGATCAAAGGATGAATATGAGATGATAAATCAGAATTTCAGCTTTCATTAACTTGGCCATTTTTTAAGAGTTTCTCCTAAATTTAGCTTTTACTTTTAGCCTTATGATTCTGCAATACAGATCAGATAAGAATTCAGTTAGGTATTGGCCATATGGGTCTTTTGTCTCTGCTCCCACAGTGCTGTATGGACTTAATTATGTGTCCATTTTGCCCTCTATCCCACTACTCCTAAGGGTGTTTTTGTTTCCTTTTGTGATAATAATTAAATTAAATTCCTCATTTAGTAGTTCTTAAGAATTAACTAATGAACTACTGAAATACCATTCATCTTGAATATAGAAAAAATGAATATAATTGTTGAAATATGCAGTATGTTTAAAATAAATAAAAGTACATGATTAGGCTTTGTTTAAGATTACATAATGAGTAAGAAATAAGTGTCTCTGCCGTTTGTTTTACAGAAACATCAAACACACTTATTACTTATTCATTCTGCTTTTGATACTTTTATAAATCTGGCAATAATATCTTAATTTTTTTCCAGGAAATATCCAGACAGTTAACAAAAATCTCATTTACGTTTACCAAGAAATGCCTCACAAAACTGTTAAATGATTGCTTTTTTGATACAGATATGCTGATGTAATGATGTTAACTATAACATGTTTTTATGTTTTGTTTGAAATGACTACCATCTCAGACACAAACAGTAACATATCCCAAAGGCATTATTAGCAACAGTGTTCATTAGTGAAACGAGCTACTTATTCATGGGGAAGTCTCACAGGATTAATTACAATCTACAAGTGCTAGTAGGATATCATTAGCTGAATCCCCATACATTTGATTAATGAAAGGATGTGTGTTCCAAGACATAATGGCCTAATGCTGTGTCCCAGAGGTGTGGCAATGTTTTGACTTGAAAATGCTCATACATAACACTGAGAAAACAACAACAATAAACTCAATAATTCTCTACCTTCATTAATATTTTATACAAACAGAGTTAAACAAAGTGCAAATGAATGTTTCATGCATTCTTTTGTGACCTACATATTGGTTGAATATTGGTGAAAAGTGAAACTGCTATCTGGAAATGTCTCATCCATATTCTGGTCTGTTTTTCACTCCACTGATAGTGAGGAAAATCTGCTTTGATCATGCCAAGGGCATCACTTGACATCAACTTAACGTTCCTCATGGAACATTTTCCTGGACTTTTGTTCAGGAAAAGGGCTAAAAGAGAAGGTACAAACTGTGCTCATATGTAGGAATACAGATTTGACCCTTGCTGGACTGATTACCATGTCATTTAAAATGGATGACCTATTCTAAGAGACCAGTTAATTAATATTCATTCATTCATTCACCTTCCATTTTGGCGAGGGCCACAGGCTGAAAAGGTCATTTCAGACTTCTCAAGCCCCAGCTACAGATTCCAGCACCTCCTGGGTGAGATTATATATATACTCATTATCTCACAAAAGTGAGTACACCCCTCACATTTTTGTAAATATTTTATTATATCTTTTCAAGGGACAACACTGACGAAATGACACTTTGCTACAGTGTAAAGTAGTGAGTGTACAGCTTGTATAACAGTGTAAATTTGCTGTCCCCTCAAAATAACTCAACACACAGCCATTAATGTCTAAACTGCTGGCAACAAAAGTGAGTACACCCCTAAGTGAAAATGTCCAAATTGGGCCCAAAGTGTCAATATTTTGCGTGGCCACCATCATTTTCCAGCACTACCTTAACCCTGATGGGCATGGAGTTCACCAGAGCTTCACAGGTTGCCACTGGAGTCCTCTTCCACTCCTCCATGATGACATCACAGAGCTGGTGGATGTTAGAGATCTTGCGCTTCCGTTTGAGGAGGCCCCACAGATGCTCAATAGGGTTTAGGTCTGGAGACATGCTTGGCCAGTCCATCACCTTTACCCTCAGCTTCTTTAGCAAGGCAGTGGTTGTCTCGGAGGTGTGTTTGGTGTCATTATCATGTTGGAATACTGCCCTGCGGCCCAGTTTCCGAAGGGAACTGCTTCAGTATGTCACAGTACATGTTGGCATTCATGGTTCCCTCAATGAACTGTAGCTCTCCAGTACCGGCAGCACTCATGTAGCCCCAGACCATGACACTCCCACCACCATGCTTGACTGCAGGCAAGACACACTTGTCTTTGTACTCCTCACCTGGTTGCTGCCACACACGCTTGACACCATCTGAACCAAATAAGTTTATCTTGGTCTCATCAGACCACAGGACATGGTTCCAGTAATCCATGTCCTTAGTCTGCTTGTCTTCAGCAAACTGTTTGCGGGCTTTCTTTTGCATCATCTTTAGAAGAGGCTTCCTTCTGGGACGACGGCCATGCAGACCAATTTGATGCAGTGTGCGGCGTATGGTCTGAGCACTGACAGGCTGACCCCCCACCCCTTCAACCTCTGCAGCAATGCTGGCAGCACTCATACGTGTATTCTGCAAAGCCAACCTCTGGATATGATGCTGAGCACGTGCACTCAACTTCTTTGGTCGACCATGGCGAGGCCTGTTCTGAGTGGAACCTGCCCTGTTAAACCGCTATATGGTCTTGGCCACTGTGCTGCAGCTCAGTTTCAGGGTGTTGGAAATCTTCTTATAGCCTAGGCCATCTTTATGTAGAGCAACAATTCTTTTTTTCAGATCCTCAGAGAGTTCTTTGCCAAGAGGTGCCATGTTGAACTTCCAGTGACCAGTATGAGAGAGTGTGAGAGTGATAACACCAAACTTAACACACCTGATCCCCAATCATAACTGAGACCTTGTAACACTAACGAGTGACATGACATCGGGGAGGGAAAATGGCTAATTGGGCCCAATTAGGACATTGGGACATTTTCACTTAGGGGTGTACTCACTTTTGTTGCCAGCAGTTTAGACATTAATGGCTGTGTGTTGAGTTATTTTGAGGGGACAGCAAATTTACACTGCATACAAGCTGTACACTCACTACTTTACATTGTAGCAAAGTGTTATTTCGTCAGTGTTGTCCCATGAAAAGATATAATAAAATATGTACAAAAATGTGAGGGGTGTACTCACTTTTGTGAGATACTGTATATACACAGAGGGACAGCCAGAGAACCCTTAAGGGTTTTAAAGTTGACTTTTTTGCTAAGAATGTACCATTGTTTATGCCGTTTATGACCAATTCTGGTCAATCTGTTCTCTACTCAACTCCTGGTGTCAGAGTGGCCATGATTAGTTCCTTGTATACAGAATTGAGAAGTGGTGTTGGGTGAATGTCAATGACTTGTTGGACCCAGGTCTCATTCAGAAACTTCACTATCATCTGGACTGACCAGCTTCTTCTTTGACAGGTCAGCTCCTAGGCTGGTGTTCCAGGCACATGTTCACAATCCTGGTCACAAAGAACCCCCTGTCCTGCACATTTTAGTGTTTTCCCTACTCTAACAGACCCACTTCAACTTGGGAAGCACTGTTAATTAGCGGTTTATTTGAATCAGATGTGTTGGGAGCAGAGAAAACACTCCAGGTACTCCATAGTTGGGATCCTGTGTTCCAGGGTATCTGGGGATAGATAAGATAAGTAAGATGAGAGAAGGTACTCAACCAGTTCCTAACCGGAATTCCAGCACTCCACTTCACCAGCCCTGTCTCATCAGTGTATTTACCTGTTTTTCATTTACATGTAGAATGAATATTCACCTATGTTAATAAGATCTTGTTAGATTTTTACTCTTTGAATAATTAACAAGTCCTATATTTTGGTTGTTTTATTAATTAGAAAAAAATTGTGAATTGAAGTATTTGCAACAGAAAGCCAATCAATATATATATATATATATATATATATATATATATATATATATATATATATATATATATATATATATATATATACATACATATATATATATATATATATATATAAATATATATATATGTATATATATATATATATATATATACATATACATATATACATATACATTATATATATATACACATATATATACGTATATATATATATACATATATATATATACATATATATATGTATATATATATATACGTATATATATCTGTATATATATATAATATATCTATATATGTATATATACATATATATATTACATACATATATATATATTTACACATATATATTTTACACATATATATATATATATATATATATATATATATATATATATATATATATATATATATATATATATATATATATATATATATATATATATATATATATATATATATATGTATATATGTGTGTGTGTGTGTATATATATATATATATATATATATATATATATATATATATATACACATACATACATATACAGGTGCCTCTCAATAAATTAGAATGTCATGGAAAAGTTCGTTTATTTCAGTAATTCAACTCAAATTGTGAAACTCGTGTATTAGATAAATTCAA
The DNA here is from genome assembly GCA_023630585.1 of Cranoglanis bouderius. Taxonomy (NCBI): domain Eukaryota; kingdom Metazoa; phylum Chordata; class Actinopteri; order Siluriformes; family Cranoglanididae; genus Cranoglanis; species Cranoglanis bouderius. The sequence continues at coordinate 6,312,182 of CM042540.1, forward strand.
TGCCACAGACTGAAGTAGTTTAAGTCTTTGGTTCTTTTAATTGTGATTATTTTGGCTCACATTTAACAAAAACCCACCAATTCACTATCTCAACAAATTAGAATACTTCATAAGACCAATAAAAAAAAACACTTTTAGTGAATTGTTGGCCTTCTGGAAAATATGTTCATTTACTGTACGTGTACTCAATACTTGGTAGGGGCTCCTTTTGCTTTAATTGCTGCCTCAATTCGGCGTGGCATGGAGGTGATCAGTTTGTGGCACTGCTGAGGTGGTATGGAAGCCCAGGTTTCTTTGACAGTGGCCTTCAGCTCATCTGCATTTTTTGGTCTCTTGTTTCTCATTTTCCTCTTGACAATACCCCATAGATTCTCTATGGGGTTCAGGTCTGGTGAGTTTGCTGGCCAGTCAAGCACACCAACACCATGGTCATTTAACCAACTTTTGGTGCTTTTGGCAGAGTGGGCAGGTGCCAAATCCGGCTGGAAAATGAAATCAGCATCTTCAAAATGCTGGTCAGCTGAAGGAAACATGAAGTGCTCCAAAATTTCTTGGTAAACGGGTGCAGTGACTTTGGTTTTGAAAAAACACAATGGACCAACACCAGCAGATGACATTGTACCCCAAATCATCAGAGACTGTGGAAACTGAACACTGGACTTCAAGCAACTTGGGCTATGAGCTTCTCCACCCTTCCTCCAGACTCTAGGACCTTGGTTTCCAAATGAAATACAAAACTTGCTCCCATCTGAAAAGAGGATATTGGACCACTGGTCAACAGTCCAGTTCTTCTTCTCGTTAGCCCAGGTAAGACGCCTCTGACATTGTCTGTGGTTCAGGAGTGGCTTAACAAGAGGAATACGACAACTGTAGCCAAATTCCTTGGCACGTCTGTGTGTGGTGGCTCTTGATGCCTTGACCCCAGCCTCAGTCCATTCTTTGTGAAGTTCACTCAAATTCTTGAATCGATTTTGCTTGACAATCCTCATAAGGCTGCGGTTCTCTCGGTTGGTTGTGCATCTTTTTCTTCCACAATTTTTCCTTCCACTCAACTTTCTGTTAACATGCTTGGATACAGCACTCTGTGAACAGCCAGCCTCTCTGGCAATGAATGTTTGTGGCTTACCTAGTGAACCAAACTGAGAGACCATTTTGAAGGCTCAGGAAACCTTTGCAAGTGTTTTGAGTTGATTAGCTGATTGGCATGTCACCATATTCTAATTTGTTGAGATAGTGAATTGGTGGGTTTTTGTTAAATGTGAGCCATATATATATATATATATATATATATATATATATATATATATATATATATATATATATATATATATATATATATATATATATATATATATATACACACACTTACCTAGCATTTTACTGGGAACACTATAGTAATATTGGGTAGGGCCTCCCTTTGCTCTCAGAACAGCCTTACTTCTTCATGGCATGGATTCCATAAGATATTGGAAACATTCCTTTGAAATTCTCGTCCAGGTTGACATGACTGCATCACTCAATTCCTGCAGATTATTCAGCGTGCACTTTCATGCTGTGGATCTCCTGTTCTACCACATCCCAAAGGTGTTCTATTAGATTCAGATCCAGTGACTGGGAAGAACACTGAAGAACATTGAACTCATTGTCATGTTCATGAAACTAGTTTGAGACGACGTCTGCTTTGTGACATGATGCATTATCATGCTGGAATTATCCATTAGAAGATGGTAAATTGTGGCCATTAAGGAATGCACATGGCCAGCAATAATACTCAAATACGATGTTGCATTCAAGCAATGATTGAATGGTATTAAGGGGCCCAAAATGTGCCAAGAAAACATTCCCTACACCATTACACCACCTCCACCAGCCTGGACTGTTGACACAAGGCAGGTTGGGTCCATGGATTCATGCTGTTGTTGCCAACTTTTTAACCTACCATCTGTGTGCCTCAGCAGAAATCAGGACTTAACAGACCAGGCTACATTTTTCCAGTCTTCATCTGTCTAGTTTTGGTGAGCCTTTGCCCACTGCAGCCTCAGCTTTCTGTTCTTGGCTGACAGAAGTGGAACCCAACATGGTTCACAATGTTCAACATGTTGTGCATTCTGAGATGCTTTTTCTGCTCACCACAATTGTACAGAGTGGTTATCGGAGTTACTGTAGCCTTTCTGTCAGCTCAAACCAGTCTGGCCATTCTCCGTTGACTTCACCCATCAACAGGGCATTTCAATCTGCAGAACTGCCACTGTCTGATTTTTTTTTCCTTTATTGCAGAGTTCTGAATTCTAGATACCACTGTGCTTGAAAATACTAAGAGATCAGCAGTTATAGAAATACTCAAACCAGGCTGTCTGGCACCAACAATCATGTCATGGTCAAAATAACTGAGATCACATTTTTTCCCCATTCTGATGGCTGATGTGTACATTACCCAAATCTGCTGGCCTGTATCTGCATGATTTTATGCATTGCACTGCTGCCACACAACTGGCTGATTAGATAATCACTTGAATGAGTGTTTATGACAATTAGGTGTACCTAATAAAGCACTCATCCATCCATTTTTTTGTACCACTTATCCTACACAGATTCACGGGGAGCTAGGAGAGTATCCCAGGGGACTGAGTGTAGGGCACAATCACACACATGCTTACACTCACACACCCATTCACACACTATGGACAATGTGGAGAGGAAACCAGGATACCCTGAGGAAGCCCTGGAAGCACAGGGAGAGGAGCACAGGAATCAAACCTCCTAACCCCAAGGCAAACATGCTAACCACTAAGCGATTATGAATGACATAATTCATAATCAATGCTCGTTTGTCATGTATACACCAACCAATCGTGATGTGGCACAACAAGCTCAAATTTCACTGGACAATGTAGAGCAGAGTGGTAATTTTCCGGTCTAATTCATAAATCGGTTGAAAACTACATAGCTAGTCTGTTTTCAGTTTTTTAACAAAGGTGAAATGGCTAAAAGAAAAAAGACGACGAGTAGTGTTCTTTCCAGTAAGAACGGACAGATGAATTTGCATATTTGGAAGTCGTATTAATGGTAAGCTGTGTTCAATTTACTTTTTCTTACGTACTGCATCTTGTATTGAATTCAATGAAGTCCAAGTGCCAGCTGCTGGCCTATTAGGTGAAGTGCAGGCTATTAGGTCAAGAACACGCAAAATGTGAAATTTACTACGTTACCACATTTTTTAATTTTTTTTTTTTAATTATGCAAAAATAGTAAAGATAATAACTAAATAATAATAATAATAAGAAGAAGACATATATAAAAACATAAAAAAATATGTTAACTTATCTCTGGCTTGTTAAAGAAAAAATACCTTTTTTTTCCTGGCTTTTATAGCTCTGCCAGCTGAAAAGGTTCCCGTCCACTGCATTATATTTATTTCTCAGAAATCTTAAATATTCCATGTTGAATATTGTTGATACATACGGAGGAATAACACTTTGGGATGTGCTGTTAAGAAGATAATCAGCATCAGGGTGATGCAGCCCAAAACTGTACTGTTACCACCCTTAAAGAAAATTTATTGAAGATTAAAATTAAACTGACTCAACACTAAGAAAAAGACCTTTCAAATGATGTCAAAAACAATTTATTTGATTATTCATTAACAATACAACATATGGCCAAAATTTTGTTGACACCTGGCCATAACACTCATGTGTGCATGTTGAACATTCCATTCCAGATTTAGTCTTCCTTAGCTGTTATAATAACCTGAGGTTGAGATTAGGGCTCTGTGCAGGACACTCAAGTTCTTCCACTCCAACCTTGGCACACCATGTTTACATGGATCTCGCCTTGTGCACAGGGGCATTTTCATGGTTTAGGCCTCTTAGTTCCAGTGAAGAGAAACTGTAATGCTACAGCATACAAAGACATTCCACATGTCAGGTGTCCACATACTTTTGGCCATATAGTACATGTCTGTGATGGAATACAGAATGTTTGTTAAATTGAAAAGATCACTTCCATTTCTAAGTTCCGTCTTAAAGGAAGGAAGATCATCAGCATTGTCCTTGGTGCTCTGCAAGCTGCATTTTATATTCATCACATAGATTTATATTCATAAAGAACAGATGAACGGAATCTTTTATGCTATAAGGTGTTTGAAGAGTCGGTGGGAGCGGTGTGTGTGTGCTCCTCCGGAGTGTGTGTTGCGTTATCTGTGCCTTTTTGTTGTTCAGCCAACATGTTGGTTAACTTCATGTCCAGAACAGGACTGCGTGTCTCTGCTGCCACCTGGTGATCAATAGACAGAATGAGTCGTGATTTTTTCCATAAGCCTCTTCTCTTTCTAGCTCTGAGCCCATTTGAATGTCACCTGAGTGGTACATCTACATTTGTACCTTTAGCAGGCATCTTTGCATCTTTCTCCTGGAAAGATTAATACAGTGTACATTTAAATTTTAAATAAGATACAACAATGTCTTTTAGGACGAAGTATGTAATCTAATTATATTTAAAAAGATACATAAAAAAAAAACTTAACCCACATTGACAAGCCATGGCACCATTTTCCTGAGGGTATATTGACTTTAGAGCCTGGAGCCTAAAGTCATTTTCAGCTGATCATAAGTAACTGGCATACTGTATGTCGTTTAATAAATAAATAGTCAATACACAAATGTGCTGATATAAAAGGAAATAGCTGAATTTGCAACCTTAAGTCATTGTTTAATTTTATATCACTGTGCTGTTTCGAATTCTCGATTCTGATCAGTCAGAAGGCATTATTAATGAAGTAAGTAAGGAATAAATTGCATCATAGCAAACCAGAAAATTTCTGGAACACCATCCTTTTTACTGATGAGACCAACGTGGAGATGTTTGGTCATCATGCACAGCACCGTGTTTGGCGAAAACCAAACACAGCGTATCACCACAAACACCCCATACAGTACCATCTGTCAAGCATGATGGGGAGCGGCAATGACTTGGGTTTATTTTGCAGCCACAGGACCTGGGAAACTTGTTGTCAGTAAGACAACAGCCATGTTTCCATCAACCTATTTTTATGCGCATTTTGGAATATTGCATTTAAAAAAAAACGCTGGATGGAAACGCCAAGATGCGCATAAATTCTAAAAGTGCACATAAACTTATGCGCTCAATTGAGTCGATAAATTATTTATCCGATAAGAAGACGTGCGCATAAATTACGATGGAAACACATTTACCAAATAGATTTCTCGATGCGCATCAAAAAAGTCGTGATGGGACACGACGGGACGGCATAACTGGACTAACCAGCGGACCAATCTGGTTGCACAACATCGGAAATGTTGTTTTGGTCATTCTAAAATGCCTTAGCCAAAGTCTGTTGTCAAAGTGGTTTGGTATAATTACCTCCCAGTCTGTCTTGAACAACTGCGTTCCCAAAGAGCAGGCTCTCGCCTCCGAACGCAAGATGACATGACCGCGTTTATTGCGTTTCGTCTGCGCGCTCTGAGACGCAAGTAATTTATTATATACAGAAAAAAGGCCCACAGTGGCTTCTCCTACTGCAGCAAATTCAATTTTTCTTTTTGATATTTGGCGCCAGTTTATTAGGAAGTGACGTATTTGTTTTCTTCGACTCACTGGATGGAAAGGATGCTTTATTCACAAATGTTTTATGCGATATTCCAGTTTTGTGCATAAGTTAAATTCGCAACTTTGGATGGAAACGTAGCTAATGATGAACATTTTTTACCAGAATATTCTTAAGACAAATGTGAGGCCATCTGTCAAGCAGCTTCAACTGGGCTGAAATTGGTTCATGCAACAGGACAATGATCTCATAAAACAAAATCAAGGGATTGGTATATATCTCAACCCCACTGAGATACTGTGGCAGGATCTTAAGAGAGCTTATAAACTAATGCCTTCAAACATAAACGAAGCAATGCTGTAAAGAAGAGTGGGCCAAAATGATGGTGAGAGACTGATAAACTCCTACAGAAAAAGTTTACTTCAAGTTATTATTGCTAACATATTCTACATTGTCACTGAACTACATATTTTTTTGCTGTTGTTGTCACCTGAGGTTGTTTGTTTGTTTATAAAAGTTGGTGAGGACCACACAATTGCTATTTAGGCCCTGATAAATAAAAACATAAAATTGAAAGGAGTGTGTATTACAAAGAGCACATTAATATTAACCTTCGTTCATGTTACAGCCAGAACTATTTTCAGAGCCGTGCTGTTATATGAAAATAGTGCACAACCTTCTGTCCAATCAGATTTGAGCATTCAACCGTACTGTGGTATCATTTTCTACAATGGCAGCATGTTATTTTTAAAAAATGTAAAGAAAAATTTATAATTGTTGATATGGTTAAGTTTCCTGTGAGGAGACATTTATTTAATGTTTTTGTTAGGAGTTTCCAGTGTCAGTGCTTTGTAACAGTCAATATGTTTTTGTACAGAGGAGTTTTTTTTGTATTATTAATGTTAACAGATAGAGGGAAAAGAGAGGCTGGTGAGGGAACGACTGTATAGCTGCTATAACATAAGTGAGAACAGGAACTAATTTGTTTTGCGGACGTTCGACAATGCTAAATGTAACTAGAAATGGATAAAAAGTATGATGTCTAATTCTTTAATAAATCAGATGCTTTAATCACTGGCAAATTGCTACATAATTGGTATGTAACACTGTTTGGCTCTGAACTACAGTGTAACAGTATTAAGTAAGGAATCAAGCACTGTTATGGGGTAGTAACAGTAACTCAGCTTTTATTATTATTTACTTTATACCTTTACACTATAGTACTGAGCCAAACAGTTTTACATACAAATTATTTTATAAATAACGCTGTAGTACACAACTAATACATCCGAGGTGTATAATGTGTAAAATCCTTCTTCGTAAAAGCAACTCACAGCAGGTCCACCACCTCTCCTCCTGAGCACAAGACCATCGGCAAGAAGAGCCTTTGCCGTTTCCTCAAACAGAATCTCTGGCTTCACATCTCCCCTACTCTCCAATTCACTGTACTTCTCCACAAACCTGAGCAAACACACAGAGGGCACACATTAGTTATATTCTGGTAAAATAAAATAGCACAACACGTTAAATATTTACAAACTTCTGGTCCAAATGGACAGACAATACATATCCTATTTTCTTGCTATTTCCATCATATTTATCTGGACCATGCAAATGATAAAATAAAAATGTTTAAAAAATTTTTGAGAGCTTTTCCGGCATCTGCTCATTTCCAATAAATAGCTGTAGTGACGTTACTTAAAGCGGCAGTCTGTCATTGCATAAGTTTTGTTGTTTAGAAAAGGCCAGAAAAGTTGCGTTTAACACATTTTTCATCAACACTTTCATGTATATTGCAAACTTTATTGCCTTTTTTTGTCCCCTCATCACCTGAATTTTATTTTATTTTTTTTAAATGGCCAAATCAGCAGATCACAGTTGTACAATGGACTGATTAATATCGGGCATTTTCTTATCCTTTTTTTTGTATGCCTCAGAAAATCTTCATGGTGAACAACATCCGTGAGCTTATATCTTATGTATTTTATTCAGACCTTGTTTAAAGCCAAACCTGTGCATTTCACCACTTGTGCCCCCATTTCATCTATTGTGCTCCCATTTTAAACCATTTAGTCTATAGTTATAATATATATATATATATATATATATATATATATATATATATATATATATATATATATATATATATATATATATATATATATATATATTTTTTTTTTTTTTAATAGATTTTTCCCCCCATTAGTAGTTATTAGAAAGAAGAATTGTCAGGGGACGTGGAGCAGGCAGATTTCGGCACAAAACTAGGGTCCTGCTTTTTCTGCTGGTGTTTGAATGGTTTGTTGTAGCAGAGGCACATTATAAAATGATGCCATATGGCACAAAAGTTCAAATTCCTAAAACACTTGGAAACCTGTGTCAAAATCCTATAAATTACTTAAAAAAAAGATAATCATACCTCTGGCAGGTTGATACAAAGTTGGTTTTTGTGAGATCAAACGCTTTAGGGCCATTTCCATACAACTCATAGAATTTCCTATAGTGAAGAAAAGAGCACAACTTCATTTATTATTTATTTCTGTTTTTATTATTATAGTTCATGACACAGTCAATACACAAAAGCCAAGCAGAAAAATCTTTAGGAAATTACGCTCGTATTTGATCCTCCTTGTAAAAGATTTCAGGCACATTCTCCTCTGTTTTCCGCTGCACCCGTCTCAGTGGCTTCACATACACGGGTTCTCTCTTCGGAGGAAACGCAGCGTAGACATCAAACCAAACAGGTTTCTTAGACTCTTTGATGACTCCAGAGCGCATAAGATCTCGAACCCTTGACAAGTGACAGAAAAGAAGAAATTGTTGATGATAAAGCAAACATTTCTACCTTACACTCTGGAAATTTACAGTGCCTTGGATAGGTATTCACCCTCCTTTAACTTTTATAGGTTTACAATCTGGAACTGAAACGGACTAAAATGGGATTTATGGACTAAATTGGGATAGCTTGCCACAGATTCCTTAATCGAATTAAGGTCTGGGATTTGACCGGGCCGTTTAATATTTTCTGGTTCCTGGTTTTGAACCCAGTGTACCTTTGGCATTGTCCTGTTTGAAGGTGAACCGTCATCTCAAGTCGCTTGCAGACTGGAACAGGCTTTCTACTAAGACTACCCTGAATTTGGCTCTGCCATTAACTCTGACCAGTATCCCAGTCCCTGCTGATGACAAGCAGCTCCACAGTCTGATGCTACCACCACCATACTTCAGTGTGAGGATGATGTTTTCAAGGTGATGAAGGCATCCCCATAATAGTTAATATTTATGCAAGTTGCAAGTAGCTATACAACTTTGTATTTTGAAATACTTTGAAAATTTTGCATTTTGCAATCCATATGGATTCACAATTGCCAATCCACCTACCGGCATGTTTTTGGGAGGTGGGAGTTACAAGCATAGGGAGAACATGCAAAACTCCACACAAACAATAACAGTAAATAAATTGATATAATAAACTGTGATGGTCTTGTGAAAAATATACATCGTTTTTAATTAGAGCCTTGCTACTTTTTATACAAATACCGTGATACTGAAAAACCGTGACTCGATTATCACACTATAAGCATATCAAACCATAACACCCCTGGTATAAACATGAATTTGGTTTGTTTTCTGAACCTCTAGGTTTGCTCTGTCACAGTTGTAAACATATTTAATTTAATACAGCAGCGTCACTTTATCATTTTAGTCAGTTTTATGGTCAATATATCGAAAATTAAGGCAAATAAGCTACCTCAAGTTAAAAAAAAAAATAAAACAGTTTTTGACTCAAATACGTACCGGGTAAAAACAGTTCCGACCTTCTCAAGTCGGCTTCCAGCCATTGTGCACTTGGAAAAAAAAAATGTTTAGAGAAACGGGAATAAAATAACAGGGGTCATAAGAAACCCGTGTCTCTTCAGCTCACCGGAGGTTATTATTTCCCACCCGTATTACGAAAATCCCGCCCCCTGCGTAGAGATTGGCTTGTAGTAGTCGGCGTTATGAGTTGTGATTGGTCAGAAATTTATACTCACACGCACGTCGAAGGAACTGTCTCCATGCTATGAGAAACTAGCCAATCACAAAACAGGAGGCGGGATTTGTTAAAATACGGATAGCGAAAACAGAACGCGCACACCAGCTGCATGGCACACTGCTTCCTGCGACAGCACTACGGCATCTCATTATGGACAAACAGTATCGGAATTTTTTATAATGCATTTACAGTACTGTATATGGAAGAGGTCTTAAAGACATAATTGGTCAACTAAATACTTTTAAAGTAAAGATTTATTTAATTAAAAACATATAGCATAAAATATAAAATATATATAAAATATAATATAAAATATATAGCAATTATTATTTCTAAAACATTGTCAAATAAATAAGAAGTAATAAGAAAATATTAGTTACTAATTAACTAAGTAACATTATTGATTATAACAATTTTTTTAAATTTATTTTAAAGTCCATTTACATTCATTATTTTAAATTCATTAAGCTTATTTATACTACACACGGAGGACCTCGTTTATCAATCTTATAGTAAAGTTGTGCAATTAGTAAATGTTTTCGTAGGCCAAACTGAATTAAACTTTTCTGTCAGATTTACAAAAGTTTCGCTGATTTACTTCATACTCATGTGTGTAGGTTGATAAATGCCGATCATTTGTAAATTACCAAGCATATTCAATATACAAGTGATTTACATTTAGCCACGCCCAAAAAACTCCATAAAAGGCAAAGCTCACAGAGAGCCGAAGACACAAAAAATGGCGACTAAAGGGACTAAGTGCAGCATGTGCTAATTCTACTTGCAATGCAGTGCATCGGGGACCATTGACACACACACTAACAGTTCCTCCTTTTAAAGGGTGCCATTACATTTGTCACAATTGAATGGCTAGTCTTGTATTGATTGCTTACTTATAAATCATTAATATGAAATGACTGAGTTTTTACAAAATTTGCATTACATTGGTGTGTGTTGAAATAAATAAGTGATTTAAACTTGACAGTGTAATCGATGTATAAAATCACTTACACAATTATACAAATTGAAACCAGGCAATTAAGGTTCACATCAGTAAGTCTCCTAATGCTTAAAATTTACACAAACTCAGGAGAAAATGTAGAACACACCTATCCAATCTGATTTTCATACATGCCACACTTCTTTGCTCCTGTGAATGATTTACGGATAAATTAATTCATATCCAGCTTGAAAAATCAGGCTCATAGAGTGCATAAACTTCTTCCCATTAATTAATTTTATTGTACAGTTTCATTATTACACTTTGGCTAAATAATCAGTCAGAAAAAAAAGACATTTCAACTTTTAAACTTTTTAAAGCCACATTTACAAAATGTACATAGAGAAAGTCACAAGTTCAGCAACACCAATCAATCCTTTAGATTATATTTTATGTCTCATTAACGTAAAACAATACACATGATGCTGAAGACTGGAAAAAATAAAACAACAATATGTCACACACATACTATATGTATTACTGCTTGTTGGATCTCAGCTAGTGACTTTTGGATCTCTGATGCTGAAGCAACTCATGGTGATAGACATGAACATATTCCTTTATTTTTGAGGTCTTTTTTCCAAAACTATGCTCCAAAGATGTCCTCATGGTACCTCTTTTCATCCTAAAATAAAAACATCATTATTACAAATGCTCTTACTTTATGGCAGGCTTAACAGACTATTAAGGAAATTATGGATCTGTGATCTGTCATAACATAACGAGAGATCACCTTCAGTTGGCTCAGATATTCTCCAGCCTGCGTGAGTGTTATACCCAGACGGCTAACCAGGATTTCCTGTATAGCATGTGCGACATCCCGGGCCATGTTCATGCTCCCACAAACATACACATGTCCAGACCTCTGGTTCAAGACATCCCAAACCTCTTCACTAAGCTGCTTCTTCAGGACATCCTGAACGTACACCTAGGGAAAAAAAAGAGGAAAAGTTATGGCAACTGACCTTCACTGGGTATCAAATGTTTAAACAGTATTATTGACAGCTGTCTTTACATGTGACAACCTTAATTAGGACATTTATGGTGCCAGGATCTGTGGTTTAGTCATTGTATTCACAGTTGTTGCCCCCTTGCTACAGCGATATTGGAGACACCTGGAAATGAAGCTTTTCAGATTTTTCAGACCTGACAGACCTTACCTTCATTAGATTAAAAATGGAGGAGCTGCTTGTCATTATGTAGTATCACACCAGACTCACTGTTTTCTAACTGTTGCTTGAGTGTTTGTGGTAAAATTCTTTTTTTTTTCCCTCTCTACTATTTTTTTCTTTCTAGCTAGAAATTTTGGCACATCTGTTGACAGATTGAACGATATTTTTTCCAAAGAAAATGAACAGTTCATGACATACCTTGGGGTAACCAGCCTGGCGAGAGTATGCTGGAGTGATGCTCTTCAGCGTGCCATTTTCCCTCATGTCAAATGCCTCCGCTTTATAAAGATGATCTGTGTCTGCACCACGACATCCAAACACCAGCATCATAGGACTCTTTTTCAAACCTGTAATAACAGTTTAACATTTATTGTATTTTTCGAAATCACTGAAGCAATCTTGATTTATTATATTTGATATTTCAGACTATCTGTCCAGGAGTGGATCTGGGGGTACCTGTCTTTTTCATGTCATGGAAGCGTTGCTGCCAGAAGCTACGGAAGGGAGCAATGCCACTTCCTGCTCCGATTAAGAGAGTTGGAGTGGTGGGATCTGGTGGAAGGTGGAATCCACCGGATCTGAAATCATAACCATCAGGATATGACAAGTCACTTTTATGTACCTAAAGAACCTAACTGCATATAATGTTCGCTGCAGTTTAGGTGCTTTCCCATTTCCCAACTTAAGTCCACTCACTAACTAATCAACAAGCCAGAACCAGATTGAAGGGTGAATTATTGGCAGACAAACACCAAAATATGCAGGGTGGTGGTAATCCAAGACCAGGTATATAGTATAAATGGAGTTAGGAAACAACTAAAATCTGGGAGAAATACCTCATTTACAGGCCCACCTTCTTACAAGTTAACTGCCTATACATTCTTACATCTCTTTTTCTCTACTAGTGATTAACTTTCCACAACCATCACCTCCCCATTTCCTCCCTACTATTCAACACCACCTACCCAAGAAGCTGCCCAGAACTCAAGCCCAAGTTCTCCCCTCTTTCTACAGTTCTATAGTCACTGTTCATGTCATTTATTTGATGGTGTGGTCTGTAATTACAAAAAGCATTTGGTTATATACCCATGAATAAAGCAGGGAACTGTCTGTCCTTCTTTAAGGGTGTTGAGCCATGTACTGCAGACACCATGATGTAGCGGACCCTTTCCATCTGGTGAGAAATAAGAACCAATATAGGATGTTAAAATACAAAGATTTTTTTCCACAGCATACATTTCCCATGTTTGTTAGAATGAGGTTCCTATACAGTAGTACTGTTCTACTTATGTTGTGCATGAAGATTAATATTGCATACTGTCCTTTACCTTGGGTATGGTATTTGACCACAGACACTGTGAGGTGAAGCTCGTGAGGGTAGAGATCAGGGGAGGAGCTGACAGAGTAGAGGCGGGGCTTCAGCAGGGGTAGCTGGCTGAGGAGGAAGGCTGCAGAGAGCTCCAGGGAAGGAAACTCCTCCAGAATCTCCAGGAAGTTGGGCTTGCGGAATGCCTTCCATTCTGAGTAACACTTGAAGTCCTGCAGAAAAGTGTTGTAAAATAAATTTCATAAGCTTTGTAACTTTCATAAGTTACACTCTAAAGTAAGGAAGTTTTTCTTCAAGTATGGCCTTTGCATACCGATGCCAGTTCTAACAGGCACTTTTGGTCATCTTCCTTCTTGGTCAATTGAGAGAGCTTGCGTAGGAAGCTTTGAGAAGGTGGTGTGGTGATATCCAGGAGGAATGTAAGAGCCTGAGTTAGAGAGCAGGCTGGGATACGAGAATCTGTCTGCCATCTTTCACTTCCTACAGGACACCACAGACCACAGTGAAAATAAAGTCTTTGATTACTATATGGCTCTATAGAACAATCGATTCTCAACTAATTGGTCATTTTAGGCATTTGGACTGCTAATTCTGTCAAACAAACTAGCATAGATACATAACAGTCTACTAGTGTTTAAGGTGCTGCGTACTGTCACCAGTGATTTGGTAATGACCATTATTCCTTGCTTATATCCTGGGATTTTTCATGATGATATCTGATAGAAGTCTTGTAAATTTAGTAGAACATTTACCAGGGCCAGACTCAGGCAGGTATTCAAGTCGGATACTCTGATTGGTGGGAGGAGCATTCGGAATGTTCTTCAGAATGCCCATCACTAGCTCATGTGAATTCCCTGGGAAAACACCCACATGGTCACCTGCAGCATAATTCAAGACCTCTCTCCCACCACCCACCTCCAGCTCCACCAGTAAAGTAGAGCGGCTGAAAACAAACAAGAAGAAATGGTCAAAAATGGTCTGGCAATATTCAAAAACAAGGTAAGAAGACTATAAAGTAAGTTGATTAAGAGCAGACCTTGACTCAGTGCTCTGGAGATTCTTTCTCTTCTTCAGCTTCATGGGAAACACAGTTTTAGAGTGGAGTGCTGACAGGGCTGTAAGGACAAAACATGTAGGCTATTCAGCAACATAAAATCCATTACAAATTTGAGTAACTAATAATTGTATACTTTTGCATTAATATCTCATCACCAATGATATGTATGGTTTTGCTGTTAGAAAGGGTACCTGAGATGCAGTCTAGGGTGCTGCTGTCAGGTTGCACTCGGTGTCTCAGAGCATCCCAGGTCTCTGTTAGGTGTTTAGACCCTGACAGTTGGCCCTTAACACCAAATTCCTCACATGCAGCCTAGAGGATGAAATATATATATATATATATATATATATATATATATATATATATATATATATATATATATATATATATTTTTTTTTTTAGAAAAAGCTGAATGTTGTTATGCTTAGTTGCCATTAAAAGGTAGCCAGCATCCCACCAACCTTAAACACGTTGCAAGCCCAGGCAGAGAAAGCCTCTTCCTGCCCATTGAGCTCATCTCCTTCTCCTATGGACGTTACACGTTTGGCTCCCAACTCTGCGAGCTTATCATCCACAGCATGGGCAAAAGCACAGAACTGTGGGTACATGCGAGAGCCAAGGCCAAAAACACAGTATCTGTGTGATTGAAAAAAAAAGAGATTACTCAATCCTCCTGTTCTTTTACAGTTCTAAAGTTATTAGCTGTTATTTTAACCAGTTATACTTAGGACTAACCTCATGTTGTTTTGCCGCTTATTCAAGTTCATGAGCTGCTTCTTAAAACTCTGAGAAAAGAAGATATCATGGTGTCAAGATCTTGCACACATCTATTTTTTCTTCCATTTTTTTCTCTCACTGATGCATTCGAGTATTTAGAAAGGTAAGAGCTAACATATCATTCCTTCAAGAGATATGAAGCCAGAAACTTTTTCAAACTGCTTTTAATACAATGTCATTGAGCAGCTAAATGCATACATGCAGATATTTAATAACTGCCATGATGTGATCAGCTAAATCTTTGAGAAATTAACTCATAAATGTGAGTATATTGGCACATACCTCTCCATTTCCTGGAGGGTCTCCATTGCCAAATGTGCTGGTGACCACCATCATAAGACGCTCATTCTTAAGGTCCTGACAATTGTACTCCTCCATGCAAAGTAGCTGTATCAGTAAAAAAAAAAAAAAAAATGAGCTGAGTGTTTATCTGACAGATAAATATATATATATACATATATTTTTTTTTTAAATCAGCTCCATAGCATGAAAGGGACTGATGTGTGTGGATAGCTTTCTTACCCTGGGATTGAAAGCACAGCTGAGCATTGACTTGAGCTTTTTGGCAAAGGTCTGAGATTTTCCCGTTTCAGTAGCATAGAGGATGGTGCAAGGCACTCTCTTTTTCAAGGCAGACTGCATGAGTATTTGAGAGAAGACCACTGCCCTGAACAATCAGATTTTAAGCACATGATCATCATTGCATTTAAAAACAGTTTTAAAATATGTCCAATCAGCATTGAAATTTAAAATTGTGAGGTTGCCTTACTTTGTAAGTCCACTGAAGCTGATTCTTTTTCGTTTCTTTAGTCCTTTTGTCTCGTCTTTCCAGACATATGTTAACCAGGGATCAGGCTTCAAACAACAGCAATAGCAACAACAAGTTAAGACAGGGGAAACTTATATATATAGATATATATATATATATATATATATATATATATATATATATAGATAGATATAGATATTTTGACTCTCTCTACACTAAATGTAGTGTTGGACTTTTTATAAGGACATGATATTCTACACTTTGGCTTTTAAAAGGTTTTTAAGTCCAATAATTACTCTAATAACTATGGCCTATATTCAGAGTTGAGTAAAGTGCATATTGAGGATTTAATATCGAAATTGAGCACATTGGTATTCCAAGATGCAACTGCAGACTTAAATGCTATCCTATTGCACAGGATATGTGCATGCAGGGTGGAAGTTGCCTAAAACAAAGGTGTGTCTCAGTTACACAGGATTCTGCCCTTGAACTTTCACCATTTTCTTGTGTGACATCAAATCAAGAAAACTCTGGCAACCTCAGAGGTGTGAACTACACAAAAGTGATTTGCATAATCTGAATGGAGAGCCCAGAAAATCGACTTCAGCACCTGTGTTACCTGACTCTTAATATGAGGAATTTTCCCCATTTAAATAATGACAACTTTTGGACAACTCTGAATATAGACCTTTTTTTTCCTCATGCTTTTGTAACAGTATTCACTGTTCTGGTAAGAGGTGCAGAGTGAGTGCTACCTGGTAGTAATAGAAGGGCGACAGGATGTAGCTGATCATCTCCTGGTGGAACACAGGGGTCAGAGAGCCAGACATGGGAGGCACCAGCCAGACCCAGTCAGCAGGACAGCCACCACGCAGGCGCAGTTCAGTCTCCATGTGCTTCATGAAGGACTCAGCAGCAGAGTGGTGGTCTGTGATGGTCACCTTATTTTTCTGCAGCACAAGAAAAGGAGGCACTCAGATGAGACACACTACTACACACTATAGAAATATCTACTTCTGTGTAGAAACTGCACATAAAGATCAATACAAGAGCTTTGTACTTGAAAACTGTGAATCACTGCAACATTGATGGCAACCAGAGCCTCATCCTTCCACAGTGATGACAGGTTGTGTGTATCCAACCCCATACAACGTCCAACTTTCTGTAGAAGGTAAGGCATTAAAAATAGAAATCAGTTTTAAATTACCCAAACCTAAACTTCTGGATCATCCTACACTGAGTGAACTAGGTTTACCTCAAGAATGTTGTAGCGCTGAGTATCACAGAAGTCCCTCACACCAATCTCAGTGCCCATGTACCAACCATTGAAAGGGCATGCTGTAAACTCAAGACCACCAATCTCCAGCAGCATGTTGGCCACTGCAGGCAGTGCGTACCATCTGAGGTTTAGATCTTTGAACCACTTATGCCTGTGGAATAACCAAAAAGTTTTCACATGTGTGGCTGTAAGATCAGAGCCTAAGCTATTGTATGTTCATTTGTATCCATCATAGTAACACATACATATACATATCCTTTACCAAAGACACAGAGTACACATCACTTACTGTGGGTGCTCCATTTCAACCTCCAGTATCAACTCTGGGGGAATTTCAAATAGTTCAGGATCTTCCCCATTGGCCTGCAAGATCAGTGGCAGCACATCAAAGGACCCGTTCTTTGGTGTCCATCCAAGTTGGACACAAATCTGTTAGAAGGTAGAGGTCAGATACTTCAGAAACCAAAATGATGCACCATGCTTGGGTGAGTTATGTGTTATTAACATAAGCTTATGGTTCAGAAAAATTAGAACCCAAATAAAGTGTAGTGTGATTTGTGGATACCTCAGTGAACTCTACATTAGAAGGGTCCCCTATAATTCGGCCATCCTCCATCTGATAGCCAGCGTATCTAATGAGTTGACTGTTCCAAACTCGGAAATCATGCTGGCCATCAGTTCTTTGAGGGAACACAGTGATGGCTGACCTATTAAAAAAAAAAAAAAAAGAAAGAAAGAAAGAAAGAAAGAAAGAAAGAAAAATTATAAGCAGCTCTGGCTGCAAATCACAGGTTCTAAGTTTCAATGTGCTGAGGTCCACATAATCTAAGGCATTATCATAATCATATATATATATATATATATATATATATATATATATATATATATATATATATATATATATTGTAAAGAGACATTTATTTAACATTAATTAAAGGAGTCTCCAATGTCAGCACTTTATCAGAAGTAAGTTTTCCACCACAAGAAAGTCTTCAGGACAGAAGAGTTTATATTTTCCAGTTTGTAACATGACAAGCTGCATTTCTTTTTTTTTGCCTTAACTTCAAAATAAAGAAAAAGGATAGGCAGGTGAGGAAACAACGGTTAATAGCTGCTGTAACATGAGTGATAACAGGAACTACATTGTTTTATAGATGTTCCACGACATTATTTATAACTTTAAAAGTATAAAAAGTAGAGATGCACCGATCGACCGGCCAGGGACCGGAATCGGCCGATTTTCCGCATGCTCGGCCCGGACCGGTGACCGGGCGGTCAGTCTCACGTCTTTCCGATTCCGAGCCGGTCCGTGTTGTTGCCAGCGGCACAGGCAATAACGTCACAGCCACGCTCACAGCAGCATGTAAACATTTCTAAGGCAAAAACGCGAAAACACATTGACCTACTGGAGGATCAACAAAGATCGTTTCCCTGCGCTTGCTCCACTTGCCCGAGCCTATACCTCTCTGCTCCATGTACAAGCGTTAAAAGTGATCGCTGGTTTAGCTTGGCTGGACATGTGATAGATGAAAGGAGAAACCGATTATCAGGTGACAAGGCAGAGATACAAGGCAGAGATGCTTCTGTTTGTGAAGAAAAACTTGCCATTAATGCTCAAGTATACATATGTTGGCAACAAAGAAAAGGTGCCTTGTGTAACGCTTTACACAGAGAGGCCGGATAGCCTGAATGGTTGTAGCCAGGTGTAAGCAAAATTCACGTATCTGATATTTCAGTGGTTTATTATCAGCGTTGTCGATCCCCCGCACACATGGGGCAGTTTGCAAAACACTCCACTAACAACTGCGTTACTGAACATAAATAAAACAGGGCAGAGAGCAACAGAAATATAACCAGGCTTTACATGCATACATGCGATGATCATAGCTCGCGCTCCGTCTACCGACTGCGTTCCGCCTTAAAGGAGCAGTAACTAATTCTACTTGTTACACTTGTTATTTAATTATTAGCCATAGCACCTGTTAATATTTGGAAGAGTATTGTACACTTCAGTTTTGTTCATAGGCTTGTAATCTTTGGACTTTTGTGAGACAAGTAAAAAAGAGAAAAAGGTCAATTTATAAACATAATGGAAAATGATATCTGTTTTGTTATATAATGCAACTCATTTTCAGTTCATTGTTATTTCTACCTCTTTCCAGTCACAGAGCACTTTATTTTGAGAGTTATTTAAGTGAGAGAAGATCCTGTAACTTAGTGCAGTTTGGGGGAAATTGTAATATTTAATAATTCTTTTATTATGAAAATAAAATTTTGCATTGAAGAAAAGTAGATTTTTGTTTTTTTATATGCTGTCAATTATAGTTCTTCGAAAGAAAATCGGAATCGGCAAAAATCGGTATCGGCAGGTCCCACTTACAAAAAAATCGGAATCGGCCCAAAAAATTGCAATCGGTGCATCTCTAATAAAAAGTATTTTTATATTTTATCGGCTTTATATTACACATCACACCACCCTGCGTTTGAGTATTTTCATATACTGTAACAGCATGACAAAGTATCTTATTCCTCACATTAGCTAAAAACATTCCACTCCGTAAGCCCGAAATGAATAGTTATCAAACGTAATATACATCATAAATGAAGTGTACCTTAAATTGCCTCCATTTGTGGCAAACTTGATGTGAGAACACATGAACTGGAACATTTCCTTAGAGGTCCTGCATTTGCGTGCATCAAACACCTGAGAAGAGAAATATCTCAATTAAATTTTGTATTTGCACATTTCAGTTCTTAATGTTGCAGTTCATTCACAAAACATGTTATAAGAGTTTAAGAATAATAATATTTGACCTGTAAATTGGACCACTGAATCCTGCCGATGCACCTGGGCGCGTTCCTCCAAGCCTGTTTGGCTCCAAATGCGAGCTCCTCTGGGGTGAGCTGATATGTTCCGGTGACATCAATCTCGTTGGCCACCTCATTAACACGGGCCAGATGCTCATCTATTTTAGAGCTGCGTTAAACAAATACCGTTGAATCAAAAACATGGCTCAGCTTAATTGATTTAACCTGCAACAAGCACAAATAGCATTGAAGTACGCCTACATTTTGAAGGATTTGTAGTACTGGTTGATGAAGTCGATGGCCTGCGTGAGGAGTTCATTGGTGGAAGGTGGGGAAACGGCAGAAGAACGCATTAAAGACTTTGGGTTCATTATGGAGCCCTCACACACTTTCGGCTTGCAAAGCTGACTCTGAAAAAGCAAGACAATAGACATTTAACAGGAATTCTTGCTAAATGTGATCAAATGCATCTATTGTTATACAGTAAGTTTTTTCTTTTCTGATATTTACAACATTTTGTATTCCATCTAGGCCATATAAAATTTCCTGTCATTGGTTTATATAACAATGTAGATTATACTAATCATTTACAAAATGAAATTCCTAGTATTTTTTTAGAATATGATTATTTATTAGACTAAAACTTTCACTTTAGTTTCTAGCACTAAAAAGCAGAATGAATATAATGGCTAATGACAGTACTCACCTTGACAGCTTGGTGGTAAAGTGTGTCTTGGTGGCTTGAACCATTTTCAAAGTTTTTCATTTTTACTGACATCGGACATCGGCTGACTCTGTTTTCCCTAACCTGCAGAGGGGAAAAAACATGCTGTTATACTTATAAATACTACTACAACTAATAATAATAATAATAATAATAATAATAATAATAAATAGATTACTCTTAAACATAATTCATATGAATTTTTCTTTTAAATAATACAAATAAATATAAATATAAATAAAGTAAATATGAATAAATATATTTTATACATATAAACAGTGTCGGCTGGTCAATGGGGGCACTGAGGTTATCCAGAGAAGAAGGCTACTTAAACATGTTAAACATAAGTTAAATGTATATTGCAAAATAACTATGAAATAAAATTATTTAGTTGTACTATTCGCCTGGTAGTCATGATAGCATTTATTTAAAAAAAAAAATCTAAATTGTATTTCGCTCATATCTGTGGTTTCGCTCAGTGGTTAAGAAGTTGGGCTACTGATCGGAAGGTCGTGAGTTCAAAACCCTGCCACTGTAGGGCCCTTGAGCAAAAAATGGCTGCCTACTGCTCTGGGTGTGTTCACGGTTTATAGTGTGTGTTCACAATTCACAACTCCTAATGTGTGTGCACTAACTTGAATGGGTTAAATACAGAGGACAAATTCCGAGTATGGGTTACCATGCATTGGATGTATGGTACCATACATCACTTTCTCAGTACTCAAATTGATGCTTCCTTGTTTCCTTGCTCCTCCAGCCTGTGACCCAGAAATTGATCGAAGTCAACCATCTTGAAGGACATATCAATTCTCTAATTGCACTGCGAGAAGGCTAGGAGCGAGGATACACAGACTACACACACTATGTGGAAAATTAAGTGTTTCTTGTCATATAAATTCTCTCCTCCTTTACATCTGCCACAATCTCAAACAAGATGATGTGATGGAATTTTGTGAAATATAATTAAATAATAATATGCTTATTGTAATTAATTGATCCTTGCATGTTTGGATTTGCAAAGCTGCACAAAAGATGTGATAAATTATGTATTGTATTGTTCATTAATTCATTGTTGAATAACCAAGACATTTCACATACAATCAGTGCATTTTGCTTTATTAAGAATGTTGTTATTAACCAAACTCCAACAACATAACGGCAGATCCCTGAAGCGCATTCAAGTCATCCAGCTGAGCACAGTCATCATTAATTGACGTCGCTTTGAAGTGATGCTTGAGAGAGCGAGGATATTCCCTTCGACTTGCTTTGATTCCTCTCTCCTCACATCTCATCCTTGCATCCTTCCCTCGCATATTAAGGGGGTGGAGCTAAGACGCAAGGGAAGGAAGCGAGGAAAGGAAACGAGGATGCACAAATAATAAGAAATGAGAAGCACCCAGTGTGTATGTAGGTCCTTAAACTTTTGAAAAGCAGGTGACTTGAGGCTGCTCTCTAATTGGCTTGCTTCAGATTGTCTTTGGGACGCAGCTCATTGTGCCCCAGACATGTCCACATTTGTTGTTAGCGAAGCAATATTGTTTTTATATTTTTTTGACCTTAAGTGATTGGACTGTTCTCAATTACTCTCTTTCACGCTACTGCAAAAGATTTTTAAGAACGTGGAAGTAGGCGCAACATTTCTTCCAGATGAAAGAAAATTCTGTTTTATCTTTATGAAAAAAAAAAACCCTTTCACAAGGTGTTCAAATGAAGAAAAAAAAAAAAGGATAAAGGAGTTTGGGCCAGATCGACCCAACTTACAAATTCAGCAGCAGTCGAGTGATCGCAGATAAATTAATTTCTTTCCAACCATTGCTATTGTGCCTGCTTGAAATACATGCATCATATTTTAGCTTATTTGAACTTACTCACCTTTGTCTGGGTCAGGGGGAGCCCCGTTATGTTATCGTGAATGATCTTCCCCATGTTTATTAAAATATAAAGTGCCCAACACTGTCACTGTGATGATAAATTAGTCTGTTGATGATATAAATAGGTCTGTGTTAATTTAAAAAATAGATAAACATTTACTACTATGCTTTATATCAAATTAAGCCTATTCTGAATTCAGCACATGAAATGTTAAATTTAGGTTTAAAAAAAAAAAAAAGAAAAAGCTTCTCACCTTTCTGTCTATGTGGCAGCAGGGTTTCTTCAGTTTCTAGTAGTTGTAGTTGTACTACAAGTTGTGGCAAGTGCACACCTGATTCACAAGTGAACATCCTTTACTTTTTATAGGCTACACCTCCTTCAGGTTTTGGGGCAGGTCACATTGTGTGTAGAGCCAGTGGGCAGGGCCATGTAGTAATCATCCACATTATCAGTGTAACTTTACAACACGCAGACCTTTTTTTTTTTTCCTTGTGAGGATATACATCTGTGTTCTATTTATAGGTATGTCATCATATTGCAGTTACAGTATCTCACAAAAGTGAGTACACCCCTGACATTTTTGTAAATATTTTATTATATTATATTAATATAAATATTATTTATATTTATCTTTTCATGGGACAACACTGAAGAAATAACACTTTGCTACAATGTAAAGTAGTTAGTGCACAGCTTGTATAACAGTGCAAATTTGCTGTCCCCTCAAAATAACTCAACACACAGCCATTAATGTCTAAACCGCTGGCAACAAAAGTGAGTACACCCCTAAGTGAAAATGTCCAAATTGGGCCCAATTAGCCATTTTCCCTCCCCAGTGTCATGTGACTTGTTAGTGTTACAAGGTCTCAGGTGTGAATGGGGAGCAGGTGTGTTAAGTTTGGTGTTATCGCTCTCACACTCTCTCATACTGGTCACTGGAAGTTCAACATGGCACCTCTTGGCAAAGAACTCTCTGAGGATCTGAAAAAAAGAATTGTTGCTCTACATAAAGATGGCCTAGGCTATAAGAAGATTGCCAACACCCTGAAACTGAGCTGCAGCACAGTGGCCAAGACCAGACAGCGGACAGGACAGGTTCCACTCAGAACAGGCCTCGCCATGGTCGACCAAAGAAGTTGAGTGCACGTGCTCAGCATCATATCCAGAGGTTGGCTTTGCAGAATAGACGTATGAGTGCTGCCAGCATTGCTGCAGAGGTTGGAGGGGTGGGGGGTCAGCCTGTCAGTGCTCAGACCATACGCCGCACACTGCATCAAATTGGTCTGCATGGCTATCATCCTAGAAGGAAGCCTCTTCTAAAGATGATGCAAAAGAAAGCCCGCAAACAGTTTGCTGAAGACAAGCAGACTAAGGACATGGATTACTGGAACCATGTCCTGTGGTCTGATGAGACCAAGATAAACTTATTTGGTTCAGATGGTGTCAAGCGTGTGTGGCAGCAACCAGGTGAGGAGTACAAACAAGTGTGTCTTGCTACAGTCAAGCATGGTGGTGGGAGTGTCATGGTCTGGGGCTGCATGAGTGCTGCTGGGATGAGTGCTATGCAAGGTTCATTGAGGGAACCATGAATGCCAACATGTACTGTGACATACTGAAGAAGAGCATGATACCCTCCCTTTGGAAACTGGGCCACAGGGCAGTATTCCAACATGATAACGACCCCAAACACACCTCCAAGACGACCACTGCCTTGCTAAAGAAGCTGACGGTAAAGGTGATGGACTGGCCAAGCATGTCTCCAGACCTAAACCCTATTGAGCATCTGTGGGGCATCCTCAAATGGAAGATGGAGGAGCGCAAGGTCTCTAACATCCACCAGCTCTGTGATGTCGTCATGGGGGAGTGGAAGAGGACTCCAGTGGCAACCTTTGAAGCTCTGGTGAACTCCATGCCCAACAGGGTTAAGGCAATGCTAGAAAATAATGGTGGCCACACAAAATATTGACACTTTGGGCCCAATTTGGACATTTTCACTTAGGGGTATACTCACTTTTGTTGCCAGCGGTTTAGACATTAATGGCTGTGTGTTGAGTTATTTTGAGGGGACAGCAAATTTACACTGTTATACAAGCTGTACACTCACTACTTTACATTGTAGCAAAGTGTCATTTCGTCAATGTTGTTCCATGAAAAGGTATAATAAAGTATTTACAAAAATGTGAGGGGTGTACTCACTTTTGTGAGATACTGTATATACCTATACATAACAGAAAAGGAAAAAAACATTTTTACTTATCCTTAAAAAAAGCATTTTACTGATTTCTGTGTTTTGATGAACAGTAGCGGAGCATTTGTAACCAGCACTTCAGATTCAGTGGAGTTAGATTGACCTGTGCCAGAGCATCTAAAATCTTTACAATACTGTATATACCTCTTGAGCAGGAATTATAAGCCGTATGCAAACATTTGTTACCATTCTGACTGTCCGTGTTTAATCTACAACCTTTCACCCATTCACCTTATGGTGTGGGAGAGAAGAACCTGAGGTGTTTGGGATTTGATCTGGTGAGATCTCAACAGCTGTTGCAGCAAAAGGACAGTGGTAGCTCAGTGGTTAAGATGTTGGATTACAGATTGGAAAGTCATTAGTTCAAATCCCAGCACTGCCAAGCTGCCACTGTAGGCCCTTTAACCCTCAACTGTTCAGTTGTATAAATGAGATAAGTGTAAGTTGCTCTGGATAAGGGTGTTTATAATTTCCTGTAATTAGAAAAAAACAATACGTTGAAAGGTCTATATTGGTGTTGAATTGCTCCGCTACATTCTTCCTGCAAATTCCATCTTGACTTCTAAGAAATCTCTAGAGGCAACATCAGCACTCACCATCTCGGACCTGTATATTTACTGTAGATGTGCATTTTTCTGCCAGATAGGTATCTTCAAAAATAAGACTGCATTCCTCACAATTACTGTATTAGTGTTATTTATATCACAGTGCTGTTGAATTCTCAGTTCTGATAAATAAATTTGATTATTTGATTAATTTCTATAACAGCAGTTCTGACATTAGTTCCAGCTGTAAGAAATATCAGGTGGATATTAATGCACTAATTCGAATTGGTTATTGTTTCTGTAGTAGCAGATTACACTGGGGCTTGTAAGGTGGAAGCTCCACATAAATAAATTATATAATTGTTCATATGGTGCAGGTGAGAGGATACATTTATTTATGGAAGGAGTTTCCAGTCTCAGTGCTTTGGTAACAGTCAGAGGTAAAGATGTAACTTTTTTCATAATTTTTTTTCGGCATCTTCAGAACTGAGCAGTTTATGCTTCGTGGTTTCTTGGTTAAATGACAAGCTTTTTTGTCTTACTAACATGAACAGAAAAAAGGTAGCTGGTGAGGAAACTGCCACTGTTACCACTGTAAGTGGTAACAGGAACTAAATTGTTTCATGGGCATTCCCCTAGATTAAATGCAACTATAAACAGATCAGAAGTATGAGGTGTCATAGTTGTAACATGTGACATCATAATAAAGTAACATTTGTTATTGATGGCAAATTGCTGTGGAATAAAAGGAATAAAACACTTTGGGACATGCTGTTATTGGAAATTAATTAACTTCAGGGTGGTAGCAGTAACTCCACTTCACACACCACCTTGTCACTGATTATTTTCCTATCATAGCAGAGTGTTTTATTCCTTACTTGTGTGCTACTATTATTATGGAAGAAGATTCTATCATCTTGTGACTTTTGTTTGGAGCACTCCAAAATCACTCCACATCATGTGTGTCTGTTTCTGGTCAGAGGGTAAAACTGTATACTGGATTTGTATACTGAAAGACTGCTATAAGAACATGATTGAGGGGAAGCTGCAACAGAACAATCCGAGAGAGGTGTGGCGGGGAGTGAGGAGCATTACTGGCATCAAAAGGTCAGAAGGAATAGTTGAGGGGACAAAGGGTTGTGACCACAAGGTAAACCAGTTTTTCAACAGGTTTGACTCACCAACACAGGCTAAACTTCCCTCATCCTCTTCAAATGTCCCCAAGATGACTGTCCCCTTTCACACCTCGGCTGCCCCCTCATCCTCCACAGGCTTTTCTGCGGCACCGCAAGATTGGGACATGACAGCCACAGTCCACCTCTTCTCAACAGCAGACAATGAGAGACAGAGAATTACATCAATACACATCCTACACCCAGAAAGACAGCATTACCACCACCATCACCCCCTCCCCATATCCCCACCCCCACCATATCTCCAACCACCCCAGTCATCACAATCACGACCAACCAGGTGAGATGACTGCTCACTAGGACCCGGATTAACAAGGCCAGAGGACCTGACAACATCAACCCAAGGGTGCTTAAAGTGTGTGCAGAGCAGCTGGCAGGAGTGTTTCAGCATCGTTTTATCCTCTCCCTGAGGCTGAAGAAGGTACTTAAGATCTGGAAGACATCCTGCATAGTCCCTGTTCCCAAGAAAGGATGTTCCAGTGCTCTCAACGACTTCAGGCCTGTGGCCTTAACATCACATGTAATGAAGACACTTGAGAGGCTGGTTCTGCAGCACCTCAGGCCCTTGGTATGCAACTTCAAGTCAAGTGGTCAGGTGGCTTTTTATTGTCATTTCAACCATATACAGCTGGTACAGTACACAGTGACACGAAACAACGTTCCTCCAAGACCATGGTGCTACATAAAACAACACAATAACCACATGAGACGACATAGAACTATAAAAGACCGACACATTTTTACATAAAGTGCACGTGCAAATAACACAACACAGTACAGTAACTACTAAAACAGGAACAATAGGCACAGTAAGTGACAGTGTAGTGCCAGTACACAGTTCTAGTGTGGAAATGTCCGATCTCTGAGTATTGAGGAACTGCACCCTAACTGTACCATTCTTGTTCACCCTCTACACCTCTTCTGCTTCAATTCGGGAACATGCCACCTACAGAAGTTTTCAGATGACTCCTCCATTGTTGGCTGTATCACAGATGATAAGGAGAAGGAGTACAGAGACCTTATTGAAAGCTTTATTAGATGGTGCGACAACAACCACCTCCAGCTCAACATCGGGAAAACCAAAGAGCTGGTGATGGACTTCCACGCAACAGGAACTCGGGACTTGGGGCCAACAGACTGAGCAAGTTGGTGAGGAAGGCCAGCTCTGTAGCAGAGATGGAACTGGACAGGGTGGAGGAAGTGACTGAGAAGAGGATGAGATGGAAGCTGAAAGCTATCATGGACAATCCTTCTCATCCTCTCTACGGTGAGCTGAGGAGGCTCAGGAGCACATTCAGCCATCAGACTCCATAATGCTACAATACCCAATGCCTCCTACTCCACTGATTGAGTCTCTCAGAAACAAACACTCAACAGTTCATTGTCATTCCACAGATATTGCACATGTATGTAAATAAATACTTGATGATATTGCACATATATTGTACATATACAGATAGAACTATAGCATATTACATACACACAAACCTGTTTTATTGTTTCTATTATTTCTATTGTATAGATATTTATGGAAATTATTTTTTTCTTTGATGTTACTCATTCTACTTGTGCTGCTGTGTCAATTTGAATTTCCCCTATGGGGGATCAATAAATGTACATCTTATCTTATATTATCTTATTTACTGGATGTATAAGTGTTATGAATAAATGGAAATGAAAATGGAAGTAAAAATCCACACGAGATTGTGACATTATTAAGATAAAGCAAATGATAAAAAAAAAAGTCTACTGTTTATATTACACTGTTCACAACCAATTGAGACAGGAATCCACTGTACTTTAGACAACAGCTATAAAAATCAGCAGACAAAAGAAAGCATGACTCAACCAGGACCACATGAATGAACTTCCTTGTCTTTGTAATCATTACATATTCTCGTTAGGCTTTATTTTTCCTCATGTTAGTGTTTTGTTTTGGTCAAAGCCTTCGTCATTCTTGACAGCTGATGAATGGAAAGTAAAAGAGTGTGAACAAAAATGTATGGTGGTAAATATGCATCACTATGATCCACGGTTGAGCCAGATTTAACAATGGTATTAACAATGGACTGACTGTATTGTGCATGTATAACCGGCTTATTTTATCCATACTCTAGGTAGTGATGGTAAAAAAACTTTTTTTTGTCTTTTAAGGAAGAGGGTAAAGAGTAAAACAATTTCAGTGGGGCTGGCTCAGTGCTGATTAAATCATTTGCCAAAGCTCTAGTTGCTGGCTAATTTAAATTATTTTCATAAAGATATAATTAAAGATATAATTTATCAGGATATCCTGTACAGAAATGTTGCATGAACTTCACATGTGATTTTTTTAGATAATCAATGTGGGATTATTTGCAGTTAATGGGAAACCTGCTACAGGGATTACAAGTGATTTACATATTTAACCTTTAATGATAACACTAAAAGCAAAAACATTAATAATCACTGAATAGGAAACAAAATACAATTCTAGTTTAGTCTACACTGTCACATTGCTAAGGCATAAATCTTTATTTGAGAAACACCTTACTTATTGTAAAAGACACTGACTAAAGATGGATGAATAAACAGTCAATGCATTGGATTTTATTTTCTCTTATAGCACAGAAATTTGGCATCACTAACAATTTTTAATAATTAAAGTACTTTTTAAACATTTATAGTTACATTCAGTGTTGTGAAACCTCCATGAAACAAGTTAGTTCCTGTTCTCACTTACAGCGCCCTCCACTAATATTGGCACCCTTCGTAAATATGAGCAAAGAAGGCTGTGAAAAATTGTCTTTATTGTTTAAACTTTTGATCTTTTGTTCAAAGATTTCACAAAAATACTCTACGCTCATGGATATCAAACAATCGCAAATACAACACAGGTTTATCCAAAAAATATATATATATTTGTTAAATATAGGTGTGCAGCAATTATTGGCACCCTTTTAGTCAATACTTTGTGCTACCTACCTTTGCCAAGATAACAGCTCTGAGTCTTCTCCTATAATGCCTGATGAGGTTGGAGAATAAATGGCAACAGATCTGAGACCTTTCCTCCATACCACACAGGTTCACCCCACAGGATTTCTATGGGTTTCAAGTCAGGGGACTGGGATGGCCATGGCAGGACCTTGATTTTGTGGTCAGTAAACCATTTTTGTGTTGTGTTAAGCTTTCTGGCAGAGGCAGTCAGGTCAAGGATTTTGCAGTAATAATAATAATAATAATAATAATAATAATAATAATAATAAATAAGTTTATTTTATATTGCGCCTTTCTCAGACCCAAGGTCACTTTACACAGTATATACACACATATAAACTTTTATACCCACAAACACAAGCATCCATGCGAGTAGATATATAGATACTAGATACCCATAAACATACATACCATATATATATATATATATATATATATATATATATATATATATATATATATATATATATATATATATATATATATATATATAAATATGCATACACAATTACATACATAAACACATAAATACATACACATACATACATACAGTACAGTGGGGGGAAAAAGTATTTGATCCCCTGCTGATTTTGTACGTTTGCCCACTGACAAAGAAATGATCAGTCTATAATTTTAATGGTAGGTGTATTTTAACAGTGAGAGACAGAATAAGAACAAAAAAAAAAAAAACAAATCCAGAAAAACGCATTTCAAAAAAGTTATAAATTGATTTGCATTTTAATGAGGGAAATAAGTATTTGACCCCTTCGACTTAGTTCTTGGTGGCAAAACCCTTATTGGCAATCACAGAGGTCAGACATTTCTTGTAGTTGGCCACCAGGTTTGCACACATCTCAGGAGGGATTTTGTCCCACTCCTCTTTGCAGATCCTCTCCAAGTCACTGAGGTCATTTTCAATGCCCTGGCTGAGGGAAGGAGGTTCTCACCCAAGATTTGACAGTACATGGCCCCATCCATCGTCCCTTTGATGCGGTGCAGTTGTCCTGTCCCCTTA
Source organism: Cranoglanis bouderius (assembly GCA_023630585.1). Lineage (NCBI taxonomy): Eukaryota > Metazoa > Chordata > Actinopteri > Siluriformes > Cranoglanididae > Cranoglanis > Cranoglanis bouderius. The sequence goes on from CM042540.1 coordinate 6,342,543, forward strand.
GCAGAAAAACACCCCCAAAGTATAATGTTCCCACCTCCATGTTTGAGGGTGGGGATGGTGTTATGACTTGGGGTCATAGGCAGCATTCCTCCTCCTCCAAACACGGCGAGTTGAGTTGATGCCAAAGAGATCTTACCACACCGGAACCACAACACTTTCACCCAGTTCTCCTCTGAATCATTCAGGCAAACTTCAGACAGGCCTGTACATGTGCTTTCTTGAGCAGGGGGACCTTTCGGGCGCTGCATTATTTCAGTCCTTCACGGCGTAGTGTGTTACCAATTGTTTTCTTGGTGACTATGGTCCCAGCTGCCTTGAGATCATTAACAAGATCCTTCCGTGTAGTTCTGGGCTGATTCCTCACCGTTCTCATGATCATTGAAACTCCACGAGGTGAGATCTTGCATGGAGCCCCAGACCGAGGTAGACTGACAGTTTCTTCCAATTGCGAATAATCGCACCATCTGTTGTTACCTTCTCACCAAGCTGCTTGGCGATGGTCTTGTAGCCCATTCCAGCCTTGCGTAGGTCTACAATCTTGTCCCTGACATCCTTGGACGGCTCTTTGATCTTGGTCATATTGGAGAGTTTGGAATCTGATTGATTGATTGCTTCTGTGGACAGGTGTCTTTTATACAGGTAACAAACAGATTAGGAGCACTCCCTTTAAGAGAGTGCTCCTAATCTCAGCTCGTTACCTGTGTAAAAGACACCTGGGAGCCAGAAATCTTGCTGATTGATAGGGGATCAAATACTTATTTCACTCATTAAAATGCAAATCAATTTATTCCTTTTTTGAAATGCGTTTTTCTGGATTTCTTTGTTGCTATTCTGTCTCACTGTTAAAATACACCTACCATTAAAATTATAGACTGATCATTTCTTTGTCAGGGGGCAAACGTACAAAATCAGCAGGGGATCAAATACTTTTTTCCCCCACTGTATAACAGAGTAGAACAGGGAACTACTGAGAGCTGGCAATGTGATAATGTAGTGTGAATAGGTGCATCTTAAGTTTAGATTTAAACAATGAAATAGTTGAACATTCATAGAGGTAATGAGGCAAGGCATTCCAGAGCTTGGGAGCAGCAGCAATAAAAGAACGGTCACCCATGGAAGACATGGATGTGCGAGGAACAGACAGAAGACCAGTATCAGAGGAATGGAGAGAGCGAGGCAGGAGGTGGGGATGGAGAAGTTCAGAAAGATAGACAGGAGCAAGACCGTGCAATGCTTTATATGTTAAAATGAGGAGTTTAAACTGAATGTGGGCAGATATGGGAAGCCAGTGCAAGTGGCACAGAACTGGGGTTATGTGAGCAGATTTTTTTAGTGTGGGTCAGTAACCGGGCTGCTGAGTTTTGTACGTACTGTAGCTTATTTAGGGAAAGTGATGGAAGACCAATGAACAGAGAGTTGCAGTAATCTAAACGTGAGGTAATGAAAACATGGACCAGGGTTTCAGCAGCACAAAAGCTAAGGTAAGAACAGAGTCAAGCAATATTACGGAGGTGAAAGAAGGCAGTTTTGGTTACAGATGAAATATGAGAACTAAAGTTCAGAGATGAGTCCACGATAATGCCAAGGTTGCGAACAGTGTCAGATGGAAATAAGTCAGTGCCATCAATGGCCAGACAGAGGTCGTTTACTTTATATAGAGCAGCCTTTGTTCCAGTGATAAGGATTTTGGACTTTGCACTGTTTCGTTTTAGGAGGTTAGCTGACATCCAGTGTTTAATATCGCCAAGGCAGTTTATTAGGGAAGAGGGAGGAAGTGGAGTAGGGGTTTGGAGCTGAGATAGATCTGGGTGTCATCTGCATAAAAATGAAATTGTAGGCCATGGTGACAAATAATGGAGCTGAGTGGAAGCATATAGATAATAAATAAGAGTGGACCTGGAATGGAACCTTGGGGAACTCGTTGAAAGACAGTAACAGTGCGAGATTTGAATTTGCTAATAGAGATGACATGTTGTCTATTTGTGAGATATGATGTAAACCAGGCCAAAGCTGTATCACAAATGCCTAATTGAGGCATTGAGAGTAGTATGGTGTGATCATCAGTATCAAAAGCGACGGTAAGGTGCAGAAGTACAAGAATGCTAATGGAACCCGAGTCAGCTGAATGAAGTAGATCATTAACTGCCCTGAGGAGGGCAGTTTCTGTACTGTGTTGAGAGCGGAAGCCAGATTGGAAAGGTTCATAAAGACTATTACTGGATAGATGAGATTGAAGTTGTGATGCAACAACTTTCTACAAGAGCTTAGATAAAAATGGAAGGTTGGAAATGGGTCTGCTAGGGACTTCTGGGCCAAAAGAGGGTTTTTTGAGGATGGGAGTAACTGTGGCAGTTTTAAGGGAGATGGGAACAGAAGCTGTGACCAGAGAAGAGTTTATGATATTAGAAATAAGAGCTGAGAGAGCGCGTAAACATGCCTTCCATGGAGTCTAGGCTTAGCAACTTAACTATAAGCAGGAGGGCAGGCCATGTGTAAAATCATATAGTCATTTGGTTGTTGCCAAGTTCCACAAAGAAAGATCAAATCCAAGTCCTTTTCACTAATTAGCTCACATACTACTAGGGCTTTATTTGTGAGTGAGCGGCAGTTTAATTGAGCAGTCTTGACTGATTAATGCTTCTCAGTGTGGAGGTGGTCAGCCATGGATAGAGGTCATAGGAGGGCCATCACGCAGGGATTTTTGATTCTATTAATAGTCCAAATTGAGGGCATGCGACCGATGATGTTGGCAAGCCTTTGTGGGGTGTGTATGCGATGAGAGCCACGGTGGATGTAGAGATGATGTGATATACCAAGTTCAACACAGCGATTGTAAGCATCTGTTCAAACTCATGTTTGAGATGGGCAGTTCAGACTGAGAAGTTGTGAATAAAGGGGAGCCATTGCGAGGGTCTTGTCAGGAATATGTCCATGCATGTGCAAAAACTCCTGATGACAGCCAATCAGGAGTTAGGCAATTGAGATGAGTTTAAAAAAACACTGTTATGGCAACCCATCGAATAATGACAGAGATAGTCAGTTTAAATACCACGTTAGCCAGAATCAACGAGTCAACCCACAGCATTAAACCAGTGTCTAGTATGGAGAGGGAGTTGTGACTACCTCACCAAAACAGCAAGGAAGTAGTGACTTACTCACCAGAAGCCACACCAGTGTTGGGGGGACTGAAGCTGTGAGGGCTCGCATTTGGCTTGTGAGAACATCCAAAATGCAGTGGGTTAGAAAGCAAAGTCAAAGAGAGAAGTACTCCAAAACATAAGAAATCTGCTTTTGGTTTATTTGAAGACTCATATTAGCACTATGTGAAACGTAGATGACTCTGGAGCAGACACCGTTAAGCAGGAAACAAAGGAAACACAGACATAGTCGCAAAGAAACAGAAAAACCAGTGAGCAGCAGCAGCCAAAACATACACAGCATGCACTCAACTGGAAAAAAGCATCCGGATATAGGCATATAGTCAGGTGTATGATTAAACAATTATACCAAACAGGTGCTAAGGATCATCAATTCAAAATGTAGGTTGAAACACGATCATTAACTGAAACAGAAACAGCTGTGTAGGAGAAATTAAAATGGGTGAGGAACAGCCAAACTCAGCTAACAAGGTCAGGTTGCTGAAGACAGTTTACTGTCAAAAGTCATACACCATGGCAAGAATGAGCACAGCAACAAGGCAGAAAGTAGTTATACTGCATCAGCAAGGTCTCTCCCAGGTAGAAATTTCAAGGCAGACAGGGGTTTCCAGATGTGCTGTCCAAGCTCTTTTGAAGAAGCACAAAGAAACGGGCAACATTGAGGACCGGAGTCTGGAGAGAAGTCTGGTCAGAAGTGGCCTACATGGAAGACTTGTGGCCAAAAGCCATACCTCCAACATGTAAACAGGGCCAAGCGACTCAACTATGCATGAAAACACAGGACCTGGGGTGCAGAAAAATGGCAGCTCTGGACTGATGAGTCCAAATTTAACATATTTGGCTGTAGCAGAAGGCAGTTTGTTTGCCGAAGGGCTGGAGAATGGTACACAAATGAGTGTCTGCAGGCAACAGTGAAGCATGGTGGAGGTTCCTTGCAAGTCTGGGGCTTCATTTCTGCAAATGGAGTTGGGGATTTGGTCAGAATTAATGGTCTCCTCAATGCTGAGATGTACAGGCAGATATTTATCCATCATGCAATACCATCAGGGAGGCATCTGATTGGCCCCAAATATATTCTGCAGCATGACGATGACCCCAAGCATACAGCGAAAAGCATTAAGAACTATCTTCAGTGTAAAGAAGAACAAGGAGTTCTGGAAGTGATGGTATGGTCCCCACAGAGCCCTGATCTCAACATCATCAAGTCTGTCTGGGATTACATGAAGAGAGAGAAGCAACTGAGGCTGCCTAAATCCACAGAAGAACTGTTAGTTAGTTATCCAAGATGTTTGGGCCAACCTACCTGCAGAGTTCCTTCAAAAACTGTGTGCAAGTGTCCCTAGAAGAATATTGCTGATTGATGCTGTTTTGAAGGCGGCAAAGGGTGGTCACACCAAATATTGATTTGATGTAGATTTTTCTTCTGTTCACTCACTTTGCATTTTGTTAATTGATAAATATAAACTATTAACATGTCTATTTTTGAAAGCATTCTTACTTCACAGCATTTTTTCACACCTGCCTAAAACTTTTGCACGGTACTGTATATATATATATATATATATATATATATATATATATATATATATATATATATATATATATATATATATACACACACACACAAAACCCCATTTCCATAAGAGTTGGGATTTTTTTCTAAAATGCAATAAAAACAAAAAATCTGTGATTTGTCAAGTCTCTTCAAACTTTAATTAACTGGCAAAAGTACAAAGAAAAGATATTGTGAAAGTTTTCACTGACCAACTTAATTGTATATTGTAAATATAAACAAATTTAAAATTTGATGCCTTCAAAAAAGTTGGGACAGGAGCAAAATAAGAAAGGTTTATAGAATATTCAAGGAACACCATTTTGGAGGATCAGGTTAATTGGTAACAAGGGAGGGTATCATGATTGGGCATAAAAGAAGCATCCACCAAAAGCTCAGATTTTGCCAGCACGGATGGGTCATGGCTCACCACTTTGTGCCAAAGTTCGTGAGAGAATTGTCAGTCAGTTCAAAAAGACCATTGCTCAACGCAAGATTGCAAAGAATTACTGAAATCAGATGCCAATCAAAAATTACTGCCTGATTTCCCCCAGAGATTCACAAGAGTTTATAAGAAATGCAGGTTATTTTCAGGAACAATAAGGAACTGAGTACAAGTTGTTTTGTTAAAGTTATTGTTTTACTAAATCATCTGCTTTTTTAATTCAATCAGTGATTAAATTCTTAGGGTTTTTCAATAAACATGCATAAATCAAGCAAACTGATAAGAGCAATCTAATGTTTTTCATGACATTTAACAGTTCATGTATTGTTTGCGGGAATCAAATGAGAATTTTTTTAAATCTACATGCTCGCCCAAAAAGAAAATGAAAAAAAAAACACCAGCTGGCTTCTCAGCTCATTTCAGCCTCTGTTGATGGAGTTTATGAATGGTCTTTTTGTTCAACAACAAGGAAACATCTAGTATAAAATGTCAATTAAATATGTTTTCTCCCATGAGGGGTTCCCCATACTCTGGTAAGAACAATCCTGCTCTTTAAAAATTATTAACAACTGACAGAAAAATATGTACAGAACCTGATCGTCACAATCAGTGTTTCACTACAACAGAGGATTGCTTCATATTTGTTCTCTTTTCCTCAATATGTCTGCTTGATAATAGTGAAGAATGTTCTCATTTGAATGTCCTCATTTCATATTTTTCACTGTCATATTGTTTTTGGTCCAGGAAGTTAGAAATGACACAGAGAAACAACATAGGCCTATTATTCCTATTTTTTTGCAGACAGAAGTGAACAAAGGACAGACTATAAAAAGATTAATATAAGATATACTAATGCATTTTTCTGTAATTACCCACCATTATTATTTGGCACATTTGACGAACATGTTGCTTTCATCATTATACACACAGTTGCTTTGATTGTAGTTTTCCCTACACTTATGTAATAAAAAATCAGCAAACAAAGCCTTTTTATGATAAACATGTGATAAACATGTATATCAGGGCTCATAAATGAAATAAAAAGTGAAACAGACTCCAAGCAGTATTTATGAGTTGTTTGCAGGTCTGTAGAACTTGCAGAACAAAAAGTTCCTAACCCAGTTCAAAGAACAAATAGATTCAACATTCAAGACTATTTCTGGATCATTATTTAATTTTAAGCACATTTGTGACATTGACCATATTAACTTAAGGTCAGATTTTGCCATGCCACGTTTATTTGTATTTAATGCGTGCTGTCATTAAAGCAAAAGTAGGGCATACCCAATACTAAATATTATTGGAAATAATGAAATTCATGTGAATATTTCTACTATTTTTCTGGTTGCTCATGTTACTGCTGATAATATCATTTGTAAAGAAAAAAAAATTCTGTACCACTTATCCTACACAGGGTCGTGGGGGAGCCTATCCAGGGGACTCGGGGCACAAGGTTGGGGACACCCTAGACTAGGTGCCAACCCATCGCAGGGCACAATTGCGCACACACTCATTCACACACTATGGACAATTTAGAGAGGCCAATCAGCCTTACTGCATGTCTTTGAACTGGGGGAGGAAACCAGAGTGGGGAGAACATGCAAACTCCGCACACACAGGGTGAAGGCGGGAATCGAACCCCCAGGAAAATTCATTTTAGTTTTTAGATGAAATCTGTTTTGTTGAACTTCTCCACTGTTCACTGATGGAGAATTGAGTGCAAAACTGTTTGTGGCAATTGCAGTCCTAAGGCTATCATAGCATAACTGTTCATATGAATTGAGGTCCATCTTTATGGTTTTTAAGTGGTACCATCCTCAGTAATGTCAGTGATCTTTAGGCTGCACCATGAAGAGCCATCCTCATCAGCAGCATGTGACTTCCAATTGAACTCCAGCCAGAAGTACGGCATAAGGATAGATCAGGAAGGTCCGGAGAGCAGAAGGGGTCAGGATCACTGGTATCTCAGGAGTATCACATGTAGCTCAACAGAAAGAGAGAGGGAGAGAGAGGGAAAGATTATTAGGTATGCTTATTGTCCTGTAATAGTTAAGGACGATGCACTTTGTGTGAGTGCAAGCAGGGACTCCGGCAAGACTAGCTATGACAGCATAACTAAAAGGGAGAGCCATAAGGTAACACAGACACGAGGGCATAAGGCAGCCAGCCACTCCACCATCAACAAACCTGTGAAAGTGGGCAGGGCAACAGCATCCAAACATCCCAGTTCACCACAACACTCTATGCCTGTGAGACCTCTAGATCTGCTCCTTTACCTAAGAAAAAAACTATTCACAAAAAGCTTGACTAAACAAATATGTTTTCAGCCTGGACTTAAACACTGAGACTGTGTCTGAGTCCCGAACACTAATTGGAAGGCTGTTCCATAACTGTGGGGCTTTGTAAGCGAAAGTACTGTGGTGTGAGACCATTTAGTGCTTTATAGGTCAATAGTAGTATTTTATAATCAATGCAAAATTTTACTGGGAGCCAATGCAGTGTGGCTAAGATAGGAGTGATGTGGTCATATATTTCTTATCTTAGCAATATTTCTGAGAAGAAAGAAGGTGATCCTAGTAATATTATCTACATGGGCATCAAATGAAAGACTGGAGTCAATAATCATACCAAGGTCTTTTACGGCTGCACATGATGAAACAGAGAGAACATCCAGAGTTACATCCAGAGAAAGTTTACTTCTAACTGTGGTCCTAGTAGAAGTACTTATGTCTTGTCAGAATTAAGTAAAAGGAAGTTAATAAGCATCCAGTGTCTAATGTCCTTTACACATTCCTCAACTTTATTAAGCTGGTGTCTGTCATCTGGCTTTGCTGAAACATACAACTGTGTGTCATCAGCATAACAGTGCAAGCTAATTCCATGTTTACGAATAATTTGACCCAGAGGTATCATATATAAAGATAAAAGCAGTGGGCCTAAAACAGAACCTTGTGGAACACCAAACTTTACCTCAATATGCATAGAGAAGTCACCATTTACATCTACGAACTGACGTAGGTACGAGTATAGTTGCTGTGCTGCAACCTTTCCTAAGATCTTAGAGATAAAGTGGAGATTTGATATTGGCCTATAGCTGGACAATTGACAGGGTTCGAGGTTAGGTTTTTTAATCAGGGGTTTGATAACTGCTAATTTAAATGATTTAGGTACAGTGCTAAGGGAAGAATTTATTATTTTTAGAAGGGGTTTGATTACTACTGGTATAATCTGTTTGAAGAAACATGTAGGTAAGGGATCTAGTATACAAGTTGATGATTTTGATGAAGAAATTAATGAAATTAGTTCGGTCTCCCAAGGGGAGTAAAACATTCTAATTGTTGATCTGATATTGTTATTATCTACAGGGTTAAGACTGTCTGGTTTTAAATGAATAGTCTGAATTTTTTGTCTAATATTTTCAATTTTGCCAATGAAAAAATTCATGAAATCATCACTGCTATATAATGATTGTGTGCATGTTTCTTCAGTAGTTTTATTCCTAGTGAATTTTGCTACAGTATTAAATAAGAATCTAGGATTATTTTTGTTGGTGTTGAGATCTAGCAGCACTAAGAGATTTTCTATAGTTCAGGAGGCTCTCTTACCATGCTATTTGAAAAACTACCAATTTGGTTTGACACCATTTACATTCTATTTTAGAGTGGTCTGTTTTAAGGTGCGTGTGTGATCGTTTTACCAGGGTGCTAGCTTTTTCTCTCTAATTATTTTTCTTTTAAGTGGGGCTACCTTATCTAGCATATAGCGGAATGTTGACTCTAAGCATTCAGTTGCCTGGTCAAGTTCTTTGAGACCAGATGGTGATCCAATCATAGTTGATATCTCTGGGAGGTTATTGATAAAACTCTGTGCAGTAGCTGACATGAATGTATGTTTGACGCAGTAGCATGGCAAGGTGCATATATTATGATCAATACGCAATTTAAACGAGATGAGATAATGATCCGAGATAGGGTCTTCCTGGTCATCAAAATGAATATTAAAGTCGCCAACAAATAATGCTTTGTCTAGGGAAACAAGCAGGTTAGGGATGAAATCTGCAGATTCACCAAGGAACTCAGAATATGGCCCTGGGGGTCCGTAAATAATAATTAACGGAATCGACTCAGTAGACTTATTTTCTGTGGCTATATATGTTATACCAGTATAAAGAACTTCAAAAGAGTTGAATTCATGACTAGGTTTTTGTGTGATGGCTAGATTATCATATTAAATGAGTGCGACACCGCCTCCTCTGCCAGTTAGATGGGGCTGATGTATATAACTGTATCCAGGAGGATTAGCTTCATTTAGTGCTATGTAGTCATTTGGTTTAATCCATATTTCTGTTAAACACATTATATTAAACTCCTGATCAGTAATGGTTTCATTAACAATAAGTGCTTTAGACGTAAGAGATCTAATATTTAACAGTCCTAGCTTCAGATCAAAGGTGCTGGCTGTGTATTTGGTATGATCTAATTTTATGTTAATTAGGTTACTAAAACAACTTTTCTGAATATTTCTACATTTTTGTTTAGCTCAGGGAACAGACACAGTATCGATATAGTGGAACTCAGCTAGCAGATGGCCAGTTTAGCCTGCATGTCTGCTCCCTGGCTTTGGCTCTATGATGTACTATCATGCAAGAAATGAGGGCAGCACCTTCTCAAGTTGGATGGATACCATCCTGCCCTAACAGGCCAGTCTTGCCCTCAAAACTACTCCAATTATTTATAAAGCCCACATTGATTTTGGAACACCACCAGGACATCCAGCAGTTCAGCATCCATAACCTGCTATAAGCTACATTGCTATGCTGCATTGGGATGAGGCCAGAGCATACTACTTTTACAATCCTAATAGATTTACACAGACATTTTAAACTTTTTAAATGCTGATACTGTACATAAGCTGATTAAACATTCCTGTGACCTTATTTAGATAAAATGTTTAATGATACTTAATAGGAAGCAGGAAATCCTACTAATGAGCTCAAAGAGTGTGAAATATTTCATTTAAATCAACAAAACTTGGAAAACTTGTCTTTTCTTATAAAGTGGCTTTGGTACATGAAAGATGAGAGATTGTGTTGACGAGAAATTATGAATACACTTCCTCTTGATGAAGCATTGGTGCATGAAAGGTCAAGTCAAATCAAGTCAATTGGCTTTTATTGTCATTTCAACCATATACAGCTGGTACAGTACACAGTGAAATGAAACAACATTCCTCCATGACCATGATGCTACATAAAACAATACACTAACTACATGAGACGACACAGAACTAAATAAGACCTACATGTTTTTACATAAAGTGCACGTGCAAATGTGTGCATACAACACAAGACAGTACAGTAACTACTAAAACAGGAACAATAGGCATAGTAAGTGACAGTGTAGCACTGACCAGTACACAGTTCTAGTATGAGAAGTGTCTGATATAACAGGTACTGCAAAAGATAGGTGCAAAAGTGTAACAATATAATTTTTAAAATGCTGTGAATGTAAACATAAAATACTATGACTTAGTATTCAGTAGATAAGCTTATACCAAATATGGACATAGCAGTTATTGCAGTAGCAGCCAGGTAAGGTGTATAATATGACAAGAAATTAAATACGGTATTTTTTTATAAATACAGTAGCAGCAAAAATGAAATACAGTTGATATAGAAATGTGCAAATATTGCAATGGGATGATGTTCAGTTGAGAGTGTGAGTGCATGCACGTGTGCATGTGTGTGAGTCCAGTCTCTGAGTATTTAGGAGTCCGATAGGTTGGGGGAAGAAGCTGTTACACAGTCTGGCCATGAGGGCTCGAATGCTTCGGTAGCTTTTTCCAGACGGCAGGAGGATGAAGAGTTTGTGTGAGGGGTGTGTGGGGTCATCCACAATGCTGGTGGCTTTGCGGATGCAGCGTGTGGTGTAAATGTCTATGATGGAGGGAAGAGAGACCACTACGATCTTCTCAGCAGTCCTCACTATCCACTGCAGGTTCTTGCGATCCGATATGGTGCAGGCAGTGATGCAGCTGCTCAGGATGCTTTCAGTGGTTCCTCTGTAGAACATGGTGAGGATGAGGGGTGGGAGATGGGCTTTTTTCAGCCTTCTCAGAAAGTAGAGACGCTGATGGGTTTTCTTGGTTATGGAGTTGGTGTTGAGGGACCAGGTGAGGTTCTCCATCAGGTGAACACCAAGGAATTTAGTGCTCTTGACGATCTCCATGGAGGAGCCATCGATGTTCAGTGAAGAGTGGTTGTTCCATGCTCTCCTGAAGTCAACAACCATCTCTTTTGTTTTGTCCACATTCAGAGAGGTTGTTGGCTCTGCACCAGTCCGTTAGCCGCTGCACCTCCTCTCTGTATACTGACTCATTGTTCTTGCTGATGAGACCCACCACGGTCATGTCATCGACGAACTTGATGATGTGATCGTGCAGTGTGCATGTGATCGTGAGTCAGCACAGTGAACAGCTGTGGACTGAGCACACAGCCCTGGGGGAACCCCTGTGCTCAGTGTGGTGGTCCTAGAGATGCTGTTCCCAAACCAGACTGACTGAGGTCTCCCAGTTAGGAAGTCCAAGATCTATTTGCAGAGGTAGGTGTTCAAGCCTGGCAGGTTCAGCTTTCCAATCAGATGCTGAGGAGTGACTGTGTTGAATGCTGAACTGAAGTCTATGAACAGCACTCGAACATAGGTGTCCTTTTTGTCCAGGTGGGTGAGGGCCAAATGTAGGGTGGTGGCGATGGCATCATCTGTTGAGCGGTTGGGGAGATACGCGAACTGCAGGGGGTCCAGTGAGGGGGGCAGCAGGGTCTTGATGTGCCTCATGAAGACCCTCTCGAAGCACTTTATGATAATGAAGGGTGTGAGTGCAATGGGATGGTAGTCCCATTGAGGCAGGGCACTGAAGACTTCTTCGGCACAGGGGCGATGGTTGTGGCCTTGAAGCAAGATGTGCTGCTCAGGGAGATGTTGAAGATGTCAGTGAGAACATACACCAGCTTGTCTGCACATCTTCTGGGCACTCTTCCAGGAATGTGTTCTGGTCCAGCAGCTTTCCGTGGGTTGACTCTGCATAGAGTTTTCCTCACATCAGCCATGGTTAGACACAGCACCTGGTCATTGGTAGGAGGGGTGGTCTTCCTCGTCTCCACGTCATACTGCACCTCAAACTGAGCATAGAAGTTGTTCAGCGCATCTGGGAGGGAGGCATCACTGTCACACACATGTGATGTTGTCCTGTAGTTGTTGATGGTCTGAATACCCTGCCACATGTGCTGTGTGTCACCGCTGTCCGTGAAGTGGCTGTGGATTTTCTGGTATTTTCTGTGTTTGTGTAAACAAGATCCAGCGTGTTCGCACCTCTTGTTGCAAAGTTCACATGTTGATGGAATTTAGGGAGCACTGACTTGAGATTTGCATGCTTAAAATCTCCAGCGACGATAAACAGTCCATCAGGGTGTGTGTTCTGCAGTTCGCTAATAGCCCCATACAGTTCACAGAGCGCCTCCTTAGTATTAACACTGGGGGAATGTACAGTCTGGTTAAAAGAACAGTGGTGAATTCCCGTGGTAAATAAAATGGTCTGCATCTAACAGTCACAAACTCCACAAGCGCTGAGCAGTAACTAGAGACTAGCACTGAGTTCTTGCACCATTCAGTGTTGATGTAAACACACAAGCCTTACTGCACAGAGCTGCATTTGGTGGCATCCAGAACACTGTCGCTTAGCCATGTCTCTGTGAAAATAAAGACGCAGCAGTCTCTAAACTCACTCTGCATTGCCTACTGGAGTTGGATGTAGTCCAGGACCCCTGCCCTTTTGCCGCACTTCCGCTTCCTCGCACATCACTTACGATGCCCCTCCCCCGGCCACTGGCATCAGGCGACGCTGAGGACTGGAGGCCTGGTCTCCGCAGCAAACAGAGATTGCGTAGCTTCTCAAGCAGATCATCATGCGAGTTGGTTGTTGTATGATTTCTGTATTTTAGCAGTGTCTGGCGATGGTAGACATAAACACCAGTTGCTCCTATGTCCATGTACTGTAAAAATTGGGCTAAGAAACAAAAATAGCACCATTTTGGATCTGGAGAGACTGCTGTGTGCTACTGCCATGCCGCCATCTTGAATTCTGTTTGTGTCTTGTTTCTTTTAATAGTTTCAAATACAAATATATGCTGTATATACTATATATGCTTTCATATGCATATCTGAATTTTAAAAAGTTTACATTTAAATTATCTTGTTAAAAGTGTGACCACCAAGTCATTTAGTAAGTCTAGGGTTTTAATCATGAAGACATACAGAAACTTCAGACACATTGAGACTTTACGTAATATCTATTAGTAAACATACATTGTACCTCAATTCAATTAGCTTTTTCGCACTTTAAACAATAGACACAAAATGTCACAAAGCAGCTTTACAGAAATACGAATGTAGATTTAGATACCTAATGAATAAACCAGAGGCGACAATGTGCAAGGAAAAACTCCCTGAGACCACATGAGGAAGAAACCTTGAGACTCAGAACCCATCCTCTCCTGAGTGATACCAGATAGTGGGCTTATAAATCATTAGAGTATTTAGGTGTAGAAAAGTAAAGACAAACAGTAGGCCTACTACGTGTGTTGAAAGGTTATTCAGTATGGGCCATATTTAGAATTGCTGACTTAAGTTCAAAAGTTAGGCCAATATTTAAACAGTCATTGACTCTCGGACTTACTCTCTTCTGCCCTCTTTTTCCGGTACTCCTCCGGACTCTCCTTTGTCTCGGTTAACCACATGGCGATTACTGCTTTCTTTCTTCTTTCTACTTTGGCGAGACCCAACTCCATTTACCCCGACTATACCGACGTGGAAGATTCAGCAAACTCCTCACTAAATCTACGAACCAAGGACCCTCGTGAACGGCATAAAATTAATGCAAGTATAAACTTTAATCGATCTATAGAGGTGTCCTTTTAAGCCAGTGCCCCTGTTGAAGGTGAATTTAATTTATTGCTGATTCTCAAGGTTAAACTGTTGTGTGTTCTGCCATTCTGTTATTTTCATAATTTTTCCTTGTGTTTCTTTCACTTTCCCTGTATATATGTATTATTTGTTTATACCTAGTTGTGTATATCAGTAGTTTTTACGTAGTTATTAAAATCCATGGTTATCACGCTGGATCGTCTCTGTTTTTACTCATGGCAAAGGTTCACTTTTACGTTGCTCTTCGCTACGCGCTGTATTTCTTTTAACTTAGAATAAACTATACTTCGTGGCCAGAAGAATAATTTATTCTTTTAGAGTAATACGAAGATTGCCCTGGTAAGTTTGGTGGACAAACAGATCAAGCTGCTTTGCATTTAACTCTAAAGTTAGACTACAGTAAGTCAGTAATTAATATAACATTCCCTGTCATGGTCGATTTATATCCATAACTAATCAGAACATGCTTTGATTAGAGACATAGATATATTTCACCCATTTGAGCTAGATTCGCTACACCTAAAAGAAAGAGACTACTTAAAACTGAAAAAAGGAAAAGATTGCTATGATGATATATTGTATGAAAGAGAAGATGGCAAGCACAAAAAATAAATCTAATAGTATATTATCACATTAATCACCGCAAATTTGCTTTAATTTAACAATATGGCTTTCATAGTAACTATTCTTCTGCTTTTAAGCTAGCACTTGATCCAGCACATCATGTGATTGTTTTTGCAATTTGTATTATAATTTATGTACTGCCCAGGGTTTAAAGGATAAGCTCATTAAAGATCTTCAGATTATCAGATCTTCTGTAAGGATATAGCAAACACTGATTTGTTCTGGCTTACTGCAATGATGGAGTGGTAATACATACTCTAGTCTCTAGGACATGAGATCTGTCTTTCAAAAGTGTTACTTTCATCATGTCATCATGATTTAAGACAAATGTCATCATTGTTTTCTTATTTTTTCAACTTACCATCACCTTTATCTCTAGAGCATTTCAAAACAAAGGTTTTTGGGTTTTTTTTGTCTATTTCCTGCTGTCTAAATAATAACACAAGCCTTTTTCACTCTTTCAGAGTATCACGTAGTTCATGCCATTTCCTTCTTTACCGGAATACAGGACAACCTATTCAGTTAAACTGCTAGGATTCTTATGCATATCAAGCACAATCAGATTGTACAGTGCATGGAATTCATAAGTAAAAATACCATCAAGCACAATTCCAGCATGTTTTACAATCCATAGCTTTACACAGACATTTTAAACCTTTTAAATGCTGATACTGTACATAAGCTGATTAAACATTCCTGTGACCTTATTTAGATAAAATGTTTAATGATACTTGAAAGGAAGCAGGAAATCCCACTAATGAGCTTAACGGGTGTGAAATCTCATTTAAATAAATAAAACATGGAAGACCTGTCTTTTCTTATAAAGTGGCTTTGGTACATGAAAGATGAAAGATTGTGTTGACGAGAAATTATGAATACACTTCCTCTTGATGAAGCATTGGTGCATGAAAGCTTTGACTAGTGTCTTGTTTCTTTTAATTGTTTCAAATACAAATATATGCTATATAGTCGTGTGAAAAAATAAGTACACCCCATGGAAATTGTTGACTTTTTTTCACTTCCTTTTCAAGCAAACATTTGATCATCTTTGAAACTTTGCCTATTAATAACTTTGATATACTTGAACAAAACCACAAGGAAAGTGAACTTTTTCAATCATTTATTCAACAGAAATATCAATAGATGTGATATTCTTCTGTGGAAAAAGTAAGTACACCCTTGGCCTCAGAAGCTAGTATTGCCCCCTTTAGCAGAAATAACTTCTTGTGGGCCTTTTGCATAATTGTCCACCAGTCTCCGACATCAGCTTGCTGGAATTTTTGACAACTCCTCCATACAATATTCTTTCAGTTTCAAATCCTCATAGAGCATTTCAAGGGGATTCAAATCTGGGCTTTGACTAAGCCATTCCATAAACTTCCATTTCTTCTTTTTGAGCCATTCTTTGGTGGATTTGCTAGTGTGCTTAGGATCATTATCCTGTTAAAAGGTCTACTTTTGGTTCAACTTCAACTTTCGGACAGATGGCCTCACATTATCTTCACGCACTCTTTGATATGATGCAGAATTCATAGTTGAATCAATGAATTCAAGCTGTCCAGTCCCTGAGGCAGCAAAGTGACCCCAAACCATCACATTTCCACCACTGTGTTTCACAGTTGGTATGAGGTGCTTCTCCTGAAAAGCAGCACCAGTTATAATACTTAACTGAGTTTTTAATTGCATACATTCATATACAGTATATAGCATATACAGTGGCTATAGAAAAGAATCACCCCCCCCCCCCCCTTTAAAATAATCACATTTTGTTGCTTTTCAGCCTGAAATGAAGACGGACAGTTTTTGTTTTTTCCAGCTGTATTTACTCAGTGCAACTTATAACATGCAAATGAAAGATATAACACCAACATGTCAGAAAAAAAAAGAAAAAAAAACAGAATCACTGAGTTGGAAAAAGGATCACCCCCCCTCCTAAAAATGACTTGTAAACTCAATCAGGTGTAGCTAATCACCTTCTCAATGGCACACAAAGCCATTTGACTTTCAACTGTGATCAGCTGTGGTCATTTTGATTAGCTCAGCATGAAAAGAGCTTTCCTGGAGCATTTTGTAGTGCAACTGAAGCAAAACATCAACTATGGGTGGCAAGGCACTGTCAAAAGATCTCCGGGATAAAGTTGTGGACAGGCACAAGTTAGGAGATGGATACAAAAAAATTTCAAAGGCTTTATCAATGCCTAGAAGCACAGTGAAGTCTATTATTAAGAAGTGGAAGGTATTTGGTACAA
Source organism: Cranoglanis bouderius (assembly GCA_023630585.1). Classification (NCBI taxonomy): domain Eukaryota; kingdom Metazoa; phylum Chordata; class Actinopteri; order Siluriformes; family Cranoglanididae; genus Cranoglanis; species Cranoglanis bouderius. Next base: position 6,359,549 of record CM042540.1, read on the forward strand.
CACAGACCCTCTCTGGATCAGGATGTTGCTCCGGACTGGATGAAAGAGCCAGGAGGATACTGGTCAGAGAGGCTACCAAGAGGCCTACAGCAACTCTGAAGCAGTTGCATGAATTTATGACAAAGAGTGGTCATTGTGTGCATGTGACAACAATATCACAAATTCTCCACAAATGTGGCTTGTATGGGAGGGTTAGAAGAAAAAAGCCACCCACGACTGAGCTTTGCCAAAACGCACCTTGAAGATTCTGAGGCCACATGGAAAAAGGTGTTATGGTCAGATGAGACTAAAATTGAATTATTTGGCCTCAACACCAAACAATATGTCTGGCGGAAATCCAATACAGCTCACCATCCAAATAACGTAAAGTAAAGCATGGAGGTGGTAATATCCTGTTATGGGGGTGTTTCTCTGCAGCAGGGACTGGAGCACTTGTCAGGATAGAAGGAAAATAGATGGGACAAAATACCGTTCTTGAGGAATTCTGCTGCCCTCTGCCAGAAAGTTGTCAATGGGAAGAAGGTTTACCTTCCAACATAACAATGACCCAAAGCACACAGCAAAACTGACCGCACAGTGGTTGAAGGAGAAAAAAGTTAATGTCCTTGCATGGCCTAGTCAGAGCCCAGACGTAAACGCCATTGAAAATCTGTGGAATGACTTGAGGACTGCAGTCCACAAACGGTCACCATCAAATTTAACTGAACTTGATCAGTTCTGCAAAGAAGAGTGGGCAAATATTGCAAAGTCTAGATGTGCAAAGTTAGTAGAGACATATCCCAACAGACTAAAGGCTGTAATTAAAGCAAAAGGTGGTTCAACAAAATGGGGGGTGATCCTCCAACCTTTCCAACTCAGTGATTCTGTTTTTTTTATTTTTTTTTCTGACATGTTGGTGTTATATCTTTCACTTGAATGTTATAAGTTGCACTGAGTAAACTGTGTCCATCTTCATTTCAGGCTGAAAAGCAACAAAATGTGATTATTTTAAAGGGGGGTGATTCTTTTCTATACCCACTGTAAATAACATGGAGTGATCAAAACCTTCATGGAGCGATGCAGATGCTGTTTGAACAACCTCCTCATGTAAAACAATAGAAAAAAAAAAAAAAACTGGAGTTGCTCTTTAATTCTATTAATTCCTTTTTTGTCCCTGTAAAATAAAAAAAGACATAGATGTACTGTATCTAAAACACAGATGATTTACTTTCACTTACTGGAAACAATGTCTTTTTCATAATAGTCTGTTAAATGTTGATGAGTTTTTGTAAAATCTAAAAAATAAAATGAAGTAAATAACACAAAATGAAAGGAGCAGCAAAGTTTCCATCATGTCAGGAGAAACAGTTCAAATTTTGTATTTCTCAAAATACACACTCAGTAATAACCTCATAAACAGCTATCATGTCAGATATAAAATGTGTTATTGTCATTAGTGAAACTTTTTTCAACTTTCACGATTTAGGAAATTTGCTCCACATTTGTTTTAGTAACATCTTGGGGTATAAATCATGTAGAAAATATACAATGCTGCTGAAGTATTCAAACTCTGCTCTATAATAATTACAATAAAGATAAAGGTGTGTTTTCCATATTTCTGTATCACAAACGAAACTTATGAAACATGTTTCACATCTCATATTTTTGATTCAGTTCATAAGTCGGATATTTTTGAGGAAGTCTTCCACTTATTTCCCAATCTTAACAATTCACAATGCTAGTTGTGCTTTTTGATCTTTTCTGAGCTCTAGATTTAATTGATATACTGTATGGATCCAGTTGCACTTAGATATCCCTGTATTCAAAATATACTGTATAAATGCATAATAAATTTAGGCATTTATCCAATCAACAGCACTGCAATGCATAGATCATGTAGATACAGGTCAAGAACTTCAGTTAATGTCCAGATTAAACATCAGAATGGGGGAAAAAATGTTTTCTTTATGAGAGAATTCAGAGGAGAAGAGCCAGACTGGGTCGAGCTGACAAATTAACAGGACAAAAAGCTTCCAAGTGGTGGAAAACTTACTGACTGTTACAAAACACTGACACTGGAGACGCCTTCCATACATGCTAACCGTCACCATATCAATTATTACACACACTTTTTTAAATCAATTTATTTTTTGTCTTAGATGATGTGAAACATCTGTCACACAAGTCCCTGTGAATGTGTTGTTACCCAGGAAACAGTAACATTTTAAAAAGAGTGCATTATTATAAACCATTATTATAATTTATATTATAGCCTGAACTACTGTCAGAGCTGCTGTTATAGAAAATAAACTGACAAAATCCAAAAGCAGCTACAAAATAGGAATGAAATATTTAAAGGTAATTTTCTCCCTTTTCACTATTTATTATTATTATTATTATTTATTTATTCATTTATTTTGATTTTATTTATTATTTATTATTATTATTTTGGTAAACCACTTTACTTGTGGGTAAGATACATGTAAACAAGAAAAATCAGTATAAGTATCAGTATCATATCAAAAGTATGCATGTGTGTGTGTGCGCGTGTGTGTAAGAAAGATTTCTTGGAAGCAAGTGATTCTCACTAATGAGAATAACATATCTTTCATTTAAAACAACAGCCCAGCCCTGGAAAGTATGTTGAACCACTCCCGGTCCATCATTGTTTAGCCTTTTTGTAAAGACATAAAGATGACAAGTTTGCGTTGAGATAAAAAATGCACAGGTGAAACATATTTCCTCATGCCATGCAATGATGCATGAAGAATGTACACCTTGCTTCATTTCTTTAAAATGTTATAAAACCGCTTATTCTAGCCAGCAAATGAAATCAAATCTTACATTTGACTCTAACTCTGTAATCAATATCTAAGATCATTCCCGTTGAGGTATCCTGGAAAAAACAACAACAAAACAAAACCTAATTTGACTCTTTATATACCTTTATACATTATAACACGGTAATGAATCCTCAAGAAAAGATTGATATATTCTCATTTTATAGAAGATTTCCTTATTATATTATTTTATATTCACTTGCATGGTTGTTTATAGGTTCTTTATATTTATCATTAAATGGACATAGTCTTAACAAATAACTAGAAACAAGTAATTATTATTTATTACTTATATTCCGGCTTTCATTAAAATTTTGTAGATTACATAACTGTATTTATGCAACAGTGCTGTTGAATTCTCAATTCGGATTGGCCAGAAGGTGATGAAAAATGTTCTAATAGCAGCTCTGACAGTAGTGCAGCTGCAAATCACAGGTTTATATTAATGCACTCGTTCTGTAGAAACCTAAAAAGGCACTTGTATGGCAGATGGTCTACATTACTCATGTCTAATAATAAACAAAATAAACTGTAAGGAGAAGTTTATTTGAAAGTTATGGAAGGCGTCCCCAGTGTCAGTAACACTGTCAGTAAGGAAAGTCTTCAGGACAGAGGAGTTTACACTTTGCAGTTTCTCTGTAACATGACAAGTTTTGTTTTATTAATTACAGGAGAGAGAGAAAAAGAGGGGCTGGTGAGGGAATGACTGTTTCTAACTGCTATTACAAAGTGATAAAAGGAACTTATTGTCTCACAGAGGTTGACAGTGGTAATCGTCATATTGCTGTGGTTTAAGAGTACTAAAAAACATCAATAAATACTGTTATAGGAAAATAATAAAACAATAACTCCCATTCATCACACTCCCCATTGTTGACTATTTTTAACAGCAGACTTCCAAGTGTTTTATTCCTTACTTATTTTAACCAATTTGTCCCCTGCTAGCTGTGGCTGAGCAAAAGCATTGTTTGAACTAAGCTGCATGACTGCATGTTTTGGGAACACTTGGAGGCACCTCCAACAGGGCACAGCACAGCTATTGAAATATTAGTTTGTAGTTCTTCTTTGTCTGTCACTGTTTCAGGCCCAAACAGTGGGAACAAGAAACAAACAATGATGCACTCCAGAAACTCACCTTTTAGTTGAACCAAAAGCCAGACAGACATATTTAGTAACAGGAAAATTACACAGACACAGCATTGCCTCACACTGGAAAATATAAAGTTGGCTCATGCTACAGGAGTTTCTTACTGCAGCTCATATTTTACTGGTTAGTCTACTATAGACCTACCACAGATAGATCCTCTCACTGGTAGAGGTTAATCTTGGTTCATCTCTGCATTTCTTTGCAGATTCCAATCTGGCCTTCCAATTCATACTGCGGATGAGTGGTTTGTATCTTGTGGTATGGCCTCTATAGTTCTGCTGTCGAAGTCTTCTTCAACGGTGGATTGTGATACCTTCACCCGTTCCCTGTGGTGGTTGTTGATGATGTCACCGACTGTTGTTTTGTGGGTTTTTTGTTCACAACTCTCACAATGTTTCTGTCATCAACTGCTGTTGTTTTCCTTGGCTGAACTGTTCGATATCTATGTTTGTGTAATGGTTATGATCGATTTTCACTCTTTTCTCAGCTTCAAAATGGCTTGCTTTTCTCCCATAGACAGCTCTATGGTCTTCGTGCTGGTTTATCCTTTTAACAACAAATGCAGTTTTTACAAGCAAAACCCAGGGCTCACACCTATAGTAGACAATCAGAGCTATTAATTGTTGAAACAGGACACACCTGGGTGGCAAGGAACACCTGTCAGTTAGGTGCCATGTTCCAAGTTGTCAAAATCATCTAGATGTAACTATGAGGAAATTAAAATTGAAATTCTGATCTGTGAACTCCTTGTACCTTCTCCTAGGTTACCTCACCACACCTAACAAAAAAATATGTCTTATCATGTACTCGAGAAAACACAAAGAGTAAAATCCTCTATCCTGAAGACTTTCCTGTGTCAGAAAACTATTACAATGTGCTCACACTGGAGACTCCTTCCATAAATTTTAAATAAACATGTCGTCACAAGAAGCTTCACCATATCAATGATTATACCATTTTCTTTGTTAAATAACAACACATTATCTGTTTTTTTTGTTGTTTTTTTTGTTTTTGTTTTTTGTTATTATTATTCAAATATTGTGGATCATTGGCTATCAGGCTTGGAGATTAACAGAATACGTGTAATGGCGTTACGTAATCAGGATGCAAAAAACTGGTAACTGTAATCCGTTACAGTTACGTCAAAAAACAAAGTAATCGGATTACAGGTACATTTTGTAAAAAATGGGAATACTATCAGGATTACAGTTGTTTTTTTTTTTTCATTTAAAACCAAAGAAATTAATCTTTTGACATAACACAATATAGACAGCTGCTTGATTACAGTCCTGGTTCTCTCTTGCCAGTCGTGGCTCACATGAGCAACCTCCTGGTGCATGTGCAAATAAATTTTGTGCAAAGTTAATTTGGTAGAAAGTAACACAAATTGTTCTCTGGAATGCTTTTGTTAGGGTGACCATACGTCTTCTTTTTCCCGAACATGTCCTCTTTTTCAGTCCTTAAAAAAGTGTCCAAAAGCTTCATTATGATGCACTTAAGGTCTAATACTGCATCAAGGCTTGCAGCAACTATTGGCCAAATTCCTGCCTCTCAACCATTCGCCTACTCTCAGGGAACACGCGAAGGTGAAGTGCTGTTGTGTATGGCATCAAACAGTTGCTTGACAGTGGCAGCAAATGACAGCTGTCCTGAGTTGAAATTGGGTGTTTGGTCACCCTAGCTTTTGTGATGTAATGTTACCCACATCAGGGACAGTAATCTTTTATTCATTTATTTATTTATTTTATTCAGACAAATCCAAACACTGAACATGTTTTTAAGCTCTAAAATAAGCTCTAAATAAATGTATTTTAGATCATATTGCTTTTCTCTTGACTTTATTTACATATGTGACCTTGAAGTAATCAGATTACATTACTTTCAAATTGTTATTTACATTTACAGCATTTGACAGACACCCTTATCCAGAGCAACTTACATCTATCTCATTTATACAACTGAGCAAGCTTGAGCAGAAGCTTGGCAGTGCTGGGATGACCTTCCGATCAGTAGTCCAACGTCTTAACCACTGAGTCTATTGGATTACGTTACTGATTATTATTTTTTATATAAGTAAAAAAAATGAAGTAAAATTACTTTATGAAGTAATTTGTAAATGTAACGGAATACATTTTTAAAGTAACCCTCCCAACCCTTTCGGCTATTAATATAAACCTGTGATTTGCAGCTTCACTGCTGTCAGAGCTGCTGGTATAGAAAATGAATCAACACATCCTGACCAATCAGAATTGAGAATTCAACAGCGCTGAGGTGTAAATGTTGTTATTTAATCTACACAATATACTGTAGTTTTCAGGCCTGCTGAATGATACTTCTAACATCCCTGCTGGAAAAATCAATAGAAACCCTCATAGAATTTGTAATGGTTTTAATGGTTATAATGGGAATTATATTGGTTTAAATGGAAACTGTAATGGTCCCTGTGGGTCTCTACTGGTTATTTGTTGCCTTCTATTGGTGGCATGTCATGTCTAGTCGATACCATTAAGGACCAATAATGGTAATGGTTTTAATGGTTAGCTGATGGTTTGTAATTTGTATTACTATTGGGGTTTTTTCAGCAGGGATCTGTCAATTATTAATGTAAATTATCCTTTTTTTTTTTTACTGTAATTTTTTTTTATTTTTTATGTGGGCCACAAAATGCCCTTTACCAATTACTTGTTTCTGGTAAAGACTGTGGCCATTGTGGCCAGTGGTATATATAAAGAATACCAGGAAAAAGTTCATCAACAGCTTCTGAGCAATCAGAATCGAGAATTTAACACCACTATGGTATAAATATATGTAAAATGTTGAAATGTGCCATTATAGTTTAGCATACTTCATTTTTATGTCTGGGAAGGCTGTCCCACACACAATGACATTATTATTATTATTATTATTATTATTATTATTATTATTATTATTATTATTATTATTATTATTATTATTATTATTATTATTATTATTATAAGGAAGAAGAAGAAGTAAAATCTGATTATTTTGTCTGTTTGTTACATTTCAAGACCCAAAGGCTGCGGCTGTTAGATTTAATATTTCGCAAAAGGCCGGGAACTTTCCTGGTAGGTGTGTTGCTTTCTTCTGTCATGCATACCTCCTGACACCCTGTCAACACCATGCTGACTAGTTTCTTTGATGCGGTTGGGGTTTTCCTCCTAATGAACAATGTGAGCATTCACTGATGACATTAACACTGCGTTCTTCACTCTGCCAGCTGGACCCTTATGAACCACTGATCCAGTCGGACGCTTGGCATCGGAATCCTGGGAATGACCACTGACCTATTCCAACACTGAGGTTGAATTTATGGACCACATCAAAAGCATGCCCACGTGTGTTTGCACAGCTGAACCCCAAAGGGCTCCCTACATACAGTACTTGACCGAATAGATGTAATAATAGCTTTTGTCCTCTTTTGTAGTGCACTTTAGGTCCACTAGGGAGCCTTAGGTTAGCCTTAGGGAATTATCCCAGGTTATAGCACATAACTTTCCCTTAGCCAAAGATACTTTTATGAGAAAACCAAATAAGATTCTGCCATTAAATAAATAAATAAATAAATAAATGAAAATAAAAATGAAAAGCAAAAATCTTTACTTTTGACAATGAAAATATGAAGATAAGAAGTTATTTTGCACTGAAAAGTAATTAATCAATCAATCAATCAGAACAAGAGGCCAAGGATATTCTGATTCATGACTTTATTTAATACCGGGTCGTCCTCATCTGCGAGGCTGTTGTAACTCTGTACAGGACAACACAGTCCGTTATGCAAAATGACTGATATGACGATGCATTAGCTATTTCCTACTGAAATTTGGTGATCATTTTTAGACCCCAGGTAAAAGAAACATTAGGCAGACAAATCAGATTTCCAAAGTTTATTGCATATGAATGCAAAACATTTTTTTAAATGTACCTAGTTTATTTTGTAAATGCATAGTTGGTTTACGGTGCTATGCTCCTGAGCGCGGGTTACTCTCTGTGTGGAGTTTCACATGTTCTCCCTGCGTTCGTATGGGTTTCCTCCAGGTTCTCCGGTTTCCTCACACCTCCAAAAAACATTTTATTCCATTCTTTTCTATTCTGGATGTCTTCAGAAAATCTTCCATCCTCATATAACATTGTTTGATATGCAAATGATCATGAATTAATTAAAACAACCTGCAAATTTCTCTCAGATCTGGGGACTTCCAGCACCTATTTCAGCATGGATAAGCCACTTCTCACAGAAAAATGTTGGCACAAGCTTTAGACTGTAAACATTAAAAGAAACAGGCAGACAGATCAGATGTCCAGGTTTGTATTAGTTTTTTGTTTTTTGCTAGTAAAATGTGCACTGTTTATTTTACTCATATCTGGGATTGAGTGTCTTTATTGACCCACTTGATTATGGTAGTGTTAGTTTGTTTTACTACTACTACTAGTAGTAGTGGTAGTAGTAGTAGCTGTTGTTGTTTAAAGTAAAAAATGAGACTTTTAGTTTGAAATTATTACAGAGGCACACGAACACCGGAAGGTACTTTAGGAAGAATCACAAATGCACCCTCACTGCACATATAAAGCTCTAGGCAGGGAGCAGGAGACACTTTATTATACCTTATCAGGGACTCTTAAGTACGCAGAAGGAAGCTATTTATGATTCGGTCCTCTTAAACAGCGAGCACGGTTCAGACGGGAATATTTCATATCAGAATATAAACACGACAAATAATGATTCACTACAGTGACTACACAGCTGTGCTCTAGCCTCATATTGCGCTCCTGTATGTATTGTAACCGGTTTTGAGTGAAGGTCATCAGAGTCAGTGTGAGTCGGTGATAATGGCACCACTTCCGGGTGCGGAGCTCGTGCGGACTCCGGTGCAGCTTTACCGCTACCTGCTGCGCTGCTGCAAACTGCTGCCCAGTCCGGCCATGCAGACACACTACCGACACACTGTCCGTCAGGTACTGAGCACTTCATACTGAGAACCCTGAGTGCAAAAACACACTAACGCTGCCATAATCACGTGGGTCAGCAAAGGCACCGGTGCACAACACTCAGTCCCAGATATGAGTAGAATAAACAGTGCACATTTTACTAGCAAAAAACCAAACAAATTCAAACCTGGACATCTGATCTGTCTGCCTGATGTTTCTTTTAATGTTTACAGTCTAAAGCTTATGCCAACATTTTTCTGTGAGAAATAGGTGCTGGAAGTCCCCAGGATGCAGGTTATTTTAATTAATTCATGATCATTTGCATGTCAAACAATGTTATATGAGGATGGAAGATTTTCTGTAGACATCCAGAATAGAAAAGAATGGAATGAAATGTTTTTTGGGAGATGTGAGGAAACCGGAGAACCTGGAGGAAACCCATGCGAACGCAGGGAGACCATGTGAAACTCCACACAGAGAGTAACCCGCGCTCAGGAGCATAGCACCGCTAACCAACTATTTATGCGTTTACAAAATAAACAGGGTACACTTTTTATTTTTTTTGCATTCATATGCAATAAACTTTGGACATCTGATTTGTCTGCCTAATGTTTCTTTTACCTGGGGTCTAAAAATGATCACCAAATTTCAGTAGGAAATAGCTAATGCATGCTCAGATTGTGGCTAGAAGTTACCAGATGACACCACAGACTAATTTGCGTGTTCATTGACTCCTCATATCAGTCATTTTGCATAACAGATTGTGTTGTCCTGTACAGAGTTACAATAGCCACGCAGACGAGGACGACCCGGAACGAATTCGCATGATCGTCCAGCGAGCTGTTTCTGATGCTGACTGGATTTTAAACAAGGTACACATCAGTAGAGTTGTGAGGTAAAAGAAAAGTCGTAAAAACAACTCGAATGTGATTTACATTGCCATATTTAATGAAAAAATAGGTTTAAACAGAGAGCGTCATTATGGACATACAGTCCCCACCAAAACTAGTGGAACGGCAATGTTTTTGCTGTAGACTGAATATGTTTGAGTTTGAGATCAAAAGATGAATATGAGAAGAGAGTCAATCACCTGGCCAAGTCAATCACCAGACCTTAACTCAGTTAAGCCGCATTTCACCTCCTAAAGACGAGACTGAAGGGAGAAACCCCCTGAAACAAACAACAACTGAAAGAGGCTGCATTAAAAGCCTGGAAAAGCATTACAAAAGAAGAAACCAATAATTTGGTGATGTCAATGAGTCGCAGGCTTTATGCAGTTATTGCAAGCGAGGGATTAAGTGTTATTTTCTTTAATTTACTTCAAGACTTATCTGTTCTTATACTTTTGCTCACCTAAAAATTGGGTGGTCTGATACTAAAGCTTCTATGTTTTAGGTTGTTTAACACGTGTAGATGTAAATACCAGGAAATAAAAGCTGAAATCCTAAACTCTCATCTCACATCCATCTTTTGATCTCAAACTCAAATGTCTTTGGTGTACAACACAAAAAATTTAGTTGGTCTTGCCATTCCAATAGTTTCAGAGGGGACTGTAAATGTTTTCTCTTTTATTTTATTTTATTTTTTTGAAGTCGCTGATAAATGCTGTATAGTTGTTACAAGGTTTTCTTGATTCTGATTGGTCAGGAGGTGTTGATTAATAATAACAGCAGCTCTGAAAATAATTGAGCTGCAAATCACAGATTTCTATGAATGTGCTCATTCGAATACGTAATTGTTTCTACAGTAACAGGGACTTGTATGGTGAATGCCATATGCCACATGAGAGTAATTTTTGATACAGTGAAGTTTACTGTGAGATTATTTTTTTTAACATTTAAATTAAAAAATTGTAAATGCTAGGAAATTCTTGTGGTATAAGAGGAACTTCAGTACATAGTAACAGTAACTCTGCTTCCTCACACCGCCCCGCCGTTGCTTCTCCTATAGCAGCGTGTTTTATTCCTTACATATTATCTATCCATAAGTGGATTAATCTTTCTCCATTTCTTTTTCGCAGTATATCAAAAAGACAGGATCCCCAGGTCAGGATGAAACAGTACAAAACAACTCTGATCGAAGGTGGTGATGCTACGCTGGACCGCTTTAAAGCTCATAGAAAGCTATATTGTGTTTATTACCAATAACTATTGTAGACCAGGGTTCCAAGGGAATAATGTAACATTTTTATTACCAAACTGTACATAAAAAGAACTTAGTACAGACTGACCAACTGTATATTTAAGTGAAAATTTCATACAAACAATTCAGTTGAACCATGCTGTTAGCTTATGGACCTTTGGTTGCATCATGTGAATAATCTGTATTAATTTCCATTGTATATAATGAATATCTAATGAACATCATGAGCTTTGATTTGTCAGCACTGATGAAATCTATGGCTGAAATCTATGATTGATTTATTTTTTCTCATTTGAACACTGTTGCACCTTCTGACCATTCAAATAATTAAACAGTAATACCCAGTGAACAGCAGTGACTAATGAAAGACAAACATGGTCTATGTGCTTTATTAAATAAAGTCATGAATCAGAATATCCTAGGCCTCTTATTTAGTAGAATCTTGAATTTGGTTAATGAAATATTTGTTACTTTTTAAATATTTGCCACTGTTGTTAATAATAACTTCTATAGAGAAGTTGGACATTTATTGCTGACATTTAACTTGCCTGACAGTGACTCCTGTTACTATTAAAATAAAATGTTCATACATAAAGTAATTTTTTGCATTGTGCAAATTATTATATATTGATTTGGGTAATTTGTTGAACTGGTTGCTTGACATCCTTAATTATTTTACACTGCTTCAATGTGTATCTGAAATTTCAACAAGTAGAAAATGGTAGAAAAGTCATTTAGTGGCCTTCTACATACTACATTAGTCAGTTAAATAGGAGGTCTATGTCTCATTTTGTTTCAAACCATTGGATAAAAACTCAAAAATCCTATTTTCTCAATAGATTTAAACATATTTGACTGTGGAGATTTTTGCCAGTGGTGGGACTGCAAAAAACTAAAATAAACCAAGGGAGTGCAAACAGGCTTTTGTCAAATGTGTACTTAATTGTTTCAATTTACCTGTAGCTTTGGTGCTTTGGCCTATCATGAAAACCTCCAATTAGAATAGTCCTACCTACACCATCAGTGCTTGGACCCCTAATAGGAAAAAGGTAGGATTACTATATGGATTCTTTTTGGTGCTTGGACCCCTTGGACTCTTGCCAATTCTGTCAGTTTTGTTCTTTCATTATTGACTGTCATATTGATGTGAACTTTGTAAAGATACATTTATTTCTCTGAATTTTATAAGAAGAAAAACTACCTTATTTTACACATGGACAACGTGACACTTTAAAAAGGTTTATTTCATGAATTAAGTACATTTATGTCTCAAGAGTTTTAGGAGGATATTTGAATTCCAGTTTGTGCCAAAATAGTAAAATACTACTAGTTTTTCAAACAAGATCTAAATGTTCTGTTTGTTTATACCACAACATGGTAAGGAAGCAGTTTATTGTCTTTTGATCTCTTATGAACTGAAGTAATGATAGAAATTTTCCACAATTTCTTGTGTTATTTTTCCTTTCAAACATCTTGGTGTTATTGCATAATGTGAGTAATGCAAATAGCCCACCATTCAGAGTAGTGCTCTCAACTCCTTATCCCTCTCTCCCCATGAGTTTGACATCTCAAGAGTTTGGCACTTCTTTTATGTCCTTTCTGCCCCAATCCGAAGCAGGTGCAGCATATAAAAGGAGCAAAAAAAATGCAATATGCTCACAATGCTGCACACCGATGATGAGCTGGCATCTAAAATATAAGGTAAATACAGGTTGTTTTATATGTTTGTATAACTCATCTAGCTACTACTAGTATTAATAATAATAATAATAAGAAGAAGAAGAAGAAGAAGAAGAATGTCTTATTATTATTATTATTATTATTATTATTATTATTATTTATTATACATTTGCATTTAGTTATTGACACTCTTATTTCTCATGATAGTAGAAACTGCATGGTATAATTATGGGGAAGAAACTTTGTCAAGGTAAAGCAAAGGAGCTCCAGCAAACTCAGCTAAATAAGGTCAGTAACCTGAAGTAGCTTTTTCCTAATATGAGACACAGTTTAATTAAAAATACACAAGATAAGTAAATTAAGAAGGAAGTAATCCAACTTGCATGAATGGGATGTAAACGTTTTGGATGGTCATTAGCAGGCAGCAAACAGGAGCGGCCGGTGTCCTGTAGAGCTCCATGTTCGCAATCTTCAAAACGGCTCACGATACCAAGACACGCTTTATCACAGAGCAGTCAAGGTGAGATTCCAAATAACTGAGACTGACCTACGGCTTTGGACAAAACCATATTACTCAGCAATGTACTTTTTAGTACTACTTACAACTATTTAACAGTACAGTACAGTATTATTATAGAATGTAGTTTATGATTGTGCTATTTACATTTTGCTGTAAAGTACTATGGTATTATTTAGTAATAGTATACTAGGTACTATTTTTCATTTCATATTTGCTACAAATGGCAACTAATGTGGTACTGTACAGTACTATTTACATCTTACAGTACAGTAATGGTACTCCTTTTCTATTTAATAGAGTACTACTTACTACACCATACCATTAAGTATGACGCTATTTAGTAAATGGTCTGCACTTATATAGCACCTTTTAACCTTCACGGCTCACAAAGCGCTGTGTCTTATTCACTCATTCGTGCACACACCAATGGCACTTGCCTGCCATCAGGAGCAACTTGGGGTTCAGTGTCTTGCCCATGGAGTCATGTGGGCCAGGAATCGAACCGCCAACCCTACAATTAGTGGACAACCCGCTCTACCACCTGAGCCACAGCAGTATGCTTTACACGTAGTACTATTCATCGCTTCTTACCATGTATTACTACAGACTACTATTTACTATGGCACTGTATAGTACCATAGCATATTTAGTTGTTAGTAACATGATTTTTATTACTATACCATATTATTTTCTATAGAACTATTAAGTACTATTTCCTTTTTGGCATAATTTACAGTATATTATGAAATGTAATACAGTACTATTTACCACACTGTTAAATACACTAAATAGTACTATTATGACTTACTGTAGAATACTGCTTAATATGGTACCATTTAGTAATATTTTCAATTTTGTACAATACCAATACTATTTATTACAACAATTAATATGGTACAATATTATTATAATGTATAGTAGTATTTAACAAACCACAGGTGCACTACTTAATATGATAGTATGATGTTTTATTAATATTCCATAATATATATATATTTATTTATTTTTTGCATGGTGAAATGCAGTTCCTAAATCCTCAATATGTGTGCGCACCAATACAGTTTTATTGCTTATAATATACACTGTTAATTCACAACACATCTATGTCACTCACTTGTTTGTGTCCGATTAAGCCTTTTTTAGACAAACTGTCCTGAGCTGTGACTGTTTGAAAATCCAGGGTGTGTGCTGCAAGCCGAAAGTGTGTGAGGGATCCATAATGAATCCGAAGTCTCTAACTCGCTCTACACCCGTTGCCCCACCTTCCTCCAATGAGCTCCTCATACAGGCCATTGACTTCATTAACCAGTACTACAAATCCTTTAAAAGGTAGGCATTATCTAACCATTTGTGTATTTACATCTAAGGAATGTTAATCAAGGTTGCCAAGCTGAGCATTTTCTAGCCCGCTTGGATTATGTTTTAATCATACCAGCCTGGGAAAAAATGTCCAGTAGATTGAATTTAATTGCTGTTGGGATCTTTTATGCCTTGAAAGAATGATTTGGCGGACAAGCCTAATCGCAACTCATTTGTATTCATCATTTAACACAGCTCTAAAATAGAAGAGCATTTGGCCCGGGTTGATGAGGTCGCTCAAGAGATTGATGTCACCGGATCTTATCAGCTCACTACTGAAGAGCTCGTGTTTGGAGCCAAGCAGGCTTGGAGAAATGCGCCCAGGTGCATTGGCAGAATTCAGTGGTCCAATTTGCAGGTTTGACACTTTTGGAGCTCATATTCAGCTTTCAAGTTTATGATCATTATATGTATGACAATATTCTTTCCTCTTCAGGTGTTTGATGCGCGGAAATGCAGGACAGCAGAGGACATGTTCCAGTTTCTGTGTGCTCATCTTAAATTTGCTTCGAATGGAGGCAACCTGAGGTATGCAGATTTTGATGATGATACGTGTTATTAGTAGTAGTAGGAGGAGGAGGAGGAGTTGCATTTTTTAATTATAATTTTTATAGTTGTTATATGTAATAAATAAATCACTTGGGATGAATTAATCAATGTTCATTATTTTCCTACTACAGAATACCACAATTTTATTTGTCTTATACCACCAGAATATTTCATTTATAAAAGTATGGCATCTAGTACTTTCTATCCATTAATGGTTACATAGTTACATTTTATGGTGTGGAATGTCCATGAAACAAGTTAAAAAGACAAAAAAAAAAAGAAAGACCAAAAAAAAAAAAAAAACTTGCTTGCAATAACTGCATCGAGCCAGCGATCCACTGACATCACTAAACTGTTACATTCTTCTTTTGTGATGCTTTTCTAGGTGTGTACCACAGCTTCTTTCAGTTGTTTGCTTCTCGCTTCGGTCTCCTCTTCAGGAGATGAAATGCTCCTCAGTTGTGTTAAGATCTGGTGACTGACTTGGCCAAGCTAAAACCATCCACTTTATTCCCTGATGAAGTCCTTTGCTGAGTTGGCTGTGTGTTTTGGATCATTGTCTTGCTGCATGATGAAGTTCCTCCCAATTAGTTTGGATGCATTTCTCTGTAAATTGGCAGATAGAATGTTTCTGTATTCATTCTGCTGCTACCATCATGAGTTACATCATCAATAAAGTTTAGTGAGCCTGTTCCAGAAGCAGCCATGCAAGCCCAAGCCATGACACTACCACCACAATGCTTGACCAATGAGCTCATATGTTTTGGATCCTTTCTATCTCCATACTTTGGTCTTTCCATCACTTTAGTAGAGGTAAATCCTGAAACTTTTGTGGCTCATCTCTGTATTTCTTTGTGAATTCCAATCTGGCCTTCAGATTCTTACTGCTGGTGAGTGGTTTGCATCTTGTGGTATGGACTCTATATTTCTGCTCTCAAAGTTTTTGAACTGTGGATTGTGATACCTTCACCCCTGCCCTGTGGAGGTTGTTGGTGATGTCACCGACTGTTGTTTTGGGGTTTTTCTTAACAGCTATCACAACGTTTCTGTTATCAACCGCTGTTGTTTTCCTTGGCCGATCTGTTTGATGTCTAGTTGTTACCAGTGTGAAACCAGTGGTTTCTTTCTTTTTTAGGACATTTCAAATTGTTGTATTGGCTATACCCAATGTTTTCCCAGCTTCAAAATGGCTTGCTTTTCTCCCATAGACAGCTCTCTGGTCTTCATGTTGGTTTGTCTTTTTTTAAAAAAAACAAAACAAAACAAAACAAATGCAGTCTTTACAGGCAAAACCTAGCAAAAACTGAAATTCTGATCTATTGTCTCATTCATCTTTTGATCTCCAACCCAAATAGTTAGTGTATAGCAAAAACCAAAGAACTGGCCTTGCCATTCCAGTACAATCAGCGGGAACTGTATGTTATTTTGTTTAATAACAGCATCCACCGTACAACTCCCTGTGAATGAGCTATTATTATAAAAACAATAATGCATTATAACAAGCACATTAATAGAAACTTGTGATTTGCCTTGCAGCCAGCACATTCTGCTCAATCAGATTCGAGAATTAAACAGTGCTGTGCATAATTGTTATTATTTTACAGGTCAGCCATCACTGTGTTCCCTCAAAGAACTGATGGCCAGCATGATTTCCGAGTTTGGAACAGTCAGCTCATTAGATACGCTGGATATCAGATGGAGGATGGCCGAATTATAGGAGACCCCGCTAATGTGGAATTCACTGAGGTATCAGTGAATCACAAGTCACACGTCATCTAATGTCAATTAACTGCTGTCCGTTGACGACAACACATTAATTCTTCTTGGCTTTCTTAAAACTGAGCCCATTTCTGCTTGTTTAATTTAAATCACTGCCTTCTAACAGATTTGTGTCCAACTTGGATGGACACCAAAGAACGGGTCCTTTGATGTGCTGCCACTGATCTTGCAGGCCAATGGGGAAGATCCTGAACTATTTGAAATTCCCCCAGAGTTGATACTGGAGGTTGAAATAGAGCACCCACAGTAAGCGCGAAACACCTTATAAACATTTAATTACTTTCTTAATAGCTCTAACTCTCGTTTTTAAACAAGAGGTCAATGGGTCAAAAAGATTAAAGGCTTGTTTGATAGCTCGATACTATTCCACAAGCCTGATGTAAATAACCATGGCAGGGTTTTTCAACAAAGCATGCAGAACCATGCATAACGTGTATATAAATAAAGCAATCTGATGCAATGTTCGGAAACAATGATAATAGTATCTGTAAAGTTACTCTACTTGTACAAGCTGATTCAAATATGTAAATCTCAATAAGTGAAAAGTAAACACTAGACATGCCTTTTTTAAAAATATTTCCTGATTGGAATATTTGTAGGAAATGAGATATGGTTGTGCCATCATTCTTTGCTTTCATAATGGAAAATTTATGAGCAGCACTTACATGAAGAATTATAATTTGCTGCTGTTTCGCAAAGGCACTATTAGATATAAAAAAAACCTCTAGTGACAAATCAATATGTTTATTGACTGTCTCTGTTTATATCGGTGGCATTTACACAGACCACCAAGACTCTTTATTGGGGTGCTTAAGGCCTCACATTGCTTGCTTTCTACTTGAGGCTGCTTTTGAGTTGAGGTTGAAAATCCAAGTAAATCTCCAGGCTCTGAGAACACAAAAGTTCCCAGTCATTCTTGTGCTTCTGAATGGTCTGCAGTAAAAGAACCTTTAAATCAACAAATCCTTCAAACTTAACGATCAGCGTTAAGTGGAAAAGCCATTTGTCCTTAATTAAACCACTCATTTGCCCCATTAATTCATGAGAACATAACAAAATGACCCTATTACCCTATCGCGTATTAGCGTATTCTTGAGCACTATGTGAAGGGCTCACTGCTGGAGCCCACAAGATGCAACCATAAGATCTATCAATGTTGAGAACTACAACGAGGTATGACCAAAATCCTTCTAGCAAAGTCTGGCCACTCGATGGCCATCTTGGTGACACTCTTGGGAAGTTATTTGCAGTCATACAAGACCAGGCTTCTACAAAGCTTTGCATAATTATTCCCTGCTTGAACTATTACACATTTTGTAGCGTTACAACCAGGAACTGAAATGGACTTGCTTGGGCATATATGCCATGAATCTACACAAAATAAGCCATATCATGGAAAATTGCTGTAGGTACTGTTACAGTATGCGATTTTGGATGCAGGGCTGTTCTTGGAAGAGCCTAGAGTTTGTTAGAGAACATACCTAAACAACCAGCATCACAAAGATCAAGGAGCAATCAAAACAAGTCTGGGACAAAGAAAAGTATTTTGAATATCCTGGGCCCACCATTAAATCCGTTATTAAAAATGGAAAGAATATGGCACAACTCTGCCTAGAGGAGTCCATCCTAATCAGTGATTGGGTAAAGAAGACATTAGACAGAGAAGCAATGAAGAGGCCAAGGGTAGCTCTCAACATGATGCTACCACCACCACGCTTTACTGTAGGGATGGTGTTCTCAAGACAAGGAACAACACGAAATGGATTGACGTTTAAAACACGGATTTGAAATTGTTGTAAATAATGTGGGCTGTGACTCCAATAACAACTAAAAATACAATTTTTTCAGGTTAATCCGTCTACTGCACACACATGTTTCTCTATAACTAACAAAGCGCCCTATATCTGCGCATGCATCAGTCAGTACATTAAGTGTTACGTCTGTCCCATTTGTATTATAAACAGTGGGCTTTCTCTACTTATACCATTTCTGGTATACTAAATGAGCAAAGACAAAGCATATGTTATTCTTATCTTCAGTTGAAACTACTAAGAGTATATATGTACTTCAGGGACAAGCATATACCAAAATAACAAACAAAAAGAATAACTATGATTTTGGGTGGCTAACTAACCTAAAATAAAAGAAACAGAAAATATATAATATTCTACCCTAACTCCTGGGCTCTAAAACAGGAGAAACGTGTAATCAAAAATAAATGCTGCTCAACCTCTACATATTCCACACAATTTAGCACGCAAGTTATTATCTACCACAAAGTACAGATGAAAGCTACTGACTACTGTAGGTAGAGAGTGAAGAAGTTTGGTCAGGTCAGATGGCACTTCTCGTCACGTCGGAGTCTACGACACTCTCTCTCTCTAGTGCCTTTCCCTCATATTTTATAGGCACAGTGCCCCTGTTCAACCAAAGACAATGCTCCATATACTGTTGCGAAAAAAAAGAAAACATAACCCAACATATGGCCACCAGAATTATTGTAACAGATTTACATGAATATTTGTATTTTATATACTAACCTGAGTACCTTATGACTCAACAGTGATTGGTTGATTATTTTTTATCCAGTTATGAGTGGTTCAAAGATCTGAACCTTAGATGGTATGCAGTGCCTGCAGTTTCCAACATGTTGCTGGAGATTGGGGGTCTTGAGTTCACAGCATGCCCCTTCAATGGCTGGTACATGGGCACTGAGATTGGTGTGAGGGACTTCTGCGATACTCAGCGCTACAACATCCTGGAGGTAAATCTATTATCACTTAGTGCAGGGTAGTACAAGAGGAAATGTTTACATAGTTTAAAATTAATTTCTATTTCTAATGCCTTCTACAGAGAGTTGGTCATTGTATGGGGTTGGATACACACAACCTGTCATCACTGTGGAAGGATGAGGCTCTAGTTGCCATCAATGTTGCTGTGATTCACAGTTTTCAGGTAAAAACTTTTAATTAAAGAAATATGGAAAAGGCATTTTTAAAATGAAATCATCATACTATTTGATCAATTGCTTACTTTGATACAAATTTCTTCGTCTTTGGCTGCAGAAAAATAAGGTGACCATCACAGACCACCACTCTGCCACGGAGTCCTTCATGAAACACATGGAGACTGAATTGCGCCTACGTGGTGGCTGTCCTGCTGATTGGGTCTGGCTGGTGCCTCCCATGTCTGGCTCTCTGACCCCTGTGTTCCACCAGGAGATGATCAGCTACATTCTTTCACCCTTCTACTACTACCAGGTAGCAAACATGAACATGATTATTAAGGAAAAATATATGGGCTTATTATAACAAAGTACAGATGCATCAAATCTCTTTAATCTGCTACTGAATTGTTGAGGAACTTAAAGCCTTATTCCTGAAACCATAGACTTCTATTTCATTATTAATCCATCTTCAAACTCTTGTGTCGAACTCCTCAACCTTCTACAACAACAACAACAAAAATGTACTATATGTTATTTGTTTTGCTTGTCTTGTGATAACCATTACCTTTCTTTAAAGCATGATCCCTGGTTAACACATTTATGGAAAGATGAAAAGAAAGGACTGAAGAAGCAAAGAAGAATAAGCTTCAAATGTCTGATAAGGTGAGTGCTCTTTCCCCATAAATCTCTGCCCATGTGCTAATATCTAGTCTTTAAATGTTTTTACAAATTGAATTACAATTATTTGCTTTTTTAAATGTTTGCATGTATGTCATTATATGTGAATTCTCTTTCTCCAGGGCAGCAGTCTTCTCTCAAATACTCATGAAATATGCCTTGGTAAAGAGAGTGCCCTGCACCATTCTCTATGCTACTGAAACAGGAAAATCACAGTCCTTTGCCAAAAAGCTCAAATCAATACTCAGTTGTGCTTTCAATCCCAGGGTGAAAGTTTGTTACCTTCAAAGAATGGATATGACAATTATCTATACACACACTGTGGTATGGACTGAATGAACATTCCTTTCCTGTTTGTTTGGGATACAGCTACTCTGCATGGAGGACTACAAATTCCTGGAGCTTGAGAAAGAGTGTCTCCTAATGGTGGTGACGAGCACATTCGGCAATGGAGACTCTCCAGGAAATGGACAGGTATGGGCTCAAATGTGTACAAAAATGCTAGTTACATATGTAAGTGTGGTTCTGTAGGCAGTGGTAGCTCAGTGGTTAAGATGTTGGACTACTGATCAGAAGATTGTGAGTTCAAATCCCAGCACTGTCAAGTTGCCCTTGAGCAAGGCCCTTAACCCTCAACTGCTCAGTTGTATAAATGACATAAATGTGAGCTGCCTTGGATAAGGGTGTCTGCCGAATGCCATAAATGTCTGTGGATAATAGCAAGTGCTGGTGTGAATCACCTGAATTCCTTCTTGTGCACATGTTGTACACACGTCAAGTCCTTTGAATAAAGTCACATAGTAATGTAAAAAGTGGCATTTGCACCTTTCAGGGTTGCCCATGGTTCTGAGTGGCAAGGAACATTATCTGGAGTTAATAGATATACATGTTCTAGTTCACACCTCCTAACCACCAAGTGTGGATAATACATGGCAACAAGATCAGGAGCAAACTTAGCTGCTGACTAAACTGATTAACTAGAAAGGTGTCCGGAGATGGCCACTATGCTCACCACACAGGGGCCATGTAAACAAAAGTGCACAGTGGCACTCAGGTCACAGCTGAACAGACTTGACAGAGTGCCATGAATCTAAATACTGCCCATGAGGGTGAGACCCTCCTCATAGTGTGGTATGTATCAGCAGGGGCCAGGAATCCAGTCTGTCTATAGATAATGATGATGTCCACTTCCCAGTGGGCCACACTGTGCCACTTGTGTCTTTCCTTCATGACATATCAAATGTTGGTGTGAGGACTGGATGGCCACCATACAGTCTGTAGGATGTGTATAAGCAACACCAAAGAACACCCTGTAAATGTATATATAAAAAAAGAATGTGTTAAAAAAAGAATATAGAGCTAGATAATGAGCTAGAAAAAATGAGGTAAGGCCATCTCCAGCTTTGCAGGAAAGGAACCCCATAGTACTGACCATAGTTACAAGCTGCTAAGCAAATAGCTACATATGGTGTGCATTTGGTCTCTAAAACGCAAAAAGAAGAATTGGAACGATGGCTCTATGACAGTGGTATTTATTGCAAATTCTGAGTCATACATCACTATCTGACTTTGCTGAAAGGTCTCACCAAGAAGATATCCAGATGCTTCTCACTGCCCGGCAGTCAAAAATGTTCAATCTTGTTGAGCTTGTTATTTTATTATGACCTTGAATAATACATATAAATAGTACATATTTTATTATCAGGAAATGTTTGTTTTTCTTTTCCCTCTTTCGAAGATGTTCAAGAAGTACCTTTTCAGCACTAAAAACCTCAAAAACAAAGTCAGGTTAGTATTCTCTGACACTTGTGGAAAAGTTTTTTATTTTTTTAAGAACTGGATATTTGACTAGTCTCTTTCTGTTACACAGGTACAGTGTTTTTGGCCTTGGCTCTCGCATGTACCCACAGTTTTGTGCTTTTGCCCATGCCGTGGATGATAAGCTCGCAGAATTGGGAGCCAAACGAGTGACTTCAATAGGAGAGGGAGATGAGCTCAATGGGCAGGAAGAGTCTTTCTCCATCTGGGCTTGCACTGTGTTCAAGGTTCACTGGTCACCTTTAATAAACACAAAATCACATTTAGCAGCAACTGCTTGTGGTTCATAAAAATGGTTTACATTTGTAGGCTGCATGTGAGGAGTTTGGCATTGAGAGCCATGTCTTATGGGCGGAGCATCTAACAGACAGCTGGGACCCACGGAGACACCGAGTGCAGCCTGACAGCAGCTCCTTTGAACGCGTCACAGGTATCTTGTATAATTTCAGAAAGTTCTCAATGGTGGTACATTTTTTTTTTTTTAATGCAGAAATATTATGAAGTCTAAGATGTCTGTTCTGATCCAACAAGATACTATATGTTGCCTCTTCTCACAGCTCTCTCAGCACTCCACTCTAAGACTGTGTTTTGTATGAAGCTAAAGAGAAGAAAGAATCTACGAAGTTCACGATCAAGGTTCACTCTCAAACCTTACACACAATTTTACCTAACTGCATTTGGAGACAGTCATCCATTTTAAAGCAGAATTTTTTAAATTTTGCTTTGTGATGTGGCATTTTTTCAGTCGCTGTACTATTCTGGTTGAACTGGAGGTTGGCGTTGACAAAAAAGAGTTCTTGAATTATGCTCCAGGTGACCACGTGGGAGTTTTCCCAGGGAATTCACCTGAGCTGGTGATGGGCATACTGAAGCACCTCCCTAATGCCCCTCCCACCAATCAGAGTGTCCAACTTGAATACCTTCCTGAGTCCTACTATGGTAATAGTCCATATTTATATTAAGTTAAATGCTAAATTGTTATTGGGAAATTCCCCTGTACAATTTTTTCTGCCTTATCCTGCAGGGAGTGCAAAGTGGCAAACAGATTCACGTATCCCAGCATGCCCTCTGGCCAAGGCTCTTACATACCTCTTGGATATCACCACCCCACCTTCCCAAAGCTTCTTGCACAAGCTTTCACACATGACTAAGCAGGAAGATGACCGACAGCGCCTGCTAACTCTTGCAAAGGTAACTCATCCTAACACTGAAATAATCATCATTATAACAAAATGTACAGTAATTTGAGTTGTTAGGAGGTGAGTGACCTTGAATTAGCACCAGAGTGTGTCAGTTGTTGATGTTGTTGATTTAATTGTAATGATTAGAACAACAAAAAAAAGTACTCAGTAAACAATGGCACCTTTCTGCAGGACTTCAAGTGTTATTCAGAATGGAAAGCATTTAGTAGGCCCAACTTCCTGGAGATTCTGGAGGAGTTTCCTTCTCTGGAGCTCTCAGCAGCCTTCCTTCTCGGTCAGTTACCCCTGCTGAAGCCCCGCCTCTACTCTGTCAGCTCCTCCCCAGACCTCCACCCTTACGAGCTTCACCTCACCGTGTCTGTGGTCAACTACCGCACACAGGGTAAAGGACACACAATACTAATTGCCATGCACAACATTAGTAGAACATGATTACTGAAATTGTAGCTTCATTCTGTACAGCAAGCCAGTTGGCAAAAAATATACAATTCAGAACCCAAACCCGGGAAACTATGAATCATAGCATTTTGTTTTTAATTCCAGATGGAAACGGTCCTCTGCATCATGGTGTCTGCAGCACATGGCTCAACACCCTCAAAGAAGGCCAACTAGTTCCATGTTTTATTCACAGGTACTAACCAGAAGTTCATTCTGAGATCTTTTCCTGGCTTCATCATATAAAACATGATGCATTTTCTAGTGTTTGGTATTTTAAAAGACAGATATGTTTCATTATTGGTCTTCTACAGATCCAGCGGGTTCCACCTTCCATCAGATCCCAGTTCTCCTACTATATTAATTGGAGCAGGCAGTGGTATTGCACCTTTCAGGAGTTTCTGGCAACAGCGCTTCCATGACATGAAAACAACAGGTACTGCCAGATCCACTCCTGGACAGACAATTTACTGAAACAGAATTAAAGTTGTTTATTAGTTCTCCATTGTATCAGCTAAATAGTTTTTTTTTTTTGAAGGCCTGAAAGGCAGTCCGATGATGCTGGTGTTTGGATGTCGTGGCGCAGACACAGATCATCTCTATAAAGAGGAGACTTTGGACATGAGAGAAAATGGCACGCTGAAGAGCATCACTCCAGCGTACTCTCGCCAGGCTGGTCTCCCCAAGGTATAGCTCTGCACTTCTTAACACCAAGTACTGACTAATAACTGAATCCAATAAAACAAATTACACTTCAAACTATTCTCTGGCATCTATTTGAGACATGTTCCAATCATTACCCTTACTTATCGATATCTCTGGCCTTAGGTGTATGTTCAAGATGTCCTGAGAAAGCAGCTTAGTGAAGAGGTTTGGCAGGTCTTGTACCAGAGCACTGGACACCTATATGTGTGTGGGAGCATGAACATGGCCCGAGATGTCGCACACACTATACAAGAGATCCTGGTTAATCGTCTGGGCATAACTCTCTCACAAGCTGGGGAATATCTGGATCAATTAAAGGTGAGGTAGTTACAGATTTTACCACAGCAAGGTCTTGAGAAGTGTATATTTTTTACAATACACATTATTAAGCAGAAACACCTTCTACTGGGCATTTACCAGTCTGGTAAGATGTGTTTTTCATGACTATTCCATTTCTTAATTCTTATAATAATTATTAGAGTTGGTCAAATTAGGTAAATCTAAGGAAGGTCAAATTTAACACCTTCAAGCTTTTATAATTGGTGTCAACCAGCCAAATGGCATCAGTTCCATTATACTGGCAAAACCCTGTTACTCACAGACCTTCATTAAAATGTTTGGCATTCATGTGTTTATTAGAGCAATTCTTTTTTTCTTTATTGAGCTTAATACATGATCAGCTATTGTTACTGTTATTCTCTGTGCATTATATACGAGACTCATGAAAACTCAAACTCAATCTGAATGACACAGAACTGACTGACATTTAAAAAAAAAAAAAAGAAAAAAAAAAAAAGCCACTGTGCCATTGGCAAAGTCATGTTCTGCTGTTAAGTTTGAGGTGTTTCTGTGAGTACATCCACTATGTCAGGGAACACTATGTCAAAATGTGCAGGACAGTCTGTTCTCCAGGACCAGGGCAAGGAACCTGTGATGTGGTGGATTTACTCTTAGAAGTTAGCTATTTTTATAGAAGAACATTGACCAGGACCAGTGTTGGGAACATGTGTACTACCTGTTCCTGTAGGCTTAAATTTATTTTAAAAATTAATAATAATTTTTTTTTTTTAAAAGAGTATTTTTTAAAATACAAATATGCCTGCAATCCTGCTGGTTTTTCACTCACTGGCGGAATGAACTTCCTGCTCATATTTAAATTGTCCTGTCTCTGAATTCGTCCCATTACTTGACCTCTTTACACTTTTCATTGTCTATCTCTGGTCTATGACTTATGTAGAGCACTTTTAGTTATGTGGAAAAAGTTACAGAATATTAAAGGACATTAATTCTCATTGCAGTTTTATTTACTAAATATAAATAAAAGTGGCAAATCTGTTTCTGTTTCGAGGCTGAGAAGAGGTACCATGAGGACATATTTGGAGACTAATACAGCTTCACCTTCAGCATTGAGAATCTTGTCCTCTGAAGAACAGGAGCCAGGTGACTTGGGAGATTTAACAAAATATTGCAATGTTAACATATTTCCAAACTTGTCTTTAGTGTGGTTGAAAAAGAGTTACTTTTAAAGTAAGTAAGTTAAAGAGTTTTGTATTGTACCTTTTATTATTATTATTTTTTCTACTTTAATATATATTTGGACTTTTTGCTCATTTACTCATTCTCTCAGTAGGTGATGGTACAGTTCCCAGGAGATTAATGAAAAAGTTAAGAACTTGCTTTGTTTTTTGAATCCTGTTTAGCAGTGGTATTCAGCTTGTATTCAATTCGTAAAGCTCCATTTTAATAAATTTCCTTCTTTATGAACATCTTGCCAGTTGACAGCCCCTGCTGTGTAGGGTTGTGCTAGGGATGCAGGATGGTGTTTTACATGAAAAAACTGAAAACTCGAATCTAGTGTTTGCTTTATTTTGCTTAGAAATGATTTGTCAGATTATTCATCTGTCCATTATGTATGCAAATAAAAACTGAACTAACTCTGGCAAGACCAAGTTGTGTTTATAGTTCATTACGATTCAATCGACATTAAACGAAGAATTAAGTCTGCAAAAGCTTTATTTTACAAACAGATCACAGCCTTCATCTAGCCAGAATGGTAGGAACTTTACAACCATCTGTATCTGATTACTTTAGTTTTCCTGGTTAAATCATGAGTTTTACAGGTTTAGCCATCACAAGAACATGTTTCTTCAAAGAACTGATGCCCTACATGATTTCCGGCTTTGAAACCTTCAGCTGAATAAATACGCTGGCTATCAGATGAAAGATGTCAGATTATGTTACAAGTTGGACGGAAGCCAAAGGACAGATACATTGATGTGCTGGCACATCAGATTTGCAGGCCAGTGGAGAAAATCCTGAGCTGTATGAATTGATATTAGAGGTCCATATGAAATTCCCACCATAAGCGCTAAACACATAACTTTCTTAATGGCTCTACATTGTTTTTGCGTAAACACTTAGGCCCTGGGCACACACACACTGTTTACTTATGCAACCAGGTTATTCTGGTTGCATAATTGAACAGTGTGTTCACTTATGCAACCAGGTTATTCTGGTTGCATAATTGAACAGTGTGTTCACTTATGTGCATGTTCACTTATTCACTCGTGCACACCCTTTTACAATTGGGGCTGCCAATAGCCCTACAGCAACATTAAAGGAGCTGCAGGAATATCTGACAAGCTTTTAAGTCCTGTAAGTTGC
This sequence comes from Cranoglanis bouderius, assembly GCA_023630585.1. Classification (NCBI taxonomy): domain Eukaryota; kingdom Metazoa; phylum Chordata; class Actinopteri; order Siluriformes; family Cranoglanididae; genus Cranoglanis; species Cranoglanis bouderius. Next base: position 6,386,940 of record CM042540.1, read on the forward strand.
GAGGTATGGCCTCCATGATTGAGGACTTGTTTGTTCAGCACAACACAACTTTGTCATGTTCCTCAAACCATTCCTGAACAATTTCTGCAGTGTGGCAGGGCGCATTAAAGGCCACTGCCATTAGGGTATATAGTTGCCATTAAGGGGTGTACTTGGTCTGCAACAATGTTTAGGTAGGTAGTACATATAAAAGTAACGTCCACATGAATGCCAGGAACGCAAGTGTAACAATTTAATGTTCGGGTACAGAGGAACCATAAGGGAGGTAGGCTTAATCCACTTGCACACTTTTATTTCTTTCTTTTCCTTTCGGTTTGTGTTTTTTTTTTTTATTTCCCAAACACACACACACACGCGCACACACATGTGGCTCTGTGCCGGCGTCTCTTTCCCTCTCTCTCTCGAGGCGCGTGTCTCTCCTCTTTTTCTCTTCTTCCCGTCACTGCAACACAGAACACTCGTTAGTCTCATTTCCTACAGGTGTGTAAACCTTACCACTCACTTTCCCTCCATTCACAAACCGGTGCTCGACCACGCCCCCGCCTCCACAGCAAGGTTTCCCAGCAGAACACTGCCCAGAGCATTGCATTGCTTCCGCCGGCTTGCCTTCGTCCCACAGTGCATCGATGTTATTCACATCACCTGTCAGTGGTTTTAAATGTTATGTACACGGCAAAACATGAGAAATGGGTGTAGTAACATGCCCGAGCAGGTTTCATAAACACAAAAATGAATGAGTAATTGACAGGTTTGTGGGTGTTTAGGGTAGAAAAAAAGATTAATAAATTGCTATTAAATACATAAATAAGTAGTGACAATCAACATGTTTGTCAAATCTAGAGATCATTAAACTGCTGAGACAAGATCTCAATCAATGAGTCTTCAAATATTATATCTAGAGTGCCATTTGCGTGGCTCATCTACACCATGCTCTGCCTTTACTGATAATAGTGGATAATTATATGAAATTATCAAATTATAAGAACTGTGAAATAATTAATTATTCTCTAGCCACAAAGGTGAAGTCTTGAACTTGAACTTGAAGTCGCTCAGCCATTAGATGTTGGAAAATCATACTGTACAATCACTGATTTATTTTGCAGTATCCTGCAGGGAGTGCAAAGTGGCAAACACATTCTCATGATACCTCAGGGATATCACCACCACTAATGACTTCCTCTATTAAAGGAAAAATCCACCCTGAACGACTTTCATATTTTATTATTTATAATTATCATTTGGCATTTACTGGCATCTAAGATTTATTTTGTAATGAAATTCTGACTTTTTTGTTTGTTTGTTTGTTTGTTTAAATGTCATTCATGGACATGTTGGTCTATTTTCATTACCCACAATGCTACCATAAAAGAATGATGCAGCAGTGCTTTAATCATTTAGTCTGTCCAGTTCTTTCACCTCATCATCTGTACACTAGCTCAGCATCATATAGCTACATTGCATTCTTGGACTTTGAGTCCAATGTTTGCACCAACTTCTCCACTCTTCTGTGCTGGAAATTCTCATTAATATGATAATGTACACTGTTGCAAAATGATGAGTGAGAAAAGAAGCTCTTGCTCGTTGTTTTTTTTTTTAGGCCTAACAGTGAAACATGATCGTTATCCCTTATGCTTGAGAATTCAAAACACAAATATTTCAATATAAATATATTTAATGTGTTTCAGAGTGGACTTTTTCTTTAAGAGCTTCTAAACCATATTGTCTGGTATAAAAACTGGAATGTAATATTTGTGTTATTTTGCTTAGGAATTATTTGACAGGTTTTTAAAACCTGACAGATTTTTATTTTATTAAAGAATAAAATAAAACATTTTGGGGTATTCCATTTTTCCTGGTTAAGTCAGGACTGTAAAGCAGGACAAATTGTGTAGAGAGAAACGTACCAGGAGGGGGAAAGTTTAAAAATGGATTATATGAGAAACAGGAAGTAAATGTAGGTAGTTGAATAGTTTTTGGTGTTTATGCTGGTTAATATGCTTTGTTCCTATATCTTTTGTGATGGAGCATTTACAGTATAGGAAGTAGTTCATAATAAAAGAAATGGCTGTTATATAATACCTTCCTTGTATGTTTTGTCTGATATTCCCTCAGACAAGACTCTCCTGACATTTGTTTTGTCTTGATTTTATCTTGCCACGCCTTCATCATGATTCAATTAGTAAAATATGTCAACTGTAAGAAGCCTTGCTGACAGATTTCAATGAAATGAAACTGGCGGAAAAGATTCTGTGTAATGATTTACCATAAATCAGGAAATCTGTAAATTAGGAAGACACGTGAGATATCTTTTTCTGATGATGACTGGCATAATATAATTGTCAGGCACTTGTAGACAATAAATCATCTGTGCTAATTAAGAGGCCTACTATATTTATTTTACTGTGCATTTTGCCTGAGGTGCTTCAGCTGTATGTTTTATAGGGAAAGCAGTTGGAGGAAAATAAAAATAAAATTACACTGTAGATTTTAATTACACCTTATGACAAAGGAACTACTGTATGAGACTTCATGAAAAGATATATGACCCCAGCTTCCTTCTCAAACAGGTCAGATTAGATTAGAAAGATTAGAAAAAAAATAAAACCTAACTGGGTAGAGTTTGTTATGATGTAAGCTTATGATTTCATATAATTTACTTGAATATATTAGAGAAGGCTTCTGAGGTATCACTATTTAAATCAGGGCATAAGTACCAGCTTTTACAGCTAGACTAAAATGTAATGTCATGTTATTTCACATTGAGAACGTTCCTCATTCATTTTATCTTAAACGGTGGTTCTCAAAGTGGGGTCTGTGAAGTGTAGCCAGGGGGACTGTGATTTTGTTTAATTTAGGTACAACAATGAAAATAACAGCCAACTATTATAGTTACAGCTGAGTTCTTATAGTTATTGTTTTGACCGATCCCTTGAATCAAATGAGTTTTTGTCCACACCTTTATAACTCAAAACAAGTCGGCCTATTAATAATGTGGACTTCGGAATAGAGAACTCTATGGCTATAATGAATAGACAAAATAATATTATATAATAAAGAATTATGTTTATGGTACATTGGAACAGAAAGAGAAAGTAAAGAAACTGGCATGACCAGATATCAGTAGATAGTCTGATGTTTTGGTGTTGCTACAAAGGGGCAGGGTCAGAGGTCTTAGGACATGCATTGTAGGCTGACTGACATCTCTAAATTGTCCGTATTGTGTGAATGTGTGTGTGTGATTGTGCCCTGCGATGGATTGGCACCCCGCCTTGTGCCCCAGAGTCCCCTGGTATAGGCTCCAGGCCCCCCGCGATGATTAAACAAACTAAGGGACATGTTTATTTGGTATTTTGGGTGGTTAAATATGGAGGATTTGATAGTGACCATTATTGTCTTTTTATAAACATTATTATAGAACAATTACTGTGCAGAACAATGTTATTTAACATGTATAAAATCAGCTGCAGTTTTGGAGATTCAAATCCCCCCTAGGTATACCCCTGGTTACAGTAATAACTATGTAGTTAATAATAACTGTAGCTATACCAACAGTGTGCATATAACAAGAGAGGTGAGTGTTGACAATGAGAGACAGAGAAAACGTAGAAATAAAAACAAGGGCGAAAAAATATATGAGAGTTGCATAATCAGCGAGAAACAGGTTCACAATGACAATCCTTTTGAAACATGGAGCTATACTGAGCCAATATCTATGAGACTAGGCTACACATTTAGTCTTTGTTCCATAACTGCAGAAACTGTAGGGTAACATAGTAACCACGATTCTACAAAGTTTCTAGTGGAGTATTCCAGTTTGGTTGATTCCTTGCCCAGTACGAATAGTAAAGGTTACATGTAACCCCATTAGAAAGAAATGGAAGCTGTACATCATATTCTCTGCAAGAGCAGATGGGTTGATTGGTTTATTAATATACTGCAGTGACAATGCCCAGTGCCTTGCATAATTAATTTAATTTTTCCACATATTTTTGTGTTACAACGTGGAATTTAAATTCCTTTTTTGCCCATTCTTCTTGCCAAAATTGCTCATCTTTGTCAGAACAGCAATTTTCATGTCTTGCCACAGATTCTCATTTGTACTGAGGTCTGGGTTTGCCTGGAATGTTCAAACACAGTCAATGTAATGGCATGTTATTTCTCATTGAGAACGTTCCTCATTCACTTTATCTTAAAAAGTGGTTCTCAAAATGGGGTCCGTGAAGTGTAGCCAGGGGGACTGTGATTTTGTTTAATTTATATACAACCAACTAATACAGTTACAGCTGAGTTCTTATAGTTATTGTTTTGACCGATCCCTTGAATCAAATGAGTTTTTATCCACACCTTTATAACTCAAAACCAAGTCGGCCTATTAATAATGCAGACTTCGGAATAGACAATTCTATGGCTATAATGAATAGACAAATTATTATTAGATAATATAATTGTACTTAATGTTTAAGAACTCCTGTTCTAAAGAATTATGTTTATGGTACATTGGAACAGAAAGAGAAAGTAAAAAAACTGGCATGACCAGATATCAGTAGATAAATCAGTAGTAAATTGTCCGTATTGTGTGAATGTGTGTGTGATTGTGCCCTGCGATGGACTGGCACCACACCTTGTGCCCCAGAGTCCCCTGGCATAAATTATATTATTAACAACTTCAGTGAAAAGTAGAATCTTTGAAATATTTACATGAATTTCAGAGTTTCTCAGTATTAGGTATGTCCCCTTTTTGCTTTAATGACAGTGCACTTGAGCTGGCATGGACTCCACGAGTTTGTGCAAAATGTTATTATCCATTTTAGATCAAATCTATCAGAGTGTCATCTGAACACATGTTTCAATAGAAGAGATTAGACATGAGGAAAATCTGAGCTAAAATTAACATGTTCAGTATCACACATTTGCTAACATTTACAGCAGCAAGAGTCCTTACTAGAACCAGACGAAATATGACCACATCACCCCTATCTTATCCACACTGCACTGGCTCCCAATCAAATAAATCACTGAATGGTCTTGTGCCGCAGTACCTGAGTGAGGTACACCTGAGGTCATGAGCAGTGGATAGTGATTGAAAGAATAATGTTGTGAGTACAGGTGGTGAAAATGAGGTTCCTCAGCAGGGTTGCTGGGCTTACTCTACATGATAGGGTGAGGAGCTTGGCAGAGCCTTGAGAACCACTGCTCCTCTGATGAAGTCTAAAGTTTTCTAGTTGTTTTACAGGCAGTTTACTGGAGTCTAAACTCAGCACCCCCTTCAATTCAACAAATAAAATCTTGGTATGATGTTGATATACCTATCATTTATTTAAAAATTTGTGCCAAACTACTGAACAATAGTGTAGGCCACAGTTCACAACTCTTTAATGTTTTCCCTGCTCTAACACCCCATTTTGTATTTACGAAGGGCTGTTAATCAGCTGATTAGTGAATTGGGTGTGTTGGACAGGGGGTACTCCAGGACCAGATCAGATATAAACAGATATATAGTTTTAAATAACTATCCAGACCTTGTACTATCCCAAACTTTATTAAATAGTTTTACCTCAAGAATGTTGTAGCGCTGAGTATCACAAAAGTCCCTCACACCAATCTCAGTGCCCATGTACCAGCCACTAAAGGGGCATGCTCAAGACCACCAATCCCCAGCAACATGTTGGACATGTTGAAGAAAAACAAATGGAAGCATGATTAATACATGCTCATACAAGATGACAGCATGTACCCACACAGTGACCTGTCTGGATCACAACAAACATGCTATTTGTGTGTTAAATTCAGTTCTGGATGATCACCACACTTTTTCCGACTGTCACACATCACACATACAGTTTCTCCGTTAGTAAGTGAGCTGGTGGAAGTGCTACAAAGTCAAAGGCTTCTACAGACACCAGGCCAGAGACCACATCCTTGCCTGATCTGCATGTGCAGCAGCAGAGGTGCCACAAGTGCTTGGAGCAAACCCGAAATCACAGCCAGTAACCTGGCACCCGGGCTAGGCTAAAGGCTAACTCTTCCAGACCAGGGGTCCCATCATTGTTTTTGGCAAATGAGGGGTAAAAACAGGTGCTATACAGACTTAGAGGAATATACATCGTCTGTTAATGGCTACATAAGCAAGTGTGTAAACAATGTTGGAATCACCAGCACCATTGCCACACAGAGTGGCTGGGTGTATATTAAGGTCCGCTCACTGCTCAATGCTGGTGATGTTATGTTTTGATCAGGTGACAGAGTAGCTCTCAGAGTAGCAAGGACCAACCAATGGTATCAAGAGAGTCAAGGCCTCCAACACACAACTGACACAAGAATATTTTACCAACAATGGCCCTCAGGATATGTGGCAGGGTATGTAGACCATCACTGATTAACGGAGGTACGAGGACCCTATATGCACCACTGATGCAAACATTTCATTGCCTGGTTTGAAGCCTGCAACACAGAGACTGCAGTAAGGATTATAGCTCCTTCTGGTGACAGGGTGTTGACTGTGACCACAGTGAATGTGAGAAAAAACCCTGTTGAGATAAACCCACTTAGAGCTGCAGGCCCAGACAACATCTCTGCTCGTGTACTGAAGGATTGTACCCACCAACTGACTGATGTCATCACAGACATCTTTAACATCTCCCTGGCACAAGTTGCTGTCCTCACTTGCTTCAAATTGGCCACCATCATCTCTGTGCCTAAAAAGTCTCTGGTCATGTGCTTAATGACTACTACCTTGCTGCACTTACTCCAGTTATCACTAAGAGCTTTGAGTGTCTGGCCATGGCCAATATTCAGGTCTCCTTCCTATCAACCCTGGACCTGCACCAGTATATATATTGACCAAATTGGTCCACCACAGATGCCTTGTTGATGATAAAGTGTATGGTGAGTGTATATTTTCTTTCATCTACCTGGCCTAATGTCACATGTAAAACAAGGACACTTATGTTAGAATACTGCTCATCAACCTCAGCTCAGCATTCAAAGCCATCATAACCCAGACAGTGGTCCACAAGCTCCATTCACTCAGACTTAGCTCATCAATGGGGAACTGGATTCTGGATTTCCTGAGCAACAGGCCACAGACAGTCAGAATCCACCACAGAACATCCTGCCCTACCACCCTGAACACCAGAACCCCCCGTAGCTGTGTACTGAGTCCTCTCTTTTACACACTGTTTTTTTTTGTTGTCTCATGTTAATTGTAGCACTGTGTTTTGTTCTAATGTTACATCTTTAGTGTTCAGAGTCAGGTGCATTCTCATTTACAGTCTTTAAGTCTAGGTTGAAAACCTATTTGTTTATCCGAGCATTTTGTTAAATTGCTTTTCTCTTAGGTGCAATCTGGGGGGATGGGGAATGGTTACCATCTGGCTCTCCCTTTTAGTTATGCTCCTATAGCTGGGCCTGCCAGTCTCCACTTGCACTCTGACCACATTGTTCACCATAAAAATTAAACTACTGTAGGATAAGAGAACGTCTGAACATAAGAGAATAATCTGTTCTCTATCTGTCTCTAAAACTGTACAGTACATCTACTCCTGTTGCCTGATGTGATGCCAGGGCCAGATCCAGATCCCTGCCTGATTGATCCTGATACTTATTCTGGAGGTTCTGCACTTGGGACTCACTTTCTGTTGCTGTAGCTGATCTCACCATAAAGATTCCCAAGAACTATTTATGCTCAAGACTAACCTTTACATTATTGTATAATCTCACCTGGATACTGTAGATTTTCTATCTAAGAACTGCAGCTATAATCATAAAGACTGTCCTGTGCTCATCCCATGACACTTATTCACAATCTCTTCTACACCTGTATACTGTAATAATTTATAATCCCACTATCCTGTATGATCCAGAGGAGTATGGGTGCCCTTTTGTGTCTGGTTCCTATTCCCTTTAAAGGCTGCAAAGCACCATGTTACATACTTAAAAAGGCAACTGGTTTATTCACGAACCAGTACATGCAGCTGTAAGAAGTATTAAAGATTATCAACATGGGAGATCACTGTGTTAAACCTATTTTCAATATTGTTCATACCTCAGTGAATTCCACATTAGCAGGATCCCCTATAACTCCCATCTGTTATTTGATAGCCTGCGTATTTTATAAGTTGACTGTTCCAAATTCATAAATCATGCTGGCCATCAGTTCTTTGAGGGAACACAGTGATGGCTGACCTAAAATAACAAACAAATACATAAACATACAAGTTTTTGTGATTTGTATATGGATGCTAGATAATAGCATCAAATAACATTAGCCAAACGATAACATTTCATGATGCTTAAATGACTGGTTATCAATAATAATGAATACCATTCATTGAGTGTACCTTAAATTGCCTCCATTTGTAGCAAATTTAAGGTGAGAACACAAGAACTGGAACATTTCCTTAGTGGTGCTCCAAGCCTGTTTGGCTCCAAACATGAGCTCCTCTGTGGTGAGCTGATAAGATCCAGTGACATCAATCTCATAGGTCACCTCATTAATACGGGCCAGATGCTCATCTATTTTAGAACTGCATAAACCAAATACTGTTGGATCAACAGCATGCCTTCAAATCATGTAAACTACATCAAGCACAAGTGGCAATGAAGTACACCTACAATTTAAAGGACTTGATGGAGTCGATGGCCTGTGTGAGGAGCTCATTGGAGGAAGTTGGGGAAATGGACAGAGAGCGCATTAAAGTCTATGAGTTCATTATAGAGCCCTCACACACCAGATTTGCAGAGCTAAGTCTGAAAAAACAAACAGGCAGTGTTTTACCCCACATTCTTGCAAAATCTCATAAAGGAAATGGTCACATCCTTGTCTCTATCTGTTCCTCCAGCACTCCACCTTGCCAGTCTACAACCATCAGCCCTGTCTCCTCATTTAGCGCACCTGTTCTTTTTTTAACCACGTCAATTATCTGTGTATGATTTGTGTATCTCCACTTAGGTGCTGTGCGTCATACTTTTGTTGATATATCACGGTCAGTTTACCTTTCATGTGCGTATGTTAAGATTGCCTGATAAATTAGATGGTTTAAATTGCATAGTAGTTTATATCAGCTGTTGATATTAGTATAAAATAAAATACCTAGCTAGCTGGGGTGCTGTGCAGAATTACTTTTCATGTTAAAACCTTTTTTATTTTTCAATATTTCCATTATAAATGATAAGGTGCAGTTCGTGATTTAAATTTAATGACTAATGAGAGTACACACCTTGACAGCTTGGTGGTAAAGTATGTCCTGATAACTCAAACCATTTTCAAAGTTCCTGATATGTAATGACATAGGACGTTGCCTGAACCTGTAGAGAGGGGAAAAAAATAAAACACAACACAAAATAAAACAAAATGTAATTTTATATATATATATATATATATATATATATATATATATATATATATATATATATATATATATATATATATATATATATATATATATATATATATATATATATGGTGTGTATTTTTTTCTAAACTATACTAAAAGCTGTTCCTAGTTTCTACTTTAACTAGTTTCTAATAACACCTGTTATTGTCCAGTTCAAGTTACTGTATATTGTAGCATACTAAACTTTACTTGCCTTAATTGTTTGGGTTTCAAGGACCTCCTTTGTGCTCTTTTGACCGATCTTCCCCATTTTTATTAAAATAGAAGTTTCCTGGCACAGTCATAGTGTGGAATCAGTCTGGAGAAAATTTTATTTCTATATTTAAGACTACAGGTTATTTTCAGTCATGCTCCGTAGCAAGCCTAGACCTATAGCAAATGCATGTCCTTTTATAGGTTACACATTCATGAGGTTTTAGGACAAGTGACATTCTGTTTTGAACCAGGGGTGGTACCATTTTTTTTTTTTTTTATCATCATTCACACATTTTAAAAATGTGATGAACATTGTTGCAGAAACATGTTATGTATGTCTATGTGTGTTCTATATGTATGCCTATAGGTGTGTTTTGTTTTCTGAGATTTTGAAATATTTGACAAATCAGACAGATGTATATATACACACAGCCACTTTATTATCTAGTGTCCAAAAAACACCTTTTGTTATATCCTCACAGGAAAGAGACAAAATCCATTATAAATAAAAGGAAGTGCCATTACAACCACTTGATGTTCATATCTGCTTGAGCAAGTAAAATTAGATGACTTTTTGATATCAGATGAGAGAAGTGAGACCCAGAGTGTGTATAACTATTGCTGTCATCAACAGTGGGTTTAACGTATGTGGTGAGGTTTTTAGGATTGTTTTTATGAATCACTGTTGTCATTAGGCTCCGTGATGATAGGTTTTAGGAATGAAAATGTGCATATATTTGCCTGTGCATGGCCCATGCATTAACTGTCTGCCCGCTCTTCTTGTTGTGTTGGAACATTCCTTTGCTTCCAAGCATCTTGAAAATTCTTTTCATTCAGTATCTTGGTGTACACACTGGAGTCCGTCATACCTACTGAAGTCATAGCCAAATCATGTGCCAAGTTTTATGGGAAAAGCAGCTGAAGACCACAAACTAGATTTACATATAAATGTTTAAATATTTAACATTTAAATATACACTATATGGCCAAAAATATGTAGACGCAAGTATGTGTCACTCCTATACAGTTGTATACAAATGTTTGGGCCATCCATTGATTTTCGAAGTGAAAAGAAACACAACCTCTGTAGCAAACAATTTTTTATCTGCAAATGTTAATGCACAGTTACTTTATATTTGATTTCCTTAAAACTCAAATATTTCCTAACTGGGGATCTGAAAGTTAAGCAGAGGAAGGCAAAAAAAAACTATCAAAGCACCTCCAGCTTACAATTTCCACTGTCCAAAATGTCATTAAGAAATGGCAATTAAGGGGAACTATGCAAGTCAAGGCAAGATCTGCAAGACCAAGAAACATTTCAGATAAATCTGACCGTATGCTGGACAGAAAGGCAAGGCAAAACTATCATATGACACTAAGGACCTGCAGGAAGATTTAGCTGACACAGGGTTGGAGGTGCACCATTCTACTGTGCAGCATTGCTTGCACAAACATGGCCTGCATGGAAGAGTCATCCAAAGACAACCTTATCTGTGAAGAAAACCTTATCTTATCTGAATGTCTGATGCATGCAAAACAATATATAGATGAGCCAGGAGCAATTTAGAAATGTGCTGTTCTCTGACCACAATCACCAAATTTATGTTTGGATAAATAAATTTTTAAAAAAGTAGCATTTGATGAAAATTACACATTAGCAACTGTTCGGTATGGGAGTGGATCTATTATGCTTTGGGGTTGTTTGGCAGCCAATGGCACAGGAAACATTGTACAGGTAGATGGAAGAATGAATTCTAGTAAATATCATCAAATTCTGGAAGCAAATGTGACAGTCACTCAAGAACCTGAAGCCTAGAAGAGATTGGTCTCTACAAGAGGCCAATGATCCAAAACAAGCCTCAAAATTCACCATGAACTACTTCAAGAAACTCAAGTTAAGGCTTTTGGAAAGGTCCTCACAGTCCCCTGATTTGACCATCATTGAAAATATGCAGGTAAATCTTAAAGATGCAAGACAGCCCAAGAATTTCTCAGAACCAGAAGCATTCTGCAAGGAAGAATGAGTGAAAATTAATAAAACTCCTACCTGGCTACAAAAAGAGCTTGCAAGCTGTGATATTTGTCAAAGGGGGCGTTATTAAGTTCTGACATAGTAGGGTGTCCAGAATTTTGTACAGTTTTTTAAGTTTTTTAAGTTTACAGTTAAACTAACTCTGCATAAATATCTGCTGCAGAGGTTTTGTTGACTTCACTTCAAAAATCAATTGGGGCAGGGTTGCCCAAACTTTGACATACAACTGTGCAGTCTATTTCTTTTACTTTGCAATAAATATTGATGATTTTAATTATTTAACTACAAATCAAGCGTTTTTCAGGTTGTTTAAATGGTACAGTCAAATTTACACACAGTTCAAATTTTGAAACTGAGGAATAAGAAACCTGTCAGGTGAACAGGCATGCACTCCTTTTCATGAGTAAGAGCCAATGTAATGATCTCAAACGATATAGGTTGTACAGTTAGAACCACCTTGTACACCCAGAATGCACTGTGGGTTTTTTTTGTTGTTGTTGTTTTGTTGTTTTATTTAGAGAACTTTATGCATTCACTTGATTCAAAGCATTACCTCTGATGCATCCTAACAGGATAAATTATAGACACTGGCACCACCAGGTAGCAGCAGAAGGACATCCATGGTGTGGGCTTTGTATTTTACAGCAGCTAACAGAAGCCAAGCAGACAGTTAAAAATCTGAAGAAGTGAGAAAAACACAGTGAGAACAGCATAATTGAAAACCATACATCAACCATGTGTAGCATTAACTGAGCCCAAAACCGAGTACTACCAGAATGGATTGTTTGTTACACGCATAAACACCTATGACTAAAGTGGAAATGACAGAACTGACATCACAAGGTGATGTCCTTTGACATTTGCGTAACGTTTGACTGTGTGAAAACTCCAAACCATCTCATCACCTGTACAATTTACAGTCAGATATTTGGACAGTGACACAACGTTCATAATTTTGCTTCTGTACACCACCACAGTGGATTTGAAACGAAGCCATCAAGATGTTATTGAAGTGTAGACTTTCAGCTTTAATTCAAGGGCTTTAACAAAAATATTGTATTAACCGTTTAGGAATTACAGCCATTTTTTGTTCCTCCTTTTTCACAGGCTCAAAAATAAATTGGACAATTGACTGACAAGTAGTTTCATGGCCAGGTGTGGACTGTTTCCTCGTTATTTCATGACAGATTAAGGAGATAAAAGGTCTGGAGTTGATTCCAAGCATGAAATTTGCATTTGGTAGCTGTTCATTGGAACTCTCAATATGCGATTCAAAGAGGTGTTGATTCAAATGAAGGAGGCCGTCATTAGACTGAAAAAAACAAAAACAAAAACCCCAGAACAGACCCATCAGAGAGATAGCAGAAACTTTAGAAGTGGCACTGGTGAGCTCAGCAACACCAAAAGGCCTGGAAGACCATGGAGAACAATTAAAGTGGATGAATGCAGAATTCTTTCCTTATTGAAGAAAAACCACTTCACAGGATCTAGCCAACGCAAGAACACTCTACTCTGAGGAGATAGGTCGTCTACAACGTCTACAATCAAGAGGCTCCTTCATGAATGTAAATACAGAGTGTTTACCTTAAGATGCAAACCACTGGTAACACTCAAAAACAGAAAGGCCAGATTAGACTTGCAAAAAACCTGTATTTATATTTTAAAAATAAATAAATAAATAAAAAAGCCAGTTTAATTTCTACCAGAATAATGGGAAGTGAAGAGTATGCAGAAGGAAAGGAAGAGCTCATGATCCAAAGCATACCACATCATCTGTCAAACATGTGGAGACAGTGTTAAGGCATGGGCATTTATAGCTGCCAACGGAACTGGGTCACTGGTGTTTATTGATGATGTGACTGCTGATGAAGAAGCAGGATGAATTCTGAAGTGTATAGAGCTATACTTTCTGCTCAGATTCAGTCGAATGCTGTGAAACTGACAGGACGGTGCTTCACAGTACAGATGGAAAATGACCCAAAACATACTGTGAAAGCAACCCAAGAGCTTCTTAAGGAAAACAAATTAAATGCTCTTAAATGTCTGATAACCTCAACCCAATTGAGCATACTTTTCACTTCCTGAAGACAAACTATGAATGCAGAAAGACCCACAAACAAGTAACAACTAAAGGCAGCTGCAGTAAAGGCCTAGCAAAGCATCTCAAGGGAGGAAACTCAGCATTTGGTGATGTCCATGGGTTCCAGATTTCAGGCAGTCATTGACTGCAAACGATTTGCATCCAAGTATTAAAAATAATCCTAATGTTTATGATTGTTAGTTTGTCCAATTACTTTTGAGCCTGTGAATATGGAGTGACTGCAAAAAAATGGCTTACAGTTAATGCAATACTAAAACCCCTCGAATTAAAGCTGAAAGTCTACACTTCAATCAGATCTTGATTGATTTCAAATCCGTTGTGGTGTCACTGTCAAAATACTTGACTGTATGTCAGTCTTTATATCCTCCTTTATACCTTTAAATTGATAGCAATTTTTTTTTATCACTAAAAAAAAAGCATTCCACTGGCGAGATGATTTTTGGGTGGTGGACCATGCCAGATTACATGGACACCAGTGGCCTAAAAACAAACAAAACAAACAAAAAAATAGTGTGCCTGATGATACCTACACTATATGTCCAAAAGTTTGTGGACAGGTGTATTGTCATGCTGGAACAGGTTTGGGCCTCTTAGCTCCAGTGAAGGGAAACGTGTTGCTACAGAACACAAAGACATTCTATACAGTTGTGTGCTTCCCCCACTTTGTGGCAGCAGTTTGGGGAAGAAGCACATAAGGGTGTGATGGTCAAGTGTCCACATACTTTTGGCCATATAGTGTAACATACTGTAGCATAAAAAATGGGAGTGTATGAAATAATGTTAGCAGAAAAATGTAAGAAAAAAAACCACACACGCACGTTTGTTTTGTTTTCATAAAGGTCAACATTTAATGAGCTTCACCACTGTACTTCAAATCTACACTTTTGAAAAGAGACCGGCCATTTTTTTTTTTTTTTCCTCAAACACATAATACATCTGGAGTCCTTCCGGTCCCTTCTGATCCCCACCTCTGTTTTCATGCCATCCAAAGCTATCTCCTTATTTTAAGCATATATACCATAAAATGTATGCAAATACCATTACCTCTGAGTAGAAACTTCAAATGTCTTATAAAAACGTTTGACAGCATGAGTAGTACCTTTTTTTTTTTTTGTTTTCTCTCGAGTTGGCCCAACGCATGTTACAGGTTAGTCTCTTTCTTGAAAACACACTCCATGTAGTCTGGCATTGGTTATCTTCAACATGCTATACCTGCACTGCCATGTATTTGTACTTCAAATTTGAATGCAACATCTTTCAGTAAAGAATACCAATCATCGTGGGTTGTGTCACATGACAAAAATGATTGGTGTGATCTAACAGTCGGAAAAACACTGAGTTGGGAAAACGTGGAAATATGGAATTTTGTACAAGGATAGGATGGGCCCACCTCCAACCAATTGCTATTTTAAGTATTATTTATTTATTTGTTTTTTTGTAAATTTTTTTGCACAGGGTTTTCTAGGAATATAAAAGTTGGAAGGGACATTCAAGTTTTTAAATCTCCACGTTAAATTAAAAATGTGTGGAGGTAAACAACCAAGTCACTGAGCTCCAGAGGTAGAGACCAACAATGTGAATTCATTATATACATATACACAAACAGTTCAGTGTTTCCTAAAAGAAAAATCAAATAATAATAATAATAATAATAATAATAATAATAAAGGGTTCTACTTCATTATACTACTCATATCCACAGCTTTGCAGTACACACAAGACAATTAACATAATTGGTTATGTGTCATTTGTTTCCATAATCATACTGTCCTGGATTATGTTTTTATCTACACTTTTTTAGTGCAGGGGAAAAGAAAACCTTAAAAAGAAAAGAAAAGGAAAAAAATATGTACAATTATATGCAAGTCTCAAAAATAAAATCAAATTTCACAGCCCTAAAAAATGTGCAGGCTAATGCGACCTCTATACAGCAGTACTGTTTTGTGTTTGATTCTTTTTATTTTTTTCCTTTTTTTTTTATTTATTTTTTTTTTTATACGTACGCACATCTTTCTTTTCACTGTAGTTTTATTCTCCATTGAAATCTATCAACTACTCACTTATTTACATACCATATTCAGTGGATCATGAGGAAAGCATGCCATAGCACATTTAAGGAAGAAATTAAAAAATAGTCCTCTAAAAAATATATTAAATATTGTTTATTTTCGAGAGATTTCGTTTTTCCTTTCTGAGAGATTGTGTTACGGACAGTGTGAAAGAGATGAAGGTGAAACTGTGCCTTCCTTCCCTGGGTTCTTCAACAACAACAACGTACATTTTTTAAAAAGGAAATAAAAAGAAATAAAAAAACAACAACAAACAAACAAACAAAAAAAAAAAACTGAAGGGTTGAGGACATGTCACTGACCCCAGCGATCGCCGGTGTGACGCCTCAGGCAGGCGGAAACACATGCTTTGGATTCATACATGCACATTCACTCGCGCACTTGTCTTTTAGGAACAAGTTTTTTGGGAATATTTCATGGTTAACATGGAATGGCAGCTGATCGCATTATGTTTATGGAAAATCATTGCTCAGTTCAAGCTTCATAAATAATTAGATGTCCATATTCCTTCTAGATCAGTTGTTATGTAACTACTGGCATTACAGTGCTCAGTCATATTTTATGATGGCAGCTGAGTATATGCGGGAGCTCTACTCATGCTTATTCATGTGAAAAAAACACCAGTGCAGGTCTCTTGAAATCACTTATTCTGTATTTTACCCCACTGCATTGTGGTCTCCCCTTTTGTTCATGAATTATATTTGCCCCAGCATTCAACCTTAAGGAATGCTCTGTTGTTTTTTTTATGTTTTTTTGTTTTTGCATCTTTACTTGCAGGATTCTACTTTTTATTTAATTCAACATTTAACCTTGGCCCTATGTTCACACTAGCAAGCGACGTGCGATCGCTCATTTTCTATGTACGTACGTGTCATGAAGCTGAGATTCCCGCAACAAATGAAATCTGAGACGAGATTTGCGCGATTCAATGCAAAGGTACTGTATGATGCAGTAAAGCGACAACTAAACTGAAACGATCGGCTCAGAGGATCCCTCGGACCAATCCTATGGTCTGATGTTTCTTCGGTTTCAGTTTCCTGCAATTAGATCACATTTACTGTGAGACGCAAAGGTTGACTTGCAACGAATGTATTATGAAGAAAAATAAAGCTTGAAAGGAAGTAGCAGAGACTGTTGGAGACTCTGGTGGGCCTGTGTATCTAGTACAGTTACCCTGCTTTGCTAAACTAATCTGAAGAAAGAAGATAAAAAACGCACATAACGTAAATCAGACAACCAAATTTCACACGGATTAGTGCGTCATTTGATTTGTGTTTAACTAGTTATCTTTAGAAAAAAAAAAAAAATTTATATTACTGTTTCTCATCACAACTAAAAAAAAAACCCGACGGTATCAGTCGCTACACGCCCACAAGAAACAAACCACAAGCGACATGAGAGATTTGTTGCTTGCTAGTGTGACCGCTGGGTGTGGGATCCCACTCTATATTTGCCCCAGCATTGAACCTTGAGGGACGCCGCTCTCTATTTTGGCCTGTTTATCTGCGACGCCTCGCTATTTGGGCCCAGATTCCTGCTGCTCCTTTATATTTCAGTATGAAACACTGACGGGAACAACACCACCTCCCGAGTACAGCAGTCTTCTAAGTGGCTTTGCCATTAGTATCTCTGCACTGTAACACAATCTGATGTACTGAAATACTGATTTCTTATGCTGCTTCTGAAAGATTGTGAGAAAGAGCATACAATGACAATACAGCAACCTATAAAAATTGAATCAGATCAAAATAAAACCAAGAACAAGCTATGAAATAATTCACTAGTATTAAATAAATTAATGAAACAGTGATGAGCTGGAAAATGAGTGCTAGGAGGCAGGGGTGTCTGTGTGTGTGTGTGTGTGTGTGTGTGAGAAAGAGGGAGAGAGAGAGAGAGGTAGAGAGTGCGCTTTTGCCCTCCGTGCTATATGGAGTGATTGCACCCGTTCCCTCTATCAATGAATAAATAAAGCATGATGTACACAGTGGATGAATGGCAACAGCCTTCCTTCCATCAAACACGCATTCTAGTCCATAGAGGCCGTCCGTCTTCATCCGTTGGCGTGTGATTGCTCGTTTCGACGTGTGCACACTTCTCTCTCTCTCTCTCTCTCACACACACACACCCATACACCTACACATGCCACTGTACAGACTACAGAGTAGTGAAAATACTTCTACTGTACGTTACACGCCCAGCCTGCCCCTTCGCTCTCTATTTATTCACAAACTTCCTCGACCCGATCAGCAGTGGTTGCTTCTTTACAACTTCATTTAGGTTTAGTTAATATTACAGTACACACATACACATCAGCCGCTCGGCTAAGTGCTAACTCCAGTGAAATGCTACGCAGGGTTTTTTTTTTCTTTTCTTTTTTTTTCTTTCAGGGGCATCAGTAGTCCAGAGGTGTGTGTTCGTGTGTGTGGGGTGGGTGGCCACCGCCACCATCATCATCATCGTTATGTTCGTCATTAATCATTAGCTACTCCCACACCAGAGGAGACGGAGGCATCTCGGAGGGCTGAGCTACTGTCGAGCTGGAAGAACAACACAGACGTATAAAAGAGAAAAACAGAGTTACATCACGTCTCCATCTAGTGTCTGAAACATGCTTGAAAGTTCCGTCTACATTTCATCACTCGACTTTCATTTCAAAAACGGATCTCTGTATCTGAATCGTTGTTTCTTGGGGGAGGTTCAGTGCAAAAGTTTGTACACCCTTAATGGAAGGACGCTATTAATAAACAATATCGATAGTTTAGAAGTTTGCATCTTCCTTTCTAAATCTGAAATATTCTCTAATAACTTGTATTTGCCTTTAAAGCTGCCTCGATCTTATCCTTTTTAGGAGTTTTAGGGTCTTCTCAGCTGTAATGTCCATTCTTCTTTACACATCAGTTAAAAAAAGTATTGGAACAGCAAGGCAAATCGTCTGTTTTTGCTATACGCTGAAGACTTTCGGGCTTGACATCAAAAGAATGAATATGAGACGACAGATCAGAATTTAATTTCTTGATATTTACACCTGTAAGATGTGTTAAACAACTTAGAACATGACACCTTTTGTGTGAACCCACACATTTTTCAAGTGATCAAAAATACTGGATCCAAAACATACAAGCTCATGTGTGAAGCATGGTGGAGGTAGTGTCATGGCTTGGGCTTGCATGGCTGCTTCTGGATCAGGCTCACTCATCTTTATTGATGATGTAAATCATGATGGTGGCAGCAGGATGAATTCTGCAGTCTACAGAAACATGCAGATCTGCCAATTTACAGAGAAATGCATCCAATCTAATTGGGAGGAACTTCATCATGCAGCAAGACAATGATCCCAAACACACTGATAACTAAAAAAAAAAGGACTTCATCAGGAACTTCCACTTCATCAGTGGAAGGTTTTAGACTGGCCAAGTCAATAACCCAATTGAGCAGCATTTCACCTCTTGAAGAGGAGACTGAAGGGAGAAACCCCTCCCTTCAACAAAAAAAAACAAACAAAAACTGAAAGAAACTGCGATACAAGCATGCAAAAGCCAGTGTCAGTGGATCACAGGCTTGATGCAGTTATTGCAAGCAAGGGATATGCAACCAAATATTAAGTGTTATTTATTTCAACTTAAGTTCCAATCTGCTCCAATATGTTTGCTTATCTAAAAATTGGATGTTCTGCCACCAACAGTGCCATGTTCTAAGTTGTTTAACACATTTAAATTTACACACAGTCACTGTTTAAGTGAGAGACAATGGCGCCCTCTTCTGGTACGAAAAAAGACTGTAGGCCATGGACTCACCTGATAAAGCTTTTGAAAGCAGCGGACTGGGGATTTATACATAAAGGTACCCGATTCCCCTTCTGCTGCTCCAGTATGAACTGATGAATGATCTCTGTGAGGAGAGGAAAAACAGACAAAATGGGACGTTTATAAAAAATAAAAAATAAAAAAAAAGGAAAAAGTGTTTACATACATTTTTTTTATTCCAAATTTGAAAGCCCACTGCAGGAAATATAAATTCTAGTCTTCAGTGCCTCAGGATTTAAACCACATGCAGAATTGTCTCATGTCCCACTGATTATAGACCCGAACCGCCCTGAACATCTCCTCTCCTCTCCTAACATGGCTACATGGCCTAATGTGCTTTCAGTCCCCAGGCGGCTGACGTCCACCCTCGCTAATCCTCCAGCAGGAACACAGTACATGCAGGACATGAGGAAGAGGAAGGAGGAGGAAGGGTAGTGCTATTTTGGGTCGCAGGGTAAGCCTGCTTTTAAGCCTGCAGGCCGTCTCTGACAGCCGCTCGGAGTGAAAGGCCACCGCTGATGGAGGGGCCTCAGAGAAAGGAGGGGGAAAATGAGAGGGGGGAAAAAAAGCACCAGCAGTGGGAGGGCGAGCAGCACAGCGGGAGCCCCGATTACCACACAAAGGCATGATGGGTACATACTCCCAGACCTGATCCAATCCAATTAGACAGAAAAAAAAGAAAGAAAGAAAGAAAGACGGTGCGATGGAAAGAAAGAAATGAAGGAAGAAAGAAAGCAAGAAAGAAAAACACAGCAAGAACAATTGAATGAAAGAAATACAGTAAAAAAAAAAAAAACAGGAAGAAAAGGCAGAGCAGGTAGAAAAGATTGATAAGATAAACAAACAAGAAAAAATACACAAAGAAAGAAAAGGGTGGAAAGAAAGACAGTAAAAAGAGAGTAATTTGGAAACCAAGATAAGACTGTACCTTTGACCTGCCGAACTGATGTTAGATTTTTCTCAAAGCCATCGTCGAACTTGGGGTTGGTGACGGGCTCGAAGTCGCTGGTGTAAACTCGGCCAGATGACGTGGTGTAGCAGCATTTACACATGCAGGTGTGGTAGCGCAGACGCCCTTCATCCAGGTACGGGTGAGCCAGAGCATCTTTAGCCGAGATCCTCTTTGACTGGAGAGAGAAACGGTTTTAGACATGGACAGATCACAAAAACACATTCTTGAATTACATTTTTTTAAGGTGAAAATTTCTCGGATCTGATGACACCAAAAAGGAATATTTTGGCTTTGGCATAAAGTGATACATTTGGCAGAAACCTAACACTTCTAATCACAGTCAGAACACCATCCCCACTGGGAAGCATGGTGGTGACAGCATCACATTTTGGACATGCTTTTCATTAGCAGGGACCAGACAACTGGTCATGGTTGAGGGAAAGACAGATGGAGCCAAATACAAGGCAATCCTAGAAGCAAACCTGGTTCAGTCTGCAAGAGAGTGCAGACTGAGACAGAGGTTCACCTTCCAATAGGTGGTTCAAAACCAAGAACCTGAACAGTCCAGTTAAGTCTCAGACATTAATCCAATTTAGAATCTGTGGCAAGACTTGAAAATTGCGGTTCACCATCCAATCCAAGCAATTTTGGCAAGAAGAATGGATGTAAATACCAGGATCCAGATGTGCAAAGCTAATAGAAACATATCCCAGAAGACTTGGAGCTAAAGGTGGGTCTACCAAGTATTAACCCAATAGGGTGAATCCTTTTGCAACCAATATATATATATAAATGTGTGTGTGTGTGTGTGTGTGTGTGTGTGTGTGTGTGTGTGTGTGTGTGTGCGCGCATACGTGCGTGTGAGTCAAAAAAAAAAAAAAGTACATTTCAGGGTGTAACGCAACAATATGGGGTGTAAATACTTATGAAAGGCACCGCAATTATGTATTCTGTCTTGTTATTTCTAAACTTTCCAAGCACACTCGTGTTAAAAAAATGTAGATATGAAATATTCTTAATTTCTCTAAATTTTTTTTTTTTATTTTTTTAGAAGGTATGTTTGTCTTCTGAGCTTTAGATTATCAAATAAACAACTGTTAAAAAAAATTTCCTTAGGAACCTATAACGTTTTAACTAGAAAAATAACCTTTTTTTTTCTTTTCTTACAGTGTGTTAGAAACACATCATGTGTATAGAGAAACTTTTTAACCAACAGTCAAGTAAGTCTGTAAATATAATAATCCTCCCATTACAGCAAGATGTGAAATGTGAAATGACAATTGGACATAATCACGTCTCTGAAAAGCTTGTTTTCTGATATGTATGACAGTTTATGTGTCATTGTCATTATGACATGTTAATTACCTTCATAAATCTGCTTTTAATAGCAAGATTCCCCCAAAAATCATTTTCCCCCCTATATTCAGAACCAGGAATCTCTGTTTCTAGATGTCCTGCATCCATGAAACCTACATGATCATTCCTACCTCTAATTAGAAGTATATTAAAAATGAACTTCTCAAAATGTTATTGTTGGATTTATATTAGATTTTATACTGAGAAATGACAAGAAATGTATAATTATATTTTGTGAGTTAAGTAATATTCTTCCTTTCCACACTGAAATAAACCATTTTAATTCAATTTATTCATATTTAATTAAATCGTCTCATTTGCATGAAAAGGTACACTAAACAGAAAAAAGTTCTAATACAAAAAACTCATAAGAATACTAGCAATCAACTGGCAAAGACTGACTGTGAAATCTAGTTGACATGTTTTAAATTATTGCTCTATTTAACTGTAATGTCTTAGTTGTATGGCTACAGACTTTCATTATAAGGCTGAATTGGAGCACTCACCGGGTCAAAGACCAGCATCCGGCAGAGCAGGTGAACTGCCTCATGGGTCGCCTGACTGGACAGGGTGTAAAGGACAGGAAGTGAAGGCTGTGGAAACAGGAAAATAAGACATAAATCCACGCAAGTGCAAATAAATATCTTCTCTAGTTTTATGTCAGAGCACAGGACCTGAAGCTGGATAATGTCACTGAGTGATAATAACACAGTGCTAAAGGGTTAACTCGAGGTTAATAACAGTAAACAGCTGTCTTTATGAGACCATCACAATCTGTGAACATTATATTCTGCTAAACCTAATATGCACATGAACGCAGCTTTTCCCGATAATTATGAAGCGCTTTGCTGCACAACGCGCTGCAAATTGAGGCCATCGTAATTGCTACCAATTACGAGCCTCCCATTATCAACACTAAAGAATCTCCTTCAGCTGTCGCTGCGAAAATGATTTACGACAAAAATGTACAGTGAGCGTTCAAGGAAGTTCTTCAGCCGGCAGATGACTGAATGGGGCTTCGGCACCTGACTGTCTGGTTCGTTTCGTTCGTCCTAACAGTCAGCGACTTGTGTGCTGATAACTGTGGAGGATGTGGGACAGCACAAACAATGAGCGGGTTATTTTTAACCCTGTCTAATTATCTCCTCCGCCCACTCGACTACCCCACCGCCTGCTTGCCAGCAGCACTGATTGAAAAAGCCCAGTGGTAATCATTTGTTTTCCCTGACTAGATTTTTTTTTTTTTTTTTTTGATTTAGAGAACAGATGCAAGCGCTGTCTGGTGATTCATGCTCTTCGGGAGAAGTCTGACGAAGTGGAGGGCCTCGGGAGAAAAGTGGAGAAATGAAGCAAAGAGGAGGTGAAGGAATGAGTGTTCTATGCCGAGACGACACCTTCGGGACGTAGATATAATGGAAAGTATTAAAATAGCGGATGCGCCATTTGTTTGGGTGCAACAGGGCAACGGGCCGGGCTGTTAAGTGTGTGCGGATGTTTGCGTGATGGTGTGCACTAGCATTAGCCGGCATTAGATCAGGATTGACCCGAGACGCGGCTTTAGACAGATGAAGAGGAGGCCGAGGGGCTCTCCACACCTCGTGATCGAAAAGCTCAATTAAAGTAATGATGAGTCAGGAAAGCCGACGCATACCATCATCAGCACGGGCTTTCAGCTCCACTCCGACACATTCCACCCTCACATTACTGACAGAGGGAGTCATCCAGCACAACAGACCGATCTCATCATCTGCACACACACTCGAAAACAACAAAGTGGTCCTTAACGCAGAATTACTAACTGTTCAGGCGGCCAAACCTTAAATGCTACTTTGTGCAATTAGGCATGTGATTATAATGATTTAACTGGCTACTACAGATTATATGTATGTTTATATGTCCATGGTGTGCTGTTACACGAAAATAATTGACAATGGAGCAGTGTGATAAGTTAGTTACCATCATGAAGTTGGCTATTTTTTCAATAAAAGCAAGTTTCTCTAAACAACACATCATGCATTCATCCATTTATAGTTACTTTTTAATGATGTGGAACGTCCGCAAAACAAGTTCATTCCTGGAGACTCCTTCCGTAAACATCTCCTTACAGAAAACTTCACCATATCAATGATTCCTTGTTCTTCTTTGTTAACTAATAATCTGTTTTAATCTGTTTATAGTCTTAGGTTATGTGAAGCGTATTAGAACGAGTGCATTAATATAAACCTGTGATTTGCAGCTGCAGGACTGTCAGAGCTGCTGTTATAGACTAATAATACACACCTTCTGACCAATCAGAATAAAGAATTCAACAGCGATGTAGCGTAATACTGTAACACACACCACGCAGGACAATATCCGGATAGAACAGCGATCCCTAGGGAAGATTTTTATTAATTACCTTTCTAAAGTCATTTATTTCACCTTTTACTCTTTTGAATAGTTAAAAGCAATAAATAAAAACGATCATTTATGAATGTTTTTTTTTCCAAACATAGGACTAAGACCAATACATAAACTATATTACATTGCCTATTAAAGCAAGCTTTGTAACAAGTTTTCTTAATCATTATCAACATGCATCACAACTGTTTTTCTATATTGCTGAGCTTCATTTTTTCTAGAGACAAACCCCATGACAGGAACCATCCAGATTTTAAAAAACAAAGTTCAGCGTTACAGATGGTTTAGACGCCGAGAACGGAACTGAGCTTCAACTTCCTGTGTGGTAACACCCATGTGACCTCCACCTGACCTGCAAATCCCCAGCACGCTTCAGTGACAGGTGCAGGCTGTAGATTTCCACCACAAGCTAGGTCTCACACGCACGCACACACACACACACACACACACACACACACACACACACACACACACAAGCCATTCATAAGCCAACGTGAATCCTTCAGCACCAGGTGGGGAAGAGAGGCTGAAAAACCGAATTCCTCTGCAGGTGAACAAAGTGTGTGAAGGTCTCATCTCTTTGTTAGCGTTGGAGTCTAAGAGTGTAACGGTGACACAATCTGTATCTGTATCAGTTTAATGCTCCAAATATCCGTATCCGCATCTAATCCTCAAGTGGGAGTGTCCTAAATCAGAAAGGTTTATTTATTTATTTATTTATTTTCCCCCTGCCCCTTTCTTTGCCTCGGAGCTACTAGAAAACAACCCAGAGACGATGATGATCTCAGCAACGTCAGCATGGCTCTGACAGTTCCTCAACCTCAGCTACATGACTCCAGTCTATAATTCATCTCGAGTAGAGATTTGTGTGTTTTTAAAAATCTCACCGATTATTTTTGCTTTGTAGCTGCCTGCAATATTTTCTAATGAAGTTTCTTGGTACTATGTACTTCAGAAAATATAAACAAACCAGTCGACTAATTTAAAACTAAGCAGTCCGTGCAGGATTTCACAGAGCTATCTTGTGATTCTTACTGCAAAAATACTATTTTGCTGTGGCTTTTTTCAAAATCTGCGATTTTTTTGTGTGCTTTTTTTGTGGAAAACTACTCAAATTGGCGAAATCGCAATCGCACAAAACTGCTGTGCACGGTCTTTCGCAGTGATGTTTGTTGGTAAATGAGACCTTTTAGCTGTACTTGTGTTCGACGCACGTGAATCGAAGAGGGCTTTGGCCGAATGCATGTTGTGATGACGTCACGTGACACGTCTTGGCCCAAATCTGCAGTCATTCTGAAAAACTGCAAGCTCCTCCGAATACTGCGGCGTTTCCTTGATTTTGTGCTCAATTCTGTGATCGCAAAATCATGAGATCCTGGAGGGACTGACTAAGGATGAATGAATGGTGTAAATGCATTGTGTAGTGCCATCACGTTCGTTAATGTATTTGTGTATTCAGTTACATCGATACTCTGCACTCAGAGAGGAAATGAGAATCGGCGAGAAGCATCTTAAGCCCACTATCCTTGTCCGTGTGTGTGTGTGTGTGTGTGTGTGTGTGTGTGTGTGTGTACTGTCAGAGACAACAGTGCTGCCAAAGTGTGAAGTGAGTTTGGTTAAAGAGGCTGCTCTCTGTGCCTGTGCGTGTGTATGGTGGTGTAACGGAAATCTAGGCTAAAAGGCGGAGATAGAGAGATGGGTATTTGGGCGTTTTTGCAGGCTCGAATGTCATGCTGAGATTGAGCAGCAGCAGGGTTGTGTTCCCACATACACACACACACACACACACACACACACACACACACACACACAGATCAAAAGCAGTCTAGCTTCCAGTTTCAGTTGAAATGGCAGAATTTAGCTGAGTTTAGTGTGACAGCAGTGATACAGTGTTAAAGCCCAGAAGGTGATGGAAAGCGCCAGACACTGTAGGCTTGGCCTGCCAAATTCCTTTCAATTGCATTTTCTTTTTAATTGTTCATATAAAATATGTAATATTCACATGCATCTGAATATCAGTGAGTGTGTAATTTTATACGGCAACAGCCGTATAAATTTTTTTAATATTTTTTATAATTAAAATTAATTTTTTATAGCACTACACTATGGCTGCTTCCCAAATGGTGCACTATATACTAGTACTTAGGTATGCAGTATTTAATGTTTCTTGTACAGCTTTATTCATACACTAACTTTTTATATATATTTTTTATTTTTTTAAGTGTGCTTTAAATGGAAACAACAATTTACTTCCCAGTACCTCATTCACCAAAACAACCACCACAGGAACAAACATGGATTTTAGTCCCATCTGAATCAGTCATTTTTATGGACTGCTTGTACACACGTCTGGAAAGACCACGCCGTATTTCACACCTTCTATAAACTGAGCGGTAGAAATAACTTCAGGTAATATATATTCTGACTGAATTAACATGTTGGTAAGGATTGCATTATATACCCTGTGGGAAAAGAGGTTTTGTGCCTTTTCTTTGCTGTAAACACACTCCAGGAAGCGCTCACTCTTTTCTGTCGTCTCCAGACGAAAGCAAAATGAAAGCAAGTCTGAGTTTAAAATGCAGAAAAATTAAACAGACATTTAAAATGACATACCAGAGAAGCGATGCTTCCCTAAATTTACATAGTACAGGAATTTCTATGGTGACTGACAAACGATCGAGCACAAATTGTGTGGCCACGCCCCTACAACAAGCGCTTATAATAAGCATCAAAACAATCAGTTCGTGTAGTATGCATGGAATTCTTGTGACTCCCATGTGTCACAGAGATCGCTTTTCCCACGCAAAATAGTACATAATCATTACAGATTTCATCCAGCAACATTACTTCAACGTACTTCTGGAAGTCTGACCCCATTCCGAATAATATTATACATTAAGTAACTAAATGTAGAGCTCAAATCATTCAAATGTCATATGTGGCTATTGTGAAGCGCTTTTGAAAAAGTGATTTTTTTTTAACTGGCCTGCAGGCTCTTACTGCCAGCAAGATTTTTGAAAGCAAAGTTTTTGAGACTCTAAAATCTGACTCCTTCCTTTCTTTGGAGATGAAAATGGTGTAGAAATAAAGGAATAATCTAGGAATGATATACTAAACCACGCAGGAATGAGGCAGGCATGTTTTGTTTTTTGCTGACAGTCTCATTTCCAGTACAGTGGGAAATCTTCTGTATGTCCTGAATGACCAGCCTGGCCATATTGCACTGTGCTAACGTGGCTAGTTACACCGAAGCACTGCTGTGGGTTGAGGAAAAGGTCAGGCAGCCATCTGTGCCTTATAGCTGTGAA
This sequence comes from Cranoglanis bouderius, assembly GCA_023630585.1. Lineage (NCBI taxonomy): Eukaryota > Metazoa > Chordata > Actinopteri > Siluriformes > Cranoglanididae > Cranoglanis > Cranoglanis bouderius. The sequence continues at coordinate 6,414,551 of CM042540.1, forward strand.
AAACATGAAAGGACGAGGCCACACACACCGCACCCACCTGGGAGGCCACATCTGCCCCAGTTCTGAACACGGATACCCAACACTCCCCCTGCTTTCCATACTCATCGGACTTGGACACTCCACTCTCTGACCATCAGCCCACCCTCTGCTACGGACGAGGGATGCTGTGCGTGTGTGTTTGTGTGTGTGTGTGTGTGTGTGTGTGGGTGGAAATCTGATCACGCCACCACCTCTTAGAGAAAAACAACAAGGTCTTACGCATACATCTGTCCCTGGATAACTTACCAGCTTTTTCACACACAAAAGCCAGGTGGTGCAGCAGATAAGGTGGATCTGGGAATTCACAATCCACAATTCAACCTTGCTCTCTTTTCTATCTGTGGAGCAGTTCACGAGAGGCTATAAAGCCTAAAAGCTCTCTCTCTCTCTCTCTCTCTCTCTCTCTCTCTCTCTCTCTCGACTGATCCTGAGAGCGCTGCAAAATTAATAGCTTGTAACAAGGTCCCTGGTGGACTGAGATGTACCATTCCCCGTTTTCATTTCCTCACTCTTTCTCTTCGTATCCTCCTCTCAATTCAATTCAATTTTATTTGTATGACACTATTAACAATAGACATTGTCACAAAGCAGCTTTGCAGAAATCCGGATGTCGATTTAGAGCCCTAATGAGTAAACCAGAGGTCTCCCTGAGACACCATAAGGAAGAAACCTTGAGAGGATCCGGACTTCAAAGGGAACTTATCCTCTATTCCTACTTCTTCTCGTATACTCCCCTTTTGTCCATTCTCCAGTCACATGACCAAGGCTTTCAAGGCCGAATTGACCAGAGATGCCTCTCCAAATCCCTGGTTCATCTCGAGGCCCTTTTCTTTCCTTTCTCTCGCCAATCTCGTTGATGGATGTCTCGTAGAGAAGGCACAGACATTCTTCATGATCAATAAGGTTCCAGCTCAAGAGAGACTCAACACCGTCCTGTTCCTCTACACTCTGTCACGTAACCAGCACTGTCAACACAAATCGCAAAGAAAAATACACCACTCCCTGAGACCTGTCAGCATGTTCAATTTCTTTTTAATGGATACACTTCAGAATAGACATCCTCTCTACTTTGGTATTTTTGGGGGGCTAAAAAAACAAACAAAAAAAAAACAAAAAAACAAAAAACAATTAAGAATAAGACTAAATTACAAAATAAGTTTGCTACAGAATTTGACAGGGTCAACTATTTCCTTCAAGGTGGTGTTCATACATGCAAATGACACCTATATAAGTCGACATCAGAAATAATCCTACATAAATATCTATAAAGGTTTATTCCAACGACATCCCCCCCCCCCCCTCCCGGTGATACTGGTATTACCGGTGTTGTCACACATCGATTAACCAATGGGAAAATTTCCTCACCGTCACATCCCTAGTGTGCAGGTTTTCATTCCAACCAGGCAGAAGCCACACCTGAGTCTATTGTTTCTATAGCGAGCCACACTGAGGCCTCACTGTTCATTCATTATCTCTTACAGAACATCAGCTGAAGTACAGAGCAGCACTCAACACTGCAAGTTCAATACACTTTTCCTCTATGATCCAACAAGCAAGCTGTAGACCTAGAGCCCTCTTTGCTACGGTGAACAAGCTAATTCATCCACCAGCTCAGGACCCACACAGCTCTGACGGACTTTGTGACTCATTTCTGCACTTCTTTCAAGATAAAATTGTTTCCATTTACCAAACATTCACGTCAACCATTTCTGATGATCCTCTCCACAAACGTCTGTCTGAACACCCTGTACACCCTCTCTCCACCTTCACTCCAACTTGCCCATCATCAGTCAGTGATTTAATTTTACATTCTAACTCATCATCCTGTCAGTTGGACCCTGCCCCAACCTCCCTTCTTAAACACTGTAAATCGGTCATTTCGGCACCTATTTCACATTTGATAAACACATCTCTTGCATCTGCCATCGTTCCAACTGATCTTAAAATTGTTGCTGTTACGCCAGTCCTGAAAGGTCCCAACTTAGCTCCATCTTCCCTCTGCAACTATCGTCCTATTTCTAACCTGCCTTTCATATCTAAAGTTCTGGAAAAAGTTGTAGCCTCCCAGTTACAATCACATCTTGCAGCTAATAATCTCTGACCCTTTCCAATCTAGTTTTCGCCTGTTCCACAGCACTGAAACTGCTCTTTTGAAGGTTATTAATGATCTACTCCTCTCTGCTGACTCTGGATTTCTCAGTATTCTGATTTTGCTTGACCTGAGCTCTGCTTTTGACACTGTATGCCACAAAAAACTCCTTTCCCGACTTTCAGATATTGGTATTACTGGCACTGCTCTATCCTGGTTTTCTTCTTACCTCACAAACAGACAATTTTTTTTATCTCAATTAAGAAAAATAAATCTCATACTGCTCCTCTAACTCAGGGTATCCCCCAGGGTTCTGTACTAGGTCCACTACTGTTCATAATTTACACTCTCCCACTAGGACAGATCATCCGTAGTCACGGTCTCAGCTATCACTGCTATGCTGATGACACCCAGATTTATACATCCGCACGTTTTAATGAAACACATGCCATCAGCTCATTAACTGCTTGTATCAATGATATAAAAATTTGGTTAAACAGTAACTTCCTCAAATTCAATGCTGACAAAACTGAGATCATGATTAGTGGGCCACAATCACTTATAAGAAATATTGACATTTATATCAGTGTTGATGGAAATCTGACCAAACCCTCTAAAACCATTAAGAATCTGGGAATCACTTTCGATCCATCTCTTACTTTTGAAGCCCACGTTAGAACCATCACTAAAACTGCTTTCTTTCATCTACGTCACATTGCACGACTCTGCCCCATTCTCAGTTTAAAGGATGCAGAATCACTAGGTCATGCTTTCATGTCATCACGTCTTGACTACTGTAAGTCACTCTTTACTGGCCTGCCAGCTAAAACTATTGCTATTGCCCGATTACAATACATCCAAAACTCTAGCTTCAGAGTTCTCACTAACACCGAGCGTTCTGCACATTTTACCCCCATCTTGTTTGGTCTTCACTGGCTACCTGTCTCATGGCGTATTAAGTTTAAAATTCTTTTCCTGACATACAAAGCTCTCAATGATCTGGCACCTCGTTATATATGCGATCTGCTACATCCACACACACCAGTACGCACTCTTCGTTCTTCTCATTCCAAATTACTGTCTGTCCCTAGATTTCGTCTCTCCACTTTTGGGGGGAGATCCTTCAGTCTAGTTGCATCTAAACTGTGGAACTCTCTACCTCAGAGCCTCTGTGACAGCTCCTCTATTCCTATCTTTAAAACTCAGCTTAAAACATCTTTTCTCAGCGCATTATTTGACTAGTACTGAGTGATGTCTTATCTTCTGTTTTGTAATTGAGACTAAACAAAAACTTCTGTTGAAATGTATATTAATGTACTTTGTCCTGTTAAATGTATATGAAGTGTAAACTGTCCTTGAGCTTGTGGAAAGGCGCTATATAAATAAACGTATTATTATTATTATTATTGAAAGCCAAGCTCAATCTAGACCACCACCTTTAAACAAAGAACTTGCCTTTAAGAGTGAAAAAAATCTGGGATATAAAATGCGGACCGAAAAAGGAAATATGATATAAACTTAAACTATCTATGTAGAACCCTACATCAGAGAATTGTTTTTTTTTAATGGATAAATTCATCAATTAACTTAAACTGAGCTTTAAGTAAAGCAGATGAGTGCTCAGTCAGTTTATCCTTCAGACTACTGCCACCTTTTCTTTTCAGTGTGGAAGCCATATTGTTATATTAAACCACATTCTGCAGTGATTAATGTGACAGTTACAACTAGGAGTATTTATTCAGCAATATGCTGATTCCAGTTAGTTATTTATTTCAATTCTGGCCATCTCCTCATCCATCCGTCTTCGCATTAGTCCTTTTTAAAAATATATATATATTTAATTGTAAATTGTCTCTTGCTTTTATGTTACATTAAACCTTTAAGAAAAGGTTCCAGGTAGCAGCTCTTTAGAAAGCTGGAACCCTTATTCATCCGAAGCATCCTTTAGGAGTTTTATAAACATGTAATTTACACCTCATAGCTCATTAGCAACAAGCAGTACAATTTGTTGGAGTCCCTGTCATCACCTTGTTACCACAGTGATGTCCAGTAACCTCATCATTCCAAGTGCCTGTGGGAAGTTAACTGTCTGCCCCCCACACTCACCCTCTCCCCACCGCCCCACCCGCTAGAACAACGCCTGTAAATAGAGAAGCAGTCGATAGATGTGATTAAAACATCCTGTACTGAGGCCTGCCAAGCTCACACAGACCAGAGAGAGAGAGAGAGAGGGCGTCGAATGACAAGGTCAGCCAAATGTCTGTGCGTGTGTGTGTGTGTGTGCGTGTGTGTGTGTGTGTGTGTTTGCATGAGAAAAAGGTTGTGGTAAAAGGGCCTAGTCATCTAGCTCCGATGACAATCACCAGTTAAGCAAATGGATAAGATTTATGCACAGGCATTTGTGGGTGTGTGTGAGTGTGTGAGAGAGTGTGTGAGAAAGGTGTGCTGCTGGACTAGTGGCCATGCAGTGGCTCGATACAAGACAGGAAGTGGAGGGCCGTAGTGCTTGCTCTGCAGTTACTGTTCTTCCGTATCGCTTTCTCTGTGCAGGCTGCTGAGGACTGCAGAGCCAACACCCAGCACTAAACACACACACACACACACACACACACACACACACACACACACACACACACACACAACCATACATTCAAAGCAGTCAAACCACATGACATTAAAACCATAAAGTCAGTAGAAAGCAGTCCCACAGTGCTGCACAATAATGACTAAAATGACCACAATAAGTTTCCTCAATATTAAAAAAAAAATATATATATATATATATATATATATATATATATATATATATATATATATATATATATATATATTTTTTTTTTTATCACAATCATCCAACCGATATAGCAGCTAATTAGCCTGTCTTCCTCACATTAGCTTTATAAATCTTTAATCACAGCAAATTTGCTCCTTACACACACGGAACATCTTTTAAATGGTTAATATATATACACACACAATTACACTCGAAATAAAACAGTAAAGAAATAACCCAACACAGCACACAACCAAATAGACAGTTAAAACATCATAATCAATCATCTGACCTTACCAAAGAAAACTCACATTCACGATTTTTAAATATAATTAAATGTGTCATTACCTCAACATAAAATTTCCCCAAACAGTCTCCATAAAAGCATCAGGTTTGAATCTTTCTCAGTATCCTGGATTAACCTGAGAATCCTATGAAGAGAGAGTAACTACAACTCCACACTCATAAAATAATAACAATACAGATACTACTACTAATGCAACTACTAATGATACAGTGGCAAGCAGTGATTGTCGGGGTCCAAGCACTAGTAATTAAGCTCAACAGTGCAATTACTGCACCACCTAATGATCTAATTCCACCAGAGTCCACCAGTCTCAGCACACTGTTTCCACACGTCTTAGCTCAGTCAAGTTTGATCACCAGTCCTTAACTTCTACTGAGGCATTCACAATAGATATCAATCAAAATGCCTGATAGCCTTCACAGAAAAGCATCACTTAGAAAGGTTCTCCATGTTTTAGCGTTGAAATGTCTTTTGACACCATTATTATTCAACTGTAGAAGAAGAAGAAGAAGAAGAAGAAGAAGAAGGAAAATGAGTAGAAAAAGAAGAAGAGAAAGAAGAAGAAACAGAAGGACAAAAAAGAAAAGGGAATGAACAAGAAGAAGAAAATTATAAAGAAGAAGAAGAAAACTATAAAGAAGAAGAAGAAAAAGAACAGGGACAGGAGGAAGAAGAAGAAATTTAGCAGAAAAAGAAGAAGAGAAAAAATGAAAGGGAATGAAGAAAAAAGAAGAACAAGAACAAGAAGAACAAGCAGAAAACAAAGAAGAAGGTCAACAACAAGAACAAGAAGAGGAACGGGGAGAGGAGGAAGAAGAACAAACAGAGGGAAAAGGGAAAAGGGAATAAAGAAGAAGAAGAAGAAGAAGAAGAAGAAGAAGAAGACACAGAAGACAATAAAGAAGAAAAAGAAGAAAAATAATAAAGAAGAACAAGAAGAAAAGTATAAAGAAGAAGAGGAGGAAGAAGAAGAAGAATGGGGAGAGGAGGAAGAAGAAGAAAATTAGTGGGGGGAAAAGGAAGAGAAAGAAGAAGAAACAGAAGGACAAAAAAGGAAAGTGAATGAAGAAGATGAAGAAGATGAAAAAGAAGAAGAAGACTATTGATAAGATGAAAACAAACAAGATGAATAAGAAGATGAGATGAACAATATGATGACGACGTAAACAAAGAAGAAAGAGGGGACTGAGGACAGGGAAGAACAAGAAAAAAGAAGAAAGTTATAAGACAAGACAGAAAAAGAGGAAGACGAAAAGAGGATGGAAGAAGTAGAACAAGAAGAAGAAAGGGAATGAAGAAGAAGAAGAAGAAGAAGAAGAAGAAGAAGACAAATATCAATGAAATTAAGACTTTTCACTGTCATGCCTGTAAATAAACCAAAATGGCCGGTCGAGTCGTCCAAAAGCTGTGGCTGTTCTCATATCTGCATGTTTTCACGAGCTACACTATTTTCGGTATCTGTCAAGCCACATACAATCCCCATGCTCCTAGACACACTCTGTGCAAACAGAGAGTTTAAGAACCCGCACAGAGCAGAGCAGAGCTCAAGACCACCACCAGAGCGAGAGAACAGCCCACAGCCCAGCGAAGGGCAGAACACACATGGAGAAAATGACCAAGTGCTGAGATCCACCCACACCCTGCAGACATGGCTCAGGTTCAGAAGACTAAGGACTGGAAAATCTTCTGCATGCCAGAGGAAAGAAAGTGGAGAGAGAGTGACAGAGCGCGGGACAGAAAACGCTGAGCTCAGCTAAGAAAGCAGAGCCAGAAACATCACATGACTGGTTAAAGAGGTTGCTGTCACTAAACAGGAAGTGCCGGTCACCAAAGCAGACACACACAAACCTGGTGATCTCTTTATAATCAGACTTTCTGGGACCAAATACGTCAATACAAGACATTTTCTAGATCTACAATGAAGAGTGACGTATATATATGTGATGTGGACAAAAGCTACACGCTGCTTATTATGATATTAAAAACCCACTGGCTAATGTGTAATAGAATTCTTTTCCAGACCCAATCCTTCACGAATGTGCTTCAAATATCATTGCTGGGATTTATAATCTCATTTTCAAATAATTTCGCTGCATGGTAGTGAGATTTTGTATTTAAAATTGTTTGAGTGGAGGGGCCTAGGAGGCAGAGTAATAACAAACTGTGATGTATAAAGGAATCCGTTTGTCCAAGATGGCGGCCCCAATAACATTACAGTGTTTAGCAACACGATGAAGTTTAGCTTGTTTCCCGCTGTGTCCTAAACCACATAAGCAAGCAACCTGGTTGCCTCTAGCAGGAGGTTATTTCTCAGCCAGAGATGGATCAAAAATAATGAACCAAACATACATCTAAAGTTAGGTGAGAAAATGGTGTATAGTTGTAGCTATCAAACTAGTACTTCGGAAATTGTTTCAACCTCATCATTATTATTTCTCGGATCATGTGGAAGTTCGGGTCACTCTTTAAAAAAAAAAAAAAAGAAAACTAAACACCTTCATTTAGCTTCAGAAGTTGGTCAGGTTTCTCATGACACATAATAAAAACAACAAATATGGTTATTGGACTGATCTACATATTTCTACATGGTTTTACTTTCTTAGTGCGGAAATATGAGTTGAAATTAAAAAAAACAAACAAACAAAAAAAAAACATCTCAGTCGAGTGCATGCTACATGACTTTCAATATCTCAGAAGCGCTGACCTGCTCAGACTACACGACTTGCGTCGTTTGTGAGTCGGTTGTCTGGTGTCGTAATGGTGTACATAGTATACAATTTTTCACCCGCAGAGATCCCCAAACACATGAGGTGTCTATCATGTAACTGTATGGAAATAAGAGAAAATGAGGAGGAAATATTGGATGGGGAGATGTGGGTATAGTGGGTATAGCGTATAGTGAAAAGAAGCGCGGTTATTTTTATGCTGTGCGCTGACAGGAATCAAGTTATGTTTATTTCTGCTGTTACGAACAACCGTTTGGGTATGCCATAACAAAACAAAATTTTTACAGAAGCATTAATAGTGTGCTTACATTTTCCTATCACTCTCCCACACAAACAGACGGATGATAAACTGAGTTCAGGGACCTGCGAGCAGATGAATCTGATATCCTCTCGGACTCTTACAGCTGTTTCTCATCGCTGTACTTGCAACTGGTCGCAGACGGTTTCACGCTACACGATTCATCAGCAGGAAAATCGAACATGCTTGATGATATCAGCGCCTCAGCAATCGTTTACAGACTGAGAAAATCATAGCGCTGAACGGTGCACGCTACACGGCGCGGAATAGTCGTTGAACGGGGGGGGGGGGGGTTGGAGTCGCCATTTGTGGGTGACTGGGAAATCAGGGCTAATCGTGTAGTGTAGTCTCATTTCATGAATCCATCATCAGACATACCTGTTTATGTGGTCCTCTCAGTATATGAGCTCTGGCTCCCTCACACGCCGTCCTCATGGCCTCCAGAGACGGCGTCCCCAGCAGGTCAGTGATCAAATCCAACTGGGAGAGAGAGAAGTGAGAGGCCGTGAGAATGATACAAATGAGAGTAGATCATATTACTAAATAACCAAGATCTTACTTTTGATTTAGATATAATTAAACGTGCACCATTACTTCAACGCAAAAATTAAAGGCGTCAGGAGTGAATCTCACTCAGCATTAACTGTTCCTGGAATAAACTGAGTGAGCGGTGAAGAGAAAGTAACTTTGAGCAGTCCTTTTTCACACTCATAAATACTACTACTACTATTAATACAGCAGCGAGCAGCGATCATAGGGGTCCAAGCACTGGTAATTAGGTTCAACTGTGCAAATACTACACCTCTTACTGATCCAGTTCCACCAAGTCTTCATTAAACAAAGCTTCCTGCACATTATCTGATGAACTCATTAAAGCTATCAATCAAAACGTGTAAAATGCCAGTACAAAGTAGAAAAATGTTATTTGGAAAAGTTTCTCATGCTGGAGAGTTGTTCGTGTTTTGACAGCATCGTTATTAATCTAGTTTTAAGTATTACGAGTTACTGCTCTTTCATTTAGGCATCGGTTTATTCACATGGTGCACAGTCTCAAGTAAATCAAATTCTGTCCTGGAGAGAGACGGGGTAGGGGGGGTGGGGGGTGCTGCACATTCCATTCTGGGTGGACAGCCAGCTGTACACACTTCTTCATCTACAATAAGTACGCACACACACACACACACACACACACTGGACCAGCTGGAGCAGAGATATTAATAGAACACGCGCCTTCTCTTCTTCTCCAGCCAATCAATACAACAAAGACCATTTTCTTTACTTCAGGAACTGCTGCTTCTTCTGACCAATCAGAATCACACAACTAATATACTGCATACTGTAATCTTGGCAAAGGGAGGTATAAAGGCACAAAGTATTGACTAAAAGGGTGCCAATAATTGTTGCACACCTATATTTAACAAAGATTTTTTTTAAATAAACCTGTTTTGTTTGCAATTGTTTGATATCCATGAGAACAGAGTATTTTTGTGATTTTTTTTTTTTTTTTAACCAAAGACCAAAAGGTTAAACAATAAAGACAATTTTTCACAGCGTTCTTTGCTTGTATTTACCAAGGATGCCAATATTAGTGGAGGGCACTGTAGATGTAATCACTCATCACAAGCTTGGCAAGAAGACACAAACTTCACCTAAAATCCTGGGGCTGAATTACATAAGGAATAAAACACTTTGTGTCATGCTGTTATAAGAAAATAATCACTGATGGGATGGTGTCAACACACAAGTGGAGTTACTATTATCACCCCAAAGTCAATTATTTTCCAAGAACAGCACATCCTCAAGTGTTTTATTCCTCTTATGCTACATCAATCTGCCAACAATTACAATGTTTTATTAATAAAAGAACGACATCATACTTTTTATCTGCTTATAGTTACATTTTCTCCACATTTACTGTTGTGGAACATCAGTTCCTGTTCTCGCTTACGTTATAGCAGCTATAAACAGTCCTTCCCTCGCCAGCCTCTCTTTTTCTCTCTAGAACTCACAATCTCTTCCTTTTTTCTCATTTGTTTCACAAGTTATTAATAGAAATGCCGCTCTAACTACGAAGATGGATTTCGTGTGCTACTGTTTTGAAATGTTACTGGGAGTCGCACTGAAAATAGCCACATTTAACTTGAATCTTTTCACCATCCTGACACACAGCAGTAGCGCAAAAATTCAGCAACAAAGATGTACAAATTTTCCTGTCCATATACCTCCCCTGAACTAGCTAGCGATGTGTCTCAAATTGCACACTTCTCTAGTATTCTACACCGTTACTGACTACTAACACTAACCAGTTTTCCCATTACGTCCGGTTATTCCTCTCGCATAGCCTTCAAACCTACTGAAAGGTTTGCTTTTGTATTTTCAAAATAAGTAAATACAGTTTAAGTATTTATGCATGAATTCGCATGAACATTTTACAGCTTGACTTGGAAACCTGATGGACAAGGCTTTGCCGTGCCATCTAGTGAACGCAGCATTTAATCCTCCAAATATACATAAGATACGCAGGCGCGCGTGTGAACAATGTCTCTGGCATTGCCGTCGCTTCTGGACGCGTGCGCAGAGTCATGCATCATGCATCTGCTTTGCCTCGGGCTGTATCGCACCAGGTGTGAACAAGTTTCCTATAACAGCGCACCTCATCATGTTTTATTCCTTATGCACCGTTCAAAGCTGGATGTCGCAGCGGAAAAGAGAGGCGCCCTTTCAAAAACACCTCCTGACTTTTTATAAAAGGTGTGTCAGGAAATGCAAGTTCACCCTTCCCACTTACCTGGTAAGTCAGTGCGAGGAATATTCCTTTGGGTTTTAGCCACTTATGCTACACCTTTGTTACTGACATAATCAAATTTTTAAATGGTGCAGTAGTCCTAAATAATAAATATGGAATTAAAAAAAAAGGAAGGTGATCAAGGCGTGTTGGATGATATATTGTCCCAGAAACAATTGCGATAAACTATATTATTATAGTTTTATGCCACTGATATCATGATAATATAACAGCATAATAATGCAAGTACACCCTTTCAAAGACCAATGAACTCCAGACACTGGAATACAATATTGTGAATTCTTTATGATTTAGTTATTCGTGGTGCGTGTTTTAGTGCGTTTGTACGGAAAGAGCGTATTCAGAGTGTATGATGTGTTTGGGTGAGTTAATTAACCCGCTAGTAAAGCGCTTCAGTTTACCGCTGTTCAGCTTCAGCTCACGCAGCTTAAGCGGCTCGATCCCCGACATTATTGACCACGACTGGATTATTTGAAACACTACAACTATTCTTACTAGATTTTTCTTCTTCAAAAAACATTGTTAGTGCATTGTTGATATCCTGCATGTCATTTTTTCAACAGTATGTTTGAATTAAAATCTGTTCTAGGGCTTGCTACACATCTTAAATTCAAATGCTATCTATCTCATTTTATCTTAAAAAAACAAAAAAACAAAACAAATATTCAAGATTCGAATTTTTAATTTGAGAGCCCAGGAGCAGACGAGAGGACAGAAATGGCACAGAAATGTTGGGGACATTCATTCTTATGTAAACAAACATGCATGTAAACACAAGGTCAACCAAAACGATCGAGGTCGTGTTCATATATCGTATCTTATATCATATGGCGTAATTATTGAGACAGGCCTAGCTTGGAGTCACAGAAAATTCATAATGTCCATTTGCCCAAAAGATTTTGGGAACTCCTGGTTTAAGGCAATACGGTAAAAACGCCATCCTGAAGATGTCGGAAAACTTAAACTTACAGCTTTACCTCTGACTGTTACACTGCAAAAAATGACATCTTAACAAATGGAAAAATCTTGAATGTAGTCAAATGTATGTAATATTTTCTGTTATAAAATGACACTAAACCAAATCTAAGGTTATTAAACCTCTATTAAAGAAGCGACATTTTCTAGAAACAGGCGTAATAATCTTATACATGGTTTATTGTAATCTTATAACAAGAAACACTAGATACATTTGACTACATTCAAGACATTTTCACATGTATACAAAGTCCTGACACTGGAGACTCCTTCCATAACTGTTGAATAAACGTTTTCTAACGGAAAGCTTCAACACGTCAACGATTATGCATGTTTTCCTTTCTTAAATAACACATTCAACAACAAATCCGTTTATCGGGCTTAGATTATGTGGATCATCCGTCATATACTGTAAGTCCTAGTGTGAGTTGTTACTATAGAAACTATAGCACCTGTGATTCGCAGCTGCACTGCTGTCAGAGCTGCAGCAACAGAAAATGAACAGTGCTTCAGTATATGCTTTGATATTTTGCCATTTCACAATATAAATAAATGAAATAAATGTAAGGCCATTATGCTGGTAAATAAGAGCTTAGCTGTAACATTATGCTTCCTGTTCCAGTTGATAATATTTAGGATAAAGTTTAGGACACACCTAGAGTTATCGCATTTATTACAGTGTGTACGTGATTTTAGCGAGTTAGGGTGTGTCGTTAATTCTCTTTTCCTATCTAGGATTATTCTGTAAAAGCTACTGTTCTAAATGAAATCCTAACAGAACGTGTTAGAGCTGCTAGAGAAAAACAAAACCTCTTCCTCGTCTTGTGGATTATTATTTTTTTTTTTATTGTAGTACATTCCATTAAGTAGATTGTAAAGTCTGAAGTATTGCTGTGTGACTTTGGTGCTTGTTCAGCAGAGATCCTGGCCTCCATCCCATAAATCAAGCTTCATGGCCGTTAAGAACACATGGCCTTGAGCTCGGCCCTGCTGCCTTCTGACTCTTGCTCTCTTCATTTCTCACTTTTTAGCGTGTTTGTGCACGATGGGCCAAAATACACAACAGGAGGACACGGTTTGACCCGTTCCTGACCGCCGCTTTAGATCTAACCGTAAACAAAAAAGGTTTGCTAGATTACTGATAGAGATGAACACCTGAATCCTGGATTCAGACAGGAATCCTAGCGCTAATTTTCAACCAATCATGTCTAGTCATATTCATATCTAGTAGGCAAGACTAATCTGTCCACAAAAGGTCATTTAGGGTCTCCTTGAAGGCTGCGATGCATCACCGATGGCAAACACGGTATCGATATACAGTAGGGCTGCAACTAACGGTTATTTTTGATAATCGATTAGTTGGATTAAAAGGCCAGTTTTTATTTTCTGTATTTTTTTCCCCGAAAAAAACGTTATTTCACATTCTGCCTAATGTTGTCTTTCAAACATTGTGCAAACTGAAGGCTATGAAAAAGGCATTAAATGTACCTATGTGGGCTATGCTATACATTGTGCAAAAGATTTTTTAAAATATTAACATTATATTTTGAAGAAAAAACAAAACAAAAATCGTCCACAAGCTTTAACGCAGACGTTAAATCACTATATAAAAATGCTAAAAAAGAAAAACAAAAGCACAAAGTGTTAACTGGTAAGAGGTTGAACGTTCTGCAGTAACACACACATTCACTCATTTGAACACAGTAACTTTATGTGTCTTTATTCTGTAAATGTATGACACTTCTTACATTTATAAACAATTACATGTTATAACCCCATTACAGTTACTGCTCTCATAAAAAAACACAATTAATTTTGTTTCTAAATATAGCATGAAACAACATATTTGATCAAGATGAATATTTTAATCAGAGTTATCACGCTTCCTTTCTATCGCGTGCTGTTTGATTGACACGCAGCGCGGACTCGCGCTCATTCAGTGAAGTTTAACGGAGACTCGCTCGCTGTCAGGACGAGGCGTTATGTAAAATGGAAATACTGGCGTGAATTTCTGACGTTTACAGATAAGGATATAAACGTAAAAATGACATTTCTGCTCTCAAGAAAACACGACTGGAACACATTAATCAGCACACGCATCTGTCGTGACAAGCCACGTTAATACACTTACGAGTCTGTTTGAAGCGCTTAATGGTTTTCCCTTTTGTTTTTATTCATAGAGATGTGTTTTTCACGGTCGTGAAGTGACGTCACTGACGGGGGTTATCCACAGTGATGTCACAGACCCAACTAATCCATAATGAAATTCGTTGTCGATTATTTTAATTATCAATTATTATCGATTTTATCGATTAGTCGCTGCAGCCTTAATATACAGTATACGGTCATACTGCGCAACACACGAGACATAGGATTAAAAAATATGTCAAGTTAGAGCAATTAAAAAGAAGCAACATGGAACACACTGCAATTTATGCAATTCATTTTAACCGGTTAAATACTATACATGAAAATGCGTAGACCAACCTCACAAGGTATGAGTATGTATTACTAATCTCTCTCTCTCTCTCTCTCTCTCTCCCCCCAGTAGATTTGCTCTGTCAGTAAGGGTGTACCTGCTGGATGGGGCTCTGGGCCTGGAAGAGGATGCGTCGGCCCAGCAGCTCTGCGAAGATGCAGCCCACGGACCAGATGTCGATGGCGTTGGAGTAATGGCGGCTTCCCATGAGGATCTCGGGGGCGCGGTAGTACTGCGTCACCACTTCCTGGGTCATGTGACGCGACTCGTCAGGCTCCTCCACCCGAGCAAGCCCGAAGTCACAGATCTGGGGCGAAAAGTATTTATAATATGGTGTGTTTTTTTTTTTTTTTTTTTTGAAAAAGAAAGAAAAAGAAAACACTCCCTGAGGTGACATGAGGAGAAAAGTGAGAGGAAGCAGTAGAGACAGGGACTGAGCGAGAAAACAACATGAGACATGAAATGAAATTTTTACCACCAAAAATTTCACCCGAAAATGGCCAAACTGGAAAATTTCATTTTTAAACCGTTAGTAAAAATGCGAACTCAGGAATGTTCTGCCTAATGACTGTTGCGCTTTAAAGCATAAGATCCTCGTCAATATTCAGAACACGCGTAATACATTTATATTTTAGATTATCTGTTTTAGTTATTGGTTTGAGTCATATCCTAAAGTATTTTTAAGCACGCATTCATTATTGAACGCTTTTATTACAATTTAAGGGCGCAGAAAAAGTAAAAGCGCCTGGCTTTCAGTTTCCGTCCAGCTGCTACAACGCAAGTGACAGCAGGAACATGTTCCGCAACATTGAAGTGTGACGTGTTCTTCTTTAATAAATAGGTAAAATGTAACTGCAAAATGCTGTGGTATAAGAGGAATAAAACACTTCTAGATGTGCAGTTACAGGAAAACAATCAGCTTTTGGATGGGAACAGTAACTCAGGCTGCATCACACCACCCCGTCACTGAACTATTTTAAGAACGACAGGTTATAAATAAAGTCCTAGCTTTCAGAAATGGTGATTTGGGTGTTTGGGCGTTTCGTAATAAACAGCACCACCATTACACACTCATTCATAAATCTGCAAAGCCCTATAATGTGGGGGGGGGGGAATCATTTTTTGCTTTGGCTAAAAATAAATTGGTGGACAGGAGGACAGGAAGTGAAGGAGAAGAAGAAAGAGACAGAGTAATGTAGAGCACAGCAAAAAAGCTCCCAATTATTCATGAAGAGCAGCTCTCCATCGCTTCGAGGCCTGTCACATGAAAACAGAAAGTGAGAGATTTGAGGAGCGAGATGTTAATCACTTCTCAAACCGGAACGATGAAAATCAAAGTGCTGAGCGAGCCAGCGTGCTAAAATGACGATCTGTACCAAGAAGCACATGTTGAGACACACACACACACACACACACACACACACACACACAGAGTGATGCTGGAGATAAAAACCCACAAGACTCTAAAAAGTTCAGCGTGTCCTGCAGAGGGTCGATCCGACACGGACGAGGACTTCTCTGAAGAACAGTGAGCAGGTGCTAAAAGTAGGAAAAAACGTTTTCTCTTTCCGGAAAAAGGAGCTTAAAGGATAAATGAGCTAATGCATGCTAAATAATTCTCTATCTGCAGCCTGAGAGCTTCGTCTATTCCGTATTTCGCCTCGAGGACATTTCTCTAGCTGCATGACCTACTCTCTCTCTCACACACACACACACACAGTTTTAGCAGTGCTCTGCCTTTGGGCTCAGGGATAAAGATTTATGCTGGGACTTAAGCACATAAATCAATCCCAAAGCAGCCATGACCTCGTGCAGCCAAAGATGCGCATGTTTCTGTGTGTTTGCGTTTGATCTAAAAATAGAAGACCTGAATTACTGTCACCTCGAACATTACGGTAAAATACGTACACATGCACCACTACTGTGCATTTACTTTTGAGAACTCATACTGTGTCGTAAACACTAACAGAGCACCACGGGCAACGTTAAGCCTCTATATACAGTAAACAGCGGGATGTAACGATTCGGCTCGGGGATGGTTCGAGGCCCAGTCTGCACGTATACAGATATTTTTGGAAACGCACAAAAACTCCATTCTGGGGCACTGAATTTGAAGCTTTTTGTCGAAAATGCGCTCCAAGAGTTTAAAGGTGCATTAGGTAAGATTTGTGAAATGTAGGTCTCTAAAGGTGGAGCTGAATAAAATTTGAATTATTATTATTTCTTTTTTTTTTTTAACTCCTTGACCCTGTCCCCATTCCCATCACTGTAGACGAACCTCTACCCCCAGAAACAGGTTCTGATAGTTAACTAGAGTTAACATTAGCAAATACTGTCAAAACATCACTTTCAAGCGCACTCGGACATTCAACTGCTTGAAAGCTAAGGGGGCATTCAGACTGGAAGTTTATTCTGAAACAGATTGCACGGATTGCATGAAAAAACTGTAATGTGGAAGCGGTCATGCGGCTCGGGAAACGCAGCGTGGTACCGAACCTGAGATGACCTGTAGGAGGTGGTCTGAGTTCCGCTTGCACTGGAACTGTGCCGTGAATGTGAACGCAACTCGTACCCGGGTCCGCACTTCAGGAAAGTAACCTGCGCACTTGTTTTAACCGATGACGACACCGTTCGTTTCCACAACATACATTTACCATGAGCGGCAGGTGAATGTTGTGGGACACGGAAGAGGTCAACTGCTGCACATAATAGCACCAAAATAATATATATATATATATATATATATATATATATATATATATATATATGTACAATCGCACTCGGATTCGTGCCGCATAATTATTTATGAGGATGCGAATGGGTATTGGGGGTGTGTCTATAAAAATACTGACAAGAGGCCAATCCAAATGCAAACAAACCTTCAGGACTGGAAGGCGGGTTTCCGAACGTGTCCCCCCCCCCCGCCACGTAATACACTTGTGCTGGGACCACAACCTAAACTATTTTTTAAAATGATTTCTTATATTTAAGAAAAGAAACATACTGACTCGTACCTTTAAAACTCCGATTTCACTGTTTTTGTATAGACGGGAAAAATGTATGTTTTTCAAATGACTGTCTTCGAACGCCAAAAAAAGTCTTCACAAAGTACTTAAATTAGCACTTGTTATCTAAAGAAAAACATTTTTTTTAAAATCCATGTCATGTATGTTTTTTCGTACTATACTAACCTCCACAACAGCGTTTTTAGACTGATAGTACTCTTGGTCTGTGACCTAGTGAATTAGTATGAGGATGTATTTATTAATATAGACTCCAAAGTTTTTTTCTAAGTCGCTCTGGATTAGCGCGTCTGCCAAATGCCATAAATGTAATGTTTTTAAAAGCGCTGACGTCACCGTGTCACTCCGAATTTCCGTTGCAGTTTTGCGTGTGTTATAATAATAATAATAATAAGTTACATTTATGTAGCGCTCTTCTAGACACTCAAAGCGCTTTACATAGTATGGGGAGAAATCTCCTCAACCACCACCAGTGTGTAGCATCCATCTGGATGATGCGACGGCAGCCATAGTGTGCCAGAACGCCCACCACACACCAGCTACTGGTGGAGAGGAGAGGAGAGAGATGTAGCCAATTCAGGGATGGAGATTATTAGGGGGCCATGAAAGACAAGGGCCAATGTGGCAATTTCGCCAGGATATGCATGTGCTAGGACTGCTCTCATGGTTTGCTCTCATGGACTCATCATGGCTGCTGACCAGGTTCTTACTTTATATGATTCACGCTGTATTGCTCCTGTATCCACCGCTCCGGCACTACAAACCACACTGCGAACTGAGATTTTGGATAAGACCCGGGCGAACACTTTTAACCTTAAGCAGTAATTCCACCTCATCTTCAGTCCACACACATATGAATCCTTGTGTTCGTTATTTTTTTAAAATAACTTTTGGCCGTGTTGGTGTTTTTCCATATTTCCCCATCTCTACTGCTCAATACACAGCGCTTAATGTTATTCTTGAGACATTTCACATAACAGTTTATGGCATACTACTGTGTTGTCACCTTCTTTTTATTATTTTTGTATTTTCACGTGGAGATTTTTCTTTTTTAAATGAATGGTAAAAACGATGCTTCCACAGAGTCATGCTTCCATATGCTGGCTGGTTTAAAAATGCTTCAAAAATATCCGCATATTTGTTGGATGAGGCCCGAGTGTACGAATGCTGAGAATGGAGGACGATACTAACCTTGAGCACACAGTTGCTGTTGACGAGAAGGTTGCCAGGTTTGATGTCTCTGTGCAGAATGCCGGCGGAGTGCAGATACTTCAAACCTGAGGACGTGACGACAGAAACCACAGTCAGAAAAACCATTAGGCATCTGAAGTGCTGATCCTGATGTATACGGCAAATTAAAGGAAAACCCAGTGGCTTAACCCATGTTATGCTGGGGGGTGGGGGGGGGTGTGTTTATTTTGCTGGTATGGCTCGACTCCACTCGTCTTCTTAGAGTGAAGCATCACTGCAAATAAGTTCTTCTGACTGATCACCTTTATCTAATGATGAAACATTCCCATCAGAATGGGTGTGGCCTCTTCCAGGATGACTCCGCCTCCACCCTTAGGACGTGACAGCTCACTGAATGCTTTGAGGGATGAAAATGATACACTAGTAACCTACATTAAGTCACGAGCAGAGCTGTCAGGTTCAAATGGTTGGGAAATTTCCAGCTCTGATACGTCCTACGTCATCGAACCTGAAAGTAGTACAGCCAAAGACTCGCCCCCGATTATCTGGCGCGTGTTAACGCAGACCCGCAGGAATCATAACAGTGAAGCCTTTTCCATTGAACTGTCTTTGAGTCAGATAGCTCATGATAATTGGCCTCAAAGAGCCTCATGGACAGCTCGTAATCTCACTCCGCAGACCTCCGCGAGCAGCACATTGACAGATAATAACAGCGACACAACAGAGATATAATTATATCTTATGATCATGTGCCACAGACCACATAATACTGTGTGAAGTGTCGATAATATTTAGTCATTCTATTTAGTGTGCAGAATGCGGTTTGGGATGCAGCCCTGATTTCTGGTTGATGGCAAATTTGCTAACAAGAACATCCTGGTAGCAGAAAGAAAGAACAGAATTCTGTCGTAAAACCCGTATTTGTAAGAGATGGCAGGATACCACGTTTACTTTTCCAATACCGATTCTGTAACCTACTGAAACAATGCCATACTGTTTTCTTTAAAAAACAACTAAGCTTTAAAACTCTTTCACACAAAAATAATTTAGATTGTAAATATAATAAATATAATAATGTATAACGTAGGAATATAATAAAAAAAATCAATCCTACCAAAAGGAAAAAACAGTCAAGTCTCTTCACATGTAAACAAAGACAAAAAGTCCGGCATGACTGTATCATGTAAATACCGGAGAGGGACTAGAGACTATGATTCCCATCAGCCACTGCACCTAGTCACATGTCTTGTTTCACCTGATTCACGGTTTTGGCTCATTAGCACTTGCGTATATATGGTCACGTTCTGCACTGCACTGTTGTCCTGCATTGTTTGGTCGGTCTACTTGTACTACGTTATGCTCGCTCTTGTTTCATGTTTCCTGTGTCTTTATCTTCGTACCTCGCCACGTTCGTTCTCGTTTTGGTGTTTTGTTTCGTATATTATTAAACGTTCCACTATCTATCTGCACTTGCGTCCGTCTCCGTCTCCAAACCCCGACAGACGGCTACTTACCAGCGAATTGCAAGCTTGTCCATTTTTTTTTTTTTTTTTTTTTTTTACAGACCAAAGAGATCGCGGTCCCGCCTTCTTGTTTTTTTATTGGCTCACAAGACCGAGGTTTACAGTCACACAGGTCGGAGTTAACATACTCTACGCAGCCGAGGCAAAGCGTGACTAAACGAACCGAGTCATTTCCTTTAGTGAACTTGCGAGTTTTATTCGCTAGCTGAAAAAACTACTTTTTATCGTAAGTGTCTCCCGTATCGCTGCATCAAGCGGACAAAAATCGTAAGTACTTCGGCCAAACTGTAGACGTTGGCACCTCTGCTTGTGGAGACGGCACGGCACGACCCGTGCTCTGAAATGTTCTTACGCAAGCAGATTGCAATAGCAAGAATCTTTTTTACCAGAGGGCAAAAATTCCACACTGGTACATCCTGTAGCTTTAAGAATCTGTAACAGGTTTCACTACAGATGAATTATTTATGAGTTCTCTTCGCCTCAGAGGAGCTGGAAGAGAAAGTCTTGGTTCAGATAGTATCTGTGGGTGTGTTTTGACTTTGACCTGGACAGATGTGAGAGGTGGTGTGAGTGTATGTGTGTGTGTGTGTGTGTGTGTGTGTGTGTGTGTGTAGGTTTCTTACCTCGAAGGATCTGGTAGAGAAAGACTTTGACGTGGTCGGCGCTGAGGGGTTGCGGAGACACGATGATCTTATGGAGGTCGCTCTGCATCAGCTCCGTCACCACATAGCTACATTAGGAGCTTAATTAAGGAAGAACACAGCTCTATAAATAACAGCAGGAAGAGTGTGTGTACACACACACACACACACACACACACAGAGAGCAAAGTGTCAGTGTGTGAGAGATTAGCTAAAAGCAGTGTGGATAACAGAGGGCCCTAAGGGAAGTCGATAGAGGGAAAAGATGGAGGAGAAGCTCATTTCCTGCCCCATGCCGTGCTAATGGACGGTATCGCAGCTCGGCCCATCTTCATACACAATGCAGGAAGAGCAACAATAAACGAAACCGAGTGCACTAGGTGAAAGCTCTTCGGGGTACAAAATGCCGCAAAGATCATAAAGAATCCAATAAAATGGCTCTATAGTGACTCTCTCCTCTAACATTTGCAGAGAACACAGAGAGCTGGAATTGTTCGAGCTTCTGTCAGTAAAACACAGGACACACAAAAGGTGTAAGACGCCTCTCTTATACTGTACATTTACACTACCACTGTGAGTACTAAACAACAATTTGCAATAATAAGTCTGCAGAATGTCAATAATCAGATTTTTACACAAGCTTACAAACATCTCTGATGAAAAACAAACAGCTATGGCTTTAAAAATTGCATCTGAATTTCAATTTGTTTGGAGAAAAAAAAAAAAGAATACTATTGAGCCGGTAATTTTACACTTCCACACGCAGAGAATTAGCTCTACACCGTGTTTATGTATCACATTAAAGCAATATAATGCTTGTTTTAATATATAAACCTCACTGTTTCTGTAATGTCTTCCTGTTGCTGATATTTTGCTCCATGTAAATAACCTCCATCTTTAACTCCACCCGCAACAGGAAATATTCACTTAGGCCGAGTTCCAAATGCTTTTCTATCCACCATTTAACCGGTAGAACTTATGGTGTGTCATTTAAGAAAAAACGAAACATTGTTTAAAAACGAATAGTTGATGAATTGCTGTGGTATGAGAGCAAGAAAACACTTGTGACGTGCTGTTATCATCACACCAACCTGGGGTTCATTATTTTCCTAAAACGGCACGTCCCAAAGTGTTTTATTCCACAACAACATGCATTTATTCAGAGACTTTTACCTTCAAGTCGTATAAGGGTCACTGGTATTAAAAGGTTAAACTACATGGGACTGCTAGTTATTGTGAAAACTGTAGTATTCAAATGGTAAAATCTGTTCTGATAGCAGTAATATAAAGAGATATTAACTGAATAAGAGACCTGAACATAACTGAATATGAACTGCAGAGACTGTGGTCAGATTTGTTAGACTGAATGTCTGTCTGGCTTTTTTAATTTAAAAAAAGATGAAGAGGGGGGAAAGGGAAAAAAGTATTAATTCATTAATTCATTAATCAATTAATTAACAGACATCTCTTTATATATTATGGCTTCGTTGGGATTCAAACTTGCAAAGTGTGTGTGTGTGTATGTGTGTGTGTGTGTGTGTGGGGTTTATGTAAAATTTGCAGTCCAAACCGATACACACTGAGTCAGGAACTTTTTCTGTGCACGTACACATCAGCACCAGCGCTCAGCTTCACTAAGCCACAGAGACAGCAACCACAAACACACACCTAAATTCAAAACCTCCACACTGGCACCACTGCACACATCCTCAACCTGAATGCAAGCTGGTTCATAAAATATTGCACGTTGTGCCAAGCAGGATAATGGTTATGAATTCATATAAACTGGACAAATAAACAAATGGTTTCATTTAAGACTGATATTAATTCTTTTCATTTGATGTTTTAAATAATATCCTTTTCACTGGAGTAAAGATATCCTGGCTAGTGAATAAGATGTATAAGAGTGCGTGTGTGTGTGTGTGTGTGTGTGTGTATGAGCTATTGCTGACACTTCACAGTGCTGGGCAACAGCCCCCTGAAGGCTGGTTTATACTTTATACACAGGTTTCTGCAGCTTTTAAAAGGTCGGAAAAGCACTTCTTTGGCAGTTGGAGTGTGGAAGAGGGAGGAGGGCAGGTCCACAAAATCACGCTCTCAAACACAAATGTCTGAACATCACTCAAAAAAAAAAAAAAAAAAAAAAAAAAAATTATATATATATTATTATTTAACCTTTTGATCTTTTGACAAAAATACTCTTCTCTCATGGATATCAAACAATTGCAATCAAAACACAGTTTTATAAAAAAAAAAAAAACTTTGTTAAATATAAGTATAGAAAAAAATATATTTGGAGTATATTCCCATTGAATATTGAACATTTTTTCAGTACACCTAGGAGACTAGGGACAGGAAATTGTTCAACCATGACTTCCTGTTTCACAGGAGTATAAATATGAGGTAACACATAGGCCAAATTCCCTTAGTCATTCATAACAATGGGTAAGACCAAGGAATATAGCTGTGATGTGCAGCAAAAGGTTGTTGAGCTTCACAAAATGGGAAGTGGCTATAAGAAAATAGCACAAGCATTGAAAATGCCCATTTCCACCATCAGGGCAATAATTAAGAAGTTCCAGTAAATGGTCTGCACTTATATAGCGCCATTTTACCTTTTGCGGTTCACAAAGTGCTTTACACTGTGTCTCATTCACCCATTCACGCACACACTCACACACCAATGGCAGCAGAGCTACCATGCAAGGCACCTGCCTGCCATCGGGAGCAACTTGGGGTTCAGTGTCTTGCCCAAGGACACTTCGGCACATGGAGTCATGTGGGCCGGGAATCGAACCGCCAATCCTATGATTAGTGGACAACCCGCGCTACCATAGCCATAGCCACCCCGTCAACTGTCAACTGGAAATGTTATGAATCAACCTGGAATTGGACACGTGTCTATATCGTCTCAACGCACTGTGAAGAGGATGGCTCGAGAGGTCAAAAAAAATCTCCAAGGATCACAGCTGGAGAATTGCAGAAGTTAGTTGCGTCTTGGGGTCAGAAAGTCTCCAAAACTACAATCTGAAGGCACAACATATTGTCTAAAAGGGTGCCAATAATTGTTGCACACCTATATTTAACAAAGATTTTTTTCTTGGATAAACCTGTGTTGTGTTTGCAGGTGTTTGATATCCATGAGAGCAGAGTATTTTTGTGAATTTTTTAACAAAAGATCAAAAGGTTAAACAATAAAGACAATTTTTCACAATATATATATATATATTATATATATATATATATATAGGCATAAATAATGAAAAAAATTATGTACTTTATGCAATACATGGAATTAACAAGATAAATATGCTCCTATATTCACTGTATACAAGCAATATTTTCTAATCATTTTTTAAAATAATAAACTAAAATAATCATAATAATAGTAATAATTAGGGGTGTAAATTGCAAGTTTCATGACGATACGTTCTAATATATACAGGTGCATCTCAATAAATTAGAATGTCGTGGAAAAGTTCATTTATTTCAGTAATTCAACTCAAATTGTGAAACTCGTGTATTAAATAAATTCAATGCCACAGACTGAAGTAGTTTAAGTCTTTGGTTCTTTTAATTGTGATGATTTTGGCTCACATTTAACAAAAACCCACCAATTCACTATCTCAACAAATTAGAATATGGTGACATGCCAATCAGCTAATCAACTCAAAACACCCGCAAAGGTTTCCTGAGCCTTCAAAATGGTCTCTCAGTTTGGTTCACTAGGTAAGCCACAAACATTCATTGCCAAAGAAGCTGGCTGTTCACAGAGTGCTGTATCCAAGCATGTTAACAGAAAGTTGAGTGGAAGGAAAAATTGTGGAAGAAAAAGATGCACAACCAACCGAGAGAACCGCAGCCTTATGAGGATTGTCAAGCAAAATCGATTCAAGAATTTGAGTGAACGTCACAAGCAATGGACTGAGGCTGGGGTCAAGGCATCAAGAGCCACCACACACAGACGTGTCAAGGAATTTGGCTACAGTTGTCGTATTCCTCTTGTTAAGCCACTCCTGAACCACAGACAATGTCAGAGGCGTCTTACCTGGGCTAACGAGAAGAAGAACTGGACTGTTGACCAGTGGTCCAATATCCTCTTTTCAGATGGGAGCAAGTTTTGTATTTCATTTGGAAACCAAGGTCCTAGAGTCTGGAGGAAGGGTGGAGAAGCTCATAGCCCAAGTTGCTTGAAGTCCAGTGTTCAGTTTCCACAGTCTGTGATGATTTGGGGTGCAATGTCATCTGCTGGTGTTGGTCCATTGTGTTTTTTGAAAACCAAAGTCACTGCACCCGTTTACCAAGACATTTTGGAGCACTTCATGCTTCCTTCAGCTGACCAGCTTTTTGAAGATGCTGATTTCATTTTCCAGCAGGATTTGGCACCTGCCCACACTGCCAAAAGCACCAAAAGTTGGTTAAATGACCATGGTGTTGGTGTGCTTGACTGGCCAGCAAACTCACCACACCTGAACCCCATAGAGAATCTATGGGGTATTGTCAAGAGGAAAATGAGAAACAAGAGACCAAAAAATGCAGATGAGCTGAAGGCCACTGTCAAAGAAACCTGGGCTTCCATACCACCTCAGCAGTGCCACAAACTGATCACCTCCATGCCACGCCGAATTGAGGCAGTAATTAAAGCAAAAGGAGCCCCTACCAAGTATTGAGTACATGTACAGTAAATGAACATACTTTCCAGAAGGCCAACAATTCACTAAAAATGTTTTTTTTATTGGTCTTATGAAGTATTCTAATTTGTTGAGATAGTGAATTGGTGGGTTTTTGTTAAATGTGAGCCAAAATCATCACAATTAAAAGAACCAAAGACTTAAACTACTTCAGTCTGTGTGCATTGAATTTATTTAATACACGAGTTTCACAATTTGAGTTGAATTACTGAAATAAATGAACTTTTCCACGACATTCTAATTTATTGAGATGCACCTGTATATATAAGTTTTAGCCAGCGAGTCACGATTTGCCGATACCTCAACGACTGCCAGGATGCGATTTCGATTTGACCGACTCAGGGGCCTGCGATCAATATTAAACGATGTATCTATTTCACACAATTGGTAACACTTCTATTAATTCACAGATGCAACCAAAATATATTTTGAGCTTTTTTTTTTTTTTTTTTAATGAAACACTACATATTTCTTGCAAAGGACCCGTGATGAACTTAAACTTAGACGGACGTCATGTCCGGGACGTAGCTGGAATCAGAGAAACCTAAATAAAAGTCCATGTTAAAAATTATACATGCATCGATGCATCAGATTGGTTATTTGATCGATACATCAATCCACATCGATGGATCGTTACACGCCTAGTAGTAGTAATAATAATAATAATAATAATAATAACAGATAGATAAACCTGGGAAATTATACTGTATTCATTTTTGTCTTTTATTTCTATACTTTTTTATAAAAACTTTTATAAGTGCTCCACTGTGACCAAAACAAACAAAGAAACCAAAAAAAAAACCACAAAGTTTACGCACTCCACTCACTTCTAAATGGATTACATGTAAAACTTTAATGGTGGTTAAGAAACTACAACAAAAAAAAAAAAAAGTGTGAAAGCAGCCAAAAGTCAAGAACTGTGCAAAGAACCCCTGAGGAACTATTTTTTCCTAAGACTTTATTGAATTATGAACAGTTTCTGCATGTGCATTTCATTATTATCAGTTCCTCCATCCAGATTATTTTTTCCTATGAACTCAGACTTTTGATGTGCAGAAATTCGCAGGTTTAAAGTTCATCTGCTTTGGCATGAGGTGAAATTTAGCAGCGCTGGAAGCACATTTCTTTTCCGCATCTTGAATTTTTGCCAAATTACAAACTACTTACAGCAGCCGCCTGAAACCTAAAAGCAACCTTCCATAAGCACACCAGCTAGACGTCTAAATTCTTTAGAGCATTGCCTGATTCCCTGGCCTTTAAGTTTTGTGTGTGTGTGTGTGGTGTATGTGTGTGTGCGTGTTTGATAAAGCTTATAGAGATTAGCTTATGAGGCGAGCACAATTGCACGTGATCCTGAATAGGAGCTGCACAAGAGAGCTTTTGTCACATATCTAACACAATTAGCCTCATGCAAATGACAGCCAAGCTTGAGTGGCTCGCTGAAATGCAAACTACACATCCTCTGAGGCATGTGCTCCACCGGGTGAGGGAGTTAAAACACACACACACACACACACACACACACACACACACACACACACACATATACACGTGATGGCCTGGAACTAGAGGCACTGGAGCAGATCACAGGCTGCAGCTCCTACCCTAAATTAATGCAACACACACACACACACACACACACACACAAGTCCCGTATCACAGCAGTCGCCATGCCAACTAATACAGGGCAAATATGTGGGCCAAGGTGGAGCTTCACCTGTGGTCCATAAGCCCCGCCCCCTCTCATGAACAACTAACTGACAGATGAGAGCTGCAGAGAGAGAAGTTCCCACAATTCAGTTCCCACAGTGGCAGTATGGGAAAAAAAAAACATTAACCACCACTCACCTACTCCATTTACACACACACACACACACACAATTACAGTGGATCAAACACACAGGTTAATGTAGAAACCCCTTAACAAGCTTAAGTTTATCCCCTTAAAAACCAGGATTTTAATTCAGTTAGACTTTTTAAAATCAGCTTTTCAAAAATGCACCAAGAGCTTTTCCACCTCCTGACCAATTAGGTTTCAATCAAGTCAGACAAATAAACATGGAGGACAAAGTGCTGGCAAAACGGTCATTAGTGAGTGAATATGCGCAGATTTACAACAAAATATTTCATTTCCAATATTCTAGTGTTGCAGTGTAACTAAAAATTACAACACGTGGATGTTTGGGACGTTCACCAGTACGCGGTGTGATATCTCACTTTAACGCCATACATTTAATACATTTAAGTCGCACAAACAAGTGTACATCATTATTTTTAGTGACAGAGAAACGTGTATAATCCCATAACACACTGCAAGCTCATGTCGGCTGCAGACGATTAAAAGGATTGTGCTGGTTTGATAGAAAATAAATAAATAAATTTAAAAAAAAAAACAATAAAAAGATCAGCAGTTAAAATCTAAGCAAAAAACAAACAAAAAAAACACAAACAAGCCCCTCCCAAAAAACCCCAAACTAATCGGTTGGCCCCTAACAAAAAATAAACAAACAAAAAAACAAACACTAAAACATTATTATTAATTAAAATACAAAAGCTCTCAAACAAATAAAAAACAACTATATATATATATATATATATATATATATATATATATATATATATATATATATATATATATATATATATATAAACCTATAAACAAACAGATAGATAAATAAATAAATCTATCCCTAACACAGTCATTTGTAAATGATTTTTACAAGAATTTATTTGACGTTAATTACTTTCCCACTATTCTGATCCCAAACAATTAAACATCAGATTTCGATCAAACCTGTAAAAAATTCAACACAAACTTTCAGAGGCTGGTGAAGGAGAGATCGTTTCAATCGGCTAATTGATGAAGCGTTTTCTCTGTAATCGAGCGAGTCTTTTATTTTACATTACAGCCTGCAGTCACGTCATTGTACCTGAGAGGCTCAATCTTTATTAGTGCTGTATCGTCCTCTCACACACACACACACACACACACACACACACACACACACACACACACACACACACATCCTCATTAGTGATGTACAGAATAATAGGCACTGAGGACAACAATATCTCACACACATGCACACACACACTCATTAGTGATGTACAGAATAATAGGCACTGAGGACAACAATAACCCCCCCAACACACACACACACACACACACACACACACACACACACACACACACACACACACACACAGGTAGTTTTCAATACTTGGGCTGAACCGCGTTCTCACAATACATCACTATAATACGATTCCAGCTGCAGAAACACGCTGACCGGCTGCTAATAGCCCTGTGGGGTGTGTGGGGGAAAGAAACTGCTGCTTCTGTATTTTCATTAATTAAACCCTGCACATCTAGCCACTCATCAGCCACCGAGACCCCAGCATCAGACTCGTACGCATCATCATTAACACACAGCTTCTCTGAATTTGCACTCCAGCTGTGCGGTCGCGCGGTATTAATGGATCAAAACGCTGCCCCGCTGCCCTGTCCGTTCCTTTTTTTCTGTGCCAGAAACTAAATATATTCTGCTGGGTGGAAAATTAAGCTTCATGCAAATTTCACAAAACCGAAGCCATACAGGACTTTTATAAATGACTTCCAGGAGCTGTAATACATAATACTCTAAAGTGCCTGAACATGTAATTTTACAGCAGTAGAAATGATCTGTTAAAGCTACAATGTAGAGGGTTTTTTTTGTTCAAAATGATCAATTTAGAAGAAAAATAAATAAATAAAAAAAAATTTAAAAATTGTACGCATACTTCATACACCAGCTTAAATTTGTCAAATGTCACCAAAACCTAACTTTAGGCACGAAACAAGTCCGGCGACATGGTGACCGGCAGGAACTGAGAGACAGAAGAGAGAGACAGTGTGAGAGTGTAAACGAACGAGAAACAGACAAGAGAGTAAAAATGATTCAAGAATGATGGAGATTTGTTTTTTTGTTCTTAATATATATACACAAACACATAAAAACGTGTGCGGCCACGATCGGAGCATATTAAGTGGCGAGCGAGCACATTTTGGATCAAAGCTCATGCACATGGCTTACTGACTAATACTAATGCTGACAGCCAGCTTCATAAACTCCGACACGCCTCGTTCTGCTCACACGCGACAGCAATCTGCATGCACAGTGCAAATTCTCACACCTTTAGCATACTCTGCCAGTAATAACAGCTCTTATAGCGGAGGTGGGGGCCTGGCCCATACCCAAACATCCTCACACCCTCACAGAGAGACACTCAGCGCCTCCACGACAACAGGAGGCACCTATAGAAACACTTCAGCGAAAGTTCAATTTCCACACCGGCGCCGAGGCCCGACCTCTTCCCTGAAACCGGAGAGAAACTCATTATCTTCCGCCGTTTGATGTTTTATGACAATGTCATATGCAGTGGCACGGAGTCAACAACGCAATCAGAAGCTCGTGACAAATAACAAACAACACGGGGGGGGGGGGGGGGGGGTGACAGGAGGTTGAAAAAAAAATTACACTGAATTAAAGTAAGTTTGTTGGTCTATATACAGAACAGTCTGTTGTTTTTCTTCTCGAATAGATTTCCCAAAATCTAAATTTATAATGCTGGGGAAAAACCTGCAATTGAAATGACAGTAACATGTAAGCAATGTGAGTGGCATTGTTATGGCAGGCCCGTATGTGTATTTGTTTGCTTTTTTTGAAACAAATGATGAGTCCTAGACTTTTTTTTTTTTTTTTTTAATAAAACAGGTTTCACCTGTGAAGACTGCATTTGTTGTTAAAAAAAGGAGCCATTCTGAAGCTGAGAAAAGAGGGAAACATCAATCAGAGCCATTGCACAAGCACTGGGCACAACCAATACAACAACTTGGAATGCCGTGCAACAAAAAAAGAAAGAAACCACTGGCGTACTAATAAATCAGACATGGAACAGGTGTAGCAAAAACAAAACAATTAGCCTTGCTTTAATCCACATTTTTGTAATGTCTGTCTGTCTGTCTGTCTTATACTAATTAATAAGGCCACGTCCCACTTTTCTGACCAGGTTATTTATTATTTTAATCTGATTACTCAGGCAGCCTTCCACTTTTCCACTGAAAACTCAGCCTGGCTTCCAATTCTCTGCCATCCATCCATCCATTTGTTTGATTTTATTCATCCATTTGTCTGTTTGTTTGTCATGTTTTATTTTAAACTGATTGCTCAGGCAGCCTTCCACTTGTTTTGTACTTTTATCTATTTACCCATTTATTCATAACCGTAATCATGAATACATTTCTATTTTCAACCAAGCAATGTCATTATAATTGGAGGAGTTATGTACCATGATGAAGGAGGCAATAAATACATGAGCTGTCACTGACATTGACAGTGATGTCGAGCGAGTGCAGGATTGTCATTGTTCTGCTGTCTCTACTTAAAACAGCACATGTTGTCAAATATATCACTGTCAGATAGATCGAGTTTACACATAACACCGAGTCTCCTAAGCTTCTGAAATGACTGATGCAGGTGACAGTTGAATTCTAAAGTTAAAACCTTGTCATTACCAAAGTTAAAACCTTATGCCTTGTTAAATTACCGTAATAAGTTAAACGACTGTGTAAAAAGGAGAGAGATTTGTAGTCTTCAAAAAAAAAAAACACCTTTTTTAAAACTTATGTTACTCAAAGTTGTTTTTGTTTTTTTTACCTCCTGTAAAATTACCAGGAGACACAAGGTTTTCTTATGACACTGACATGTCTGACTTATGAAAGCCTTTGACCTTAGAGATGTGATTGGGAAGAATTGGATACAATAAACCTAAGGCTTTTTTGCCCTCTTTAGGTATTTTTTACCTGAATTTCTAATACCCACATATCTAAAACCTGAATTTCTACTATTTGACTTTTCACAAGCACATGAACATAAAGTGCCCACATTTTCTAATATTTATTTTTTTTTACTGACTGAATTTTTACTAGTGGAAATTAATAAACCTGAATTTTCAATTACCTGGATTTATTAAACCTATTACATTTAACAAACTATTTTTCATGAGTAATTTCTTCTACCTAAATTTACCTGAAATAGTAAGAACCTTCTACCTCTAACTTCTTAAAACAATAATAATAATAAAAATGAAAGGTGTCCCAGCATAGTTTTGGAACACAGTCTAGCCTAATTTTTTTTTTACTATGTGAATATATTGGACATAAATTGTCAACTATCTGAAAGTACTGAACCTGAATTTTCTACTAACCAAATTTACTGAGCTTGAATTTTCTTCTACCTGAATTTATTACTACCTGAAATTATTGCACTAAAATTTTCTACTAACCGAACTTGTTGAATCTAACTGAATCTAATTTGCTTCTAACTGAATTTTTTGAACCTGAATTTTCTACTACCTACATGTACTGAACCTGAATTTTTTTACTACCTGAATTTAGTCAACCTGACTTTTCTGCTAACCAAATGTATTGAACCTGAATTTCTTTAACCTGAACTTTCTACTGTCTTTAAATTACTGAACCTGACTTTTCTACTACCGGAAATTTTGAGCCTTGAATTTTCAACTACATGATTTTTCATTTCTAATCAAGGTAGTTAACAATAAAGATTTTCTACTACGCTTTTTAATCCAAAATGTTCTACTAAATTAATTTAACCTTAGTACCTGAATGTTGTATTACAGTTTACCCACCGCTGGCAATTAAGTAAGGAAATAAAATAGGTGTTCCATCAAGTACCCAAATCTCTGACCTATTTCTTACTTAAATTTTCTAATTCTTGTGTATTTAACTCATTAACTCAAGTTTATGTCTCAAACTAGCCATAAACATGATACTATGGTTGTCTTCTCAGATTGAGGTTCTGGTAAATGTGATTCAACGCCACAGCAGGATGCAGCTGTGTGCTCCAGAGCCTTGACAGACTGAATCCCCGTGCTACCATCAGAGCTAATAATAGCATCAGATTGCATCAGCTCCTGTCTGATTTTGGCGTCTGTGTGCACAGGGGTCACTGGACTAAAGAGGGCTGATGTCTTGCTGATAAAATCCACAGAAACGAGGACCTCGGTGAAAGAGCTGATTGTAATGCTGGATTTAAGGCTAAATGTGGATGAGGAGTGACTAAAGTGGCCAAGGAGAAACAGGGGACAGGTGTGTGTGTGTGTGTGTATATATATATATATATATATATATATATATATATATATATATATATATATATATATATATATATATATATATATATATATATATCTTGGTATACAAAATATAAAAAGGATACAAGGAGAAAAACTTCTTAGAGTTTTGACCTTGTGAGAACATTTGGCTGGTCCCTGGAGGAAAATTGCTTTTAATAGAATTAATCATAGCGTTAATCATATCATTAACTAGTTACAGTAATAGTTGTGTCAATGGAGGGTCCTAAGAAGAATACTAAGTTTATGTCGTACTAAAATATTTTCTTTAGGGTACTGAGGTTAAGTTTAGTATTAGGTTTAGGTGTAGCATTAATTAGCTACAGTAATAATTATGTCCATATAAGATACACATATGTGTAAGTGTGTGTGTGTGTGTGTGTGCGACAGTTATGACCTTGAGAGGACATTTTGTACCCACACAAGAAAGGAAATAGTTGATAGTTTGACCTTGTGGGGACTTTTTCCAAACTGCAGCTTTTATTTAACTGAAAGAGCCAACATATTTACTTCTGGTTACTGAGCTAAGGTTAGGGTCAGATGTAGGCATAGTGTTAATTAGCTACAATGATAATTATGTCAGTGGAAGGGGTGTGTGTGTGTGTTGATTCAAGCGTCCTTTGTTTCAGAAGAGAAGAACAAGTGTGAGCTCCAGTGGGGGAGGATGTAAATATCTCATCCCACAGGACCAGCTACACAGAAACACATACGCAAGCAGAGTTCACATGTGAACTAAGTCTCTCTCTCTCACACACACACACATACACAGGTTGCGTTCAACCCACCCATACACACACACACACAGGTTGAACACCACCGACAGAAACATTAAAGCTAAACTTGTGTTGTAATATACAGTACATCTGGACTGAAATCCACCCACCCAATGATCAGAGACTACAGATTAATAAAGCAACAAAAGGAACAGAATAGGAAGGAAAACCGAACACACAAGTGCACAAACAAACACAATGACGACCAAACATAAAAAAAAAGGCAAATATAAGACTTAATAACCTCCTGGAAAGAGCAAAGCCAGGAAAAAGAATTTGTTCTTGTACAGGAAGGAAATCTGTACAGATTAAATAGAACCATCCATCATTTGGGCTAAATGCAATCAGCGGAACGGCGTTAGAGCCCGGCTGAGCAATCATTACAACAAAAACACTAAATGGAGCGCTCTCATCATTCGCTCCAAAAATATAAAGAAAACGCTATATAACAGCAAACGCTCACATGAAGTAAGAAATGGAGCGCTGTTCAGCAGCAGCCATAATTAGACTGAAACAAGGACGAGGTCTGCAGCGTAACTACATTATTCACATCGTTACTGTCTAACAAGCAGGGGGACGATAAGAGCATGAATTAGCAACACTACAGCGCCCTCCACTAATATTGGCACGCTTGGTAAATATGAGCAAAGAAGGCTGTGAAAAATTGTCTTTACTGTTTAACCTTTTGATCTTTTGTTCAAAAAATTCACAAAAATATTCTGCTCTCATGGATATCAAGCAATTGTAAACACAACACAGGTTTATCCAAAAAAAAAAAAAAATCTTTGTTAAACATAGGTGTGAAACAATTATTGGCACCCTTTTAGTCAATACTTTGTGCTACCTCCCTTTGCTAAGATAACAGCTCTAAGTCTTCTCCTATAATGCCTGATGAGGTTGGAGAATACATGGCAAGGGATCTGAGACCATTCCTCCATACAGAATCTCTCCAGATCCTTCATATTTCCAGGTCCACGCTGGTGGACTCTCCTCTTCAGTATACCCCACAGGTTTTCTATGGGTTTCAAGTCAGGGGACTGGGATGGCCATGGCAGGACCTTGATTTTGTGGTCAGTAAACCATTTGTGTTGTGTTAAGCTTTCTGGCAGAGGCAGTGAGGTTTTCATTTAATATCTGTTGATGTTTGATAGAGTCCATGATGCCATGTATCCTAACAAAATGTCCAGGTCCTCTGGCAGAAAAACATTAATGAGCCACCACCATATTTAACTGTGGGCATGAGGTACTTTTCCATATGGCTACCTCTCTGTGTGTGCCAAAACCACCTCTGATATTTATTGCCAAAAAGCTCTATTTTGGTTTCATCTGACCATAGAACCCGATCACATTTGAAGTTCCAGTAGTTTCTGGCAAACTGAAGATGCTCGAGTTTGTTTTTGGATGAGAGTAGAGCCTTTTTTCTTGAAACCCTTCCAAACAACTTTCTGACACCAAGATGCAACTAACTTCTGTAACTCTCCAGCTGTGATCCTTGGAGATTTTCTCGTCACTCGAACCATCCTCGTCACAGTGTGTTGAGACAATATAGACACACGTCCAATTCCACGTTGATTCATAACATTTCCAATTGACTGGAACTTCTTAATTATTTATTTGTTTGTTTGTATTAAACATTTAATTTTAGCTTTTTTATACACAATTTGTTATGACTACCCATCCATCTACCCAACCATCCATCCACCCACCCAAGGGTATAGACAATATAGACACACGTCCAATTCCACGTTGATTCATAACATTTCCAGTTGACTGGAACCTCTTAATTATTGCCCTGATGGTGGAAATGGGCATTTTCAATGCTTGTGCTATTTTCGTATAGCCACTTCCCATTTTGTGAAGCTCAACAACCTTTTGCTGCACATCACAGCTATATTCCTTGGTCTTACCCATTGTTATGAATGACTAAGGGAATTTGGCCTATTTGTTACCTCATATTTATACCCCTGTGAAACAGGAAGTCTTGGTTGAACAATTTCCTGTTCCTAGTCACCCAGGTGTACTAAAAAAATGTAAAATATCAATGGGAATATACTTCAAATATATTTTTCTCATATGAATTCATAGGGGTGCCAATAATTGTTGCACACCTATGTTTAACAGATTTTCTTTTTATAAACCTGTGTTGTATTTGCAATTGTTTGATATCCATGAGAGCAGAGTATTTTTGTGATTTATTATTTTTTTAACAAAAGATCAAAAGGTTAAACAAAAAAGACAATTTTTCACAGCCTTCTTTGCTCATATTTGCCAAGGGTGCCAATATTAGTGGAGGGCGCTGTATATATTCTATATGTGTGTACTGTTGCTTGTTATAAATTTACACTCATACAGTAACACTTTTGAAATAGGAATATTTGCAATGTAAAGCAGCAGACAAGTTCTACTTGATGGAAATATAAAAAAAAAACAAAGACACAAAAAAACAACAAAAAAAACAAAAAAAACAAAGCAAAAGCCGCCAGCCCCATAAGCAGCTTTAAAAGAAAGCTTAAAACATCTTTTTACTTTAGATTATCAGTTTAGTTGCTATTTATTTGTTTGTTTCTATTAAACATTTAATTTTAGCTTTTTTATACACAATTTATGACCACCCATCCACCATCCATCCATCTATCTATCCTCCGATCCATCCATCCATCCATCTATCTATCCTCCGATCCATCCATCCATCCATCCACCCATCCATCCATCTATCTATCCTCCGATCCATCCATCCATCCATCCATCTATCTATCCTCCGATCCATCCATCCATCTATCTATCCTCCAATCCATCCATCCATCCATCCATCTATCCTCCAATCCATCCATCCATCCATCCATCCACCATCCATCCATCCACCCAACCTCCCATCCATCCATCCATCTACCCTCCCTCCCTCCCTCCTCTATCATCTTACCATTGTTTGTCTGCAGGATGTGGCTACATTTTATTTTGAACTTTTGGAAATCTATTTTCAAGATAAATTATAATGATATAGCCATAGCCATATCATTGATCATTGGCTATCATTCCCCCCCCCCCCCCCTTATCTGGAGGCAGAGAGGTGAAAAGACAATTTAACTTTAACATTTCTGTAAAGTTTCTTATGGTTTTGGAAACTATTTCCAACATTTTTTTTTTCTGTAAAATGTTGTAAAATCATTTTGTTTTCTTGATCTAGGCTGCACCCACATTTAATTTTGAACTGCTTTGAAAACAATTTATTTCCTAGATATATATATTTTTTTCCACCCAGAAACCATGAGGGATGTAAGACTGCAGATTCAATTATATGTTTTGTTTTTAGTTTTTGACCAAGTACCTTACATAACATCTACCAAATCAACCTAAATTTGGCACAAACAATACATTCTGATTAAAGAAAACACAGACCCTCATAGTGCAAGAATAATTATGTTGAGGTATAAAGAAATAAATATTAAAGATTATTTAAAAAATGTGCTTTGAACAAAGTTGAAAGCCATGAAAGAATGGAATTAGACTGTTAGTGTTTTCTGAGGAGCTGTACGTGAGAAAGATCACCATGTAGAACTTTATTTGTCCCTCAGCTCAGGCCCTTGAAGGCTCTAATAGACTTTAAGATCAAGAAGCTCTTGAAACACACAAGTATCAGACTCTCTGAGGAACACTGAATATGCATCAGAATGTTTGAGAAGCTCACACAAAGACTTCAAACCTGTAAAGTGGCTGGTGTAACACCACTAGACCATACAAAAAAAAAATATATATCCATAAGTAGTGGATTTTTCCAGGCCATAAGCACTGGTGGTCTGGTCACACTGCATGAGCTCGAGCTAAAAATACAGAGCACAGGAAAATGCAGTATGCTCATTAACACCGGGGCTTTTTGTTTCTCCAACCAGAGCTATAATTCTCATTAATTCATGTGAAATCTTCGAATGGAAGAAAAGCCAGCTTCATGTTTGAAAGATCTTTTAAAATATTAGCTAAAAGGTTTAACGAGTGGGAGTTGGGTGTAATTTCCTGATTAAGTTATATGACAGATTAAAACACTTGGATAACTGTAGTACAGTGCTACAAGAAAAGAAGGAAGGAAGGAAGGAAGGAATGAAAAAAGAAAGAAAGAAAGAAAATGTTGTGTGCAAGTAAGGACGCACGAATGCCACAAAACAAGACATGCTGAAAGAAAGAAAAAATAAATAAATAAATAAATGAGGTCATAAGAAAGAAAAAGAGCTTAAAGAGAGATAAAGAAAAAGATGGAAGGAAGGAAGGAAGGAAGGAAGGAAGGAAGGAAGGAAGGAAGGAATTATCATAAATTAGCATTTTTTCTGATCCTTCTGAAACATCATCCAGCACATCCTACAAACCTGGATTTGTCCAGGAATATGAAATACAACAAGCCTAAAATCTTTAGGTGAGAACCAGCTGAACATGACGACCGGCTACAGGTTGATATCTATCACATAACAGAGTTATACAGCAGAGACACTGGGAACGTTGAAGATGGGGAAAAGAATAAGCCTGGACATTGACTCATAACGTGCAGGAGTGAGAAGGAGAAAGACTGGATCCGCTAGTGCTCCAGGATGGAGGTTTGATCACTCCGAGTGATAAGCGCTGATGCGGGCAACCACCAGCACTTCTCCATTTCTCCCGTATGCTCACAGCCATATCAGCCTTAAATCTGGAGCAGCACAGGGACAGTGTCTTAAGGTTCCCAAGGTTCTTCATTAATGGGCCTTATTACTCTTCCATATTAATCTTTAAGGCCAGCCCACATCTAAGCTCTGCTAATTCAACTGGATCAACTCAGCCACAAAGCCCAGCTTTGATATAACCTTCTGTATATGTAACCCGATACTCCAAACATAAAGCTTCTCATTTAAACTAAAAAGTCCTATTTGGACTCATCCGTTCACAAAAACATTTTTCCATTAGCCTTCTGGCTTGTCAACATGAACATTAGCAAACTGCAGAAGGGCAGCAATGTTCTTTTTCGGAGAGCAGTGGCTTTCTCCTTGCACCCCTGCCATGCACACCATTGTTGTTCAGTGTTCTCCTGATGGTGGACTCATGAACATTAACATTAGCCAATGTGAGAGAGGCCTTTAGTTGCTTAGAAGTTACCCTGGGTTCCTTTGTGACCTCGTGGACTATTACACGTCTTGTTCTTGGGGTGATCTTTGTTGGTCTCCACTCCTGGGGAGGGTAACAATGGTCTTGAATTTCTTCCATTTGTACACAGTCTGTCTGACTGTGGATCGGTGGAGTCCAAACTCTTTAGAGATGGTTTTGTGACCTTTTCCAGCCTGATGGGTATCAACAACTCTTTTTCGGAGGTCCTCAGAAATCTCCTCTGTTCGTGCCATGATACACTTCAACAAAAACGTGTTGTGAAGATCAGCCTTTGATAGATCCCTGTTCTTTAAGTGCGCTCACTCACCTGATTGATTGAAAACACCTGACTCTAATTTCACCTTCAAATTATCCGCTAATCCTAGAGGTTCACATACTTTTGCCACTCACAGATATGTAATATTGGATCATTTTTCCTTATGATACTTGGTCATGTATTTAATATGTTTGTCTCATTTGTTTAATTGGGTTCTCTTTACCTACTTTTAGGACTTGTGTGAAAATCTGATGATGCTTTGGATCATATTTATGCAGAAATATAGAAAATTCTAAACTTACAAGCACCACTGTGTGTGCATTGTTTGTGTACTGTACTTGTTGTTCAATATACGTGCTATTGTTCCACTGTTTCTACAGAAGGACAAGCAAGAAAATAGAAAGCTAGAAAGGAGAAAGACGTGAGCAAGCCGGAAAGACAGAAAGAAAGAAATAAGGACAATAGAAAAAACAGTGAGAAAGAAAGAAGTCATTTACAGCTAACTGTTGCACTGTGCTTGGACAGGGTAAATGGTCAGTGGTGTGTCTCAGTACAGATGTGTGTGTGTCCAGTTTGTCTCTCGGCTCAGACGCTGTAAACGATGGCGCCGGTTTATCCGCAGTGAATGCCACACAGCAGCATGCGGATAAAAAAAAATCATCTACATGGCTCTGAGCTGAGGGAATGTAAGCACTGGAATATCTCTCGTTGGGAATGTGCTGGCAGGAATACACACGACCTGAGCGGCTTCAGGCAGCCTGGAGGAGAACCAACCAAGAACCAAACGACTGACAATGCACACCAAACAGCCATGTAAAAAAAAAAAAAAAAAAAAAAAACCCTGACATAAAGAGGCAATGAAGATAGGATGCCATTATTCTAATGAAAGAATGCACAATAGGCTGACAGGTGTTCATACAAAAATACACAGACTCAACACTTCGGGGCATGCTGTTATAGGAAAATAATCAATTTCAGGGTGGTAACAATAAGAGTGTTTCTTCACACCACTGTCACTGATTATTTTCCAACAAAAGCACACCCTCAAGTGTTTCATTCCTTATTTATGTATTCACACTGAGAACAGGGATAATTAGTCAGCGGTGTTTTTTTGTTTTGTTTTGTTCTATTGACGTTTAATCAGCAAATAAAAGCTACACTAATACTGCACAAAATGCAATGAAAGTACAAAGCAAAGAGGT
Organism: Cranoglanis bouderius; assembly: GCA_023630585.1. NCBI lineage: Eukaryota > Metazoa > Chordata > Actinopteri > Siluriformes > Cranoglanididae > Cranoglanis > Cranoglanis bouderius. The sequence goes on from CM042540.1 coordinate 6,454,658, forward strand.
CTTACTGAACAGCACACAGGAAATATTCTGTTCACTTTGCACTGTGCCTGCTACGCCTGGTTAGGATACATTTCCTCAAAGTAGTCAATGTGAGGAGGCTGCAGGATGTCCAGAGCTGACAGGACCTGAGAGAGAGAGAGAGAGAGAGAGAGAGAGAGAGAGAGAGAGAGAGAGAGAGAGAGAGAACGAACAAGTCCGCAGGGTTAATAGCAGTGACGACAATGAGCACAGACACTGACACTAACCTTCACATGACATCAGCCTGGCTGAGATCACGCACCACGAACACACACTCTGAGCTAACAGCAGTCCAGACAAAGAATGAAAGAAAAAAAAAAAGAAAGAAAGAAAGAACGTAAGAAAGAAAGATATGCAAGCAAGAAAGAAAAAGAATGAAAGAACATAAGAAAGAAAAAGATATGCAAGCAAGCAAGAAAGAATGAAAGAAAGAAAGAAAGCATGATGTGCAAGTAAGCATGCTAGAAAGAAAGAAAAAAAAAAACAAGACATGCCAAAACGAAAGAAAGAACATAGCAAGCAAAAAATAAAACGACATGCCAAAATGAAAGAAAGAAAGAAACATGATGTGCAAGCAAGCATGCAAGAAAGAAAGAAAACAAGACATGCCAAACAAAAGAAAGAAAGAAAAAAGAAAGAAAGAAAGAAAGAAAGAAGAAAAAAGAAAGAACATTAGCAAGCAAGAAAGAAAAGGACATGCCAAAATGAATGAAAGAAAAAAGAAAGAAAGAAAAAAAGAAAGAAAGAACATTAGCAAGCAAGAAAGAAAACGACATGCCAAAATGAAAGAAAGAAAGAAACATGATGTGCAAGCAAGCATGCAAGAAAGAAAGAACACAAGACATGCCAAACAAAAGAAAGAAAGAAAAAAGAAAGAAAGAAAAAAGAAAGAAAGAAGGAAAGAAAGAAAGAAAAAAGAAAGAAAGAACATTAGCAAGCAAGAAAGAAAACGACATGCCAAAATGAAAGAAAGGAAGAAAGGAAGAAAGAAAGAAAGAAAGGAAGAAAGAAAGAAAAAGACAGACGCAGCACACAGAAGCAGGTTAGTAGATATGTTTATTACACACATGTAGTTGTTAGTTTTGTGTCTCAGGACGTCTGAGTGAACTCACGTTGTCGTGCTTGAAGAAGCAGAGCATTTTCAGCTCGCGGAAGACCCTCTTACAGGAGACGAGGTTCTGGAAGACGTTGGGCATCTTTTTGAGGGCCACACGTTTACCGTCCCGGGGGTCAGTCACAGACCTGAGCCAGAAGAGAAGAACAGAGAAGAGAGAACGGTGAGGAACTGAGAGCAGATGAGAGACAATTCTTCAAGAGTGAAACCCAAACGGCCTTTACTGTTCTCTTCAGCCCTGTCTGATGGTCGAATTTTATTATCAGTTAGTCTGAACTGCCCTCAGAGCTCTAAAAGCCCAACACACTGCTGCTGAACGTTAAAAAATAGATTTATCATCTCTCTGCTTCACTCACGTCTCTGACAAGGAACTAAAAGGTCAGCACAAATGAGACTTCTCCTTTAGTGCTTTTTTTCCCCTCCTTTTACTACTGAGGCACTGAGAGCTGGAGTTTTTTTTTATTACATCATTAAATTTTTCTAATTTGTGTGCAAGCAGAGATCTGTGGGGTCCAAGCACCTTTCGCAGTTATAAGAACAAAAATTTGTCATGTAGCAACAGAACACATATTTTGAGCAGAAATCAGATGCCTTTCCACTTTTAATGAAAATTATTTGGGGAAAATCGTGTCAGAAAAAGTAAAAAAAAAAAAAAAAAAAAAAAAAAAAAAACTCTTTGACCTCTTCAAGCCTACAGTGAGGAAAAAGAGTCATGCTAATATCATTTGTTCTCATTAGTAGTCACCACATTGATTAAACTTGCCCCGCCCCCTTCGACGATACATCGCGCCAGTCATATGGAAAAAAACAAACAAATCCCAACAGATTCTACACTCATAACATAATCAGGACACTGCAACACACCGTCGTAAATCCTCAGAAGGCTAATTTTTAGAGCGTGTAGCATCACGTCCCAGTGCACCTCATCACAGGCGTTATGGAACATCACAAGCTACAAACAATCCTCAGGTTCGTTCCTGCTGCTAATCTGACACTCCAGCTGGGAGCCGCAGCGAGCAACGAAGTCCTGCGTCCGCCGTGATGCCACACAGCCGACCGACAGCTCTGTGCCAGCTCCACGCTAACAGCAACTCTGACATCAGCAGCTGTCTGATATTTTAGATCAGTACACATGAGACTGCCAGGCTGAGAAAGCTGTCCAGGAGGAAGCTAGAACTGAACCTGCAGAAATAACAGCTTTAGTGACGACAAGATGTCATCAAAGTGGGATGTTAGTGGGCTGAATGAAGAAAAACTCATTATATCAGAGTGTGGATGTAGCCATCAACGGGTTTTTTCTTTTCCTCCACTTTTCTTTTCACTGCGTTTTTGAAGGTTGAAGGGCCAGACAGAACACCGCAAAACTCAAATCTTAAGTGAAAACATCTGAAATATAGAAAAATCTTCTAGATCAAATGATCACATTATTACTACTAACTAGCTTTAATGTTAATAGCTAATTAAGAACGTTAGCATTATTTTTAAACAATTTCTTGGCATTTTTACCTAATTCTGAGTTCGAAATTTCTTAAAAACCACACAAACAAATACTGTCTTATTCGATTGGCAAGATTTCAAGAAATAAATGCTCAAATACAGTGGTTTGCAAAAGTATTCCACCCCCCTGGAATTTACCATTTTTATTTATTTATAACGAACGATAAAATGCAAATGTTCCTCCTGTCAGTACTTTTATTGCGAACACAAGTTCTCTTACAGTGAAAGTCAAAATTAATTCTAGGTCAGGCAAGTATGCGATTTAAAAGAAAATCAAATACTGAAAAATGCAGTTTGCATAAGTATTCAACCCCCCCCCCAGATTCTGGAAGCTCCATATGAAAGGAATCGTCTTGACAAGGACACAACTGACTTATAATTGAACTATAATTGAACGAAAACCACCTCAGTTGAACTGTCACTGAAGACACCGTCAGCTCGAAGGAAAGGAGTGAAAAAGAATACCTCCTCAGAACGAGTGTTCTAAGGAAGTTGATGATAAGATAATAGAATTTCATAATTTAGGAATAGGGTGCAAAATTTAAAAAAGGTTGGACTTCCCAGTAAGCATTGTTGGATCAACAGTGAGGAAATGCAAGCTGCTTCACACCACCCAAGCAGTAACTCTACATGAGAGAGACTGGTGATGGAAGCCACAGTGAGGCCAACAGTCACTCTGAAGTAGTACAGAGCTCTACATAATTGAGGACTGTATGAGAGGGTGACTAGAAAGAAACTGTTGTTCAAGAAGAGCCATATGAAAGCAGTGACGATGTAGTGGTGGTGTTTTCAGTGTGATGACCACGATCAAGATATTTGTTCAAGACCAGTTTCAATGTTTTATGTGTAGCGCAAACCTAACACGGGCCATACCTCAATTAACACCATCCTTACAGTGAAATATGGTGGTGGCAGCATCATGCTTTGGGGATGCTCTTCATCCTCAGAACCTGGGCTTCTTGTCAAAATTGAAGGGAGAATGGATGGAGCAAAACCTCTGGGAGGGGGGGGGGGGGTTAAACTAAACCTTTGGAGAAACTTCACCTTTCAGCAGGACAATGGTCCCAAAAGCAATGCAGGAGTGGTTTAAAAGAAAGAAAGATGAATGTTCTACAGTGGCCAAGTCAAAGTCAAGATCTGAATCTTGAAAACCGCAGTCGACAAACAACATCCTGAAGAACCTGGAGCAAATCTGTTAGGAAGAATGAGTGAAAATCACAGAGTGCAAAGCTGGTGGGAACTTACCCCCAACAGACTTAAAGCTGTTTTTTCAGCAAAAGGACTAGTGCAGCAAGTACTAGTCTGAAAGGGTTGAATACTTATTCAAGCAGCATTTTTCAGTTGTTTTTTTTTTTAATTTTCTTAAAAGATCTGCTGACAAATAATTTTGACTTTGCAAATTTACTTTGAGAGCATGACAGTTTGTAATAAAAAATACTACCTGGAAGAATCATTTGTCATCAAGTGTCATTTGTAGATTCAGATGAATCTGCTGACCTAAGGAGGTTGAATATTTTTGCAAGGCACTGTATCGTATTAAATAAATTAGCCAATATTTAAGTTGTTTTCAGTTAAGCCGGATGGATGGACAGACGGACGGACTGACTGAGTAGCGTGAGCAATACATGTTTGGAAGCCTGAATCCACATCACCTCCTCGGCCCGACTGAGGAGAACCCAGCTCTAATCCAGCAGTGATCTAATCCGGCTAATGGCAGTCTGATAATCTGGAGGTAATAATCCAGGTGCTGGATTAAGCTACTTTATGCTCTCATCTAAAACCTTCTGAAGGTCAGAGAAGTTTTTGTGTAAAACAGAAGCATCAGAAGGTTCCATCCACTGCTCCAGCGAGAGGTCACTAGAGACAGGTGACTATATATCACCGTTATTATTACAAATGATCATTTACAAATACTTCAGTGTTGTCACTACACCATAATTTTATTAGTGACCTTCATGCAAAGTATTGTATCCGAAAATATTTATTCATTGCTAATGTTTTAAGTTAAAGTTAAGACAAATACAATATAGGTCAATTTTTTATGGTGAAGGTTTCTGAAAGTCAAAGCTACTTAATAAAACTCTTCACCTACGGGGTACGTTTTAGATGCTTTGGGTCCTGAAAACGATGTTTGTTGTTAATTAACCTTTCCCACTGCGTCACTTTAAACATCAACATTTCTTAATTTTAGATTACGGTGCAAGATTCATACACAGACTAAGCAGCCCATGTACCTTACAAATATAAATTCTATCTGAGGGACATTAAAATATAGTTCATACTCACATTCCCACATAAGAATATAAAATAATTAATCTATAGACACAATACATCAGAACATAACTCTAATCAAAGACCCGAGAGTATTGAAAGTTAACTAGTGACTAACTGCCATACAGTAGTACCGAAAAGGTATTTATACCATACCACACATTTGAAAAACTAAAATAAAACCTAAATAAAAAATACAATTTTAAATAAAATAAAAATGAAGAAAAAAATGCAATCAAGTAATACAAAAAAAAAAGAATAAAAATTAGATGAAATTAAATAAAAAGTAAAAATGATCTGATAATACAAAACAAAAATAAAAAACAAAAAAATAAAAAACATAAAACATTATACAATAAACAAAACAGAACAAAAACTTTTTTTTTTTTAAGTTGAGGGCCAGTTAAGCGAAAAGCTTTTTTTTTTTTTTTTTTTTTTTTTTTTTTTTTATTATTTTGCACTGTTTATTGCAAACAGGTGTCACAAAATGTTCTCCATTTTGGTCAATGCAAGTGGTGTTCCAGCTTAAAGAGGGCTTAAAGAGGGTCAATTCAATTCTAATGCATGTCGCACTTTTACTTTTTTTGTTGTTTGTTTGTTTTGTTTTTTTTTTAATTTAACTCAACCTTATAAAAATAAAATAAAAGTTTAAAAAAAAAAATAAATAAAAAAATTGCTAATAAACTGCCCTATAATACAGCGGCTGGCGTGAACGGGCAGTGATTTGTGCAGCTCTTTTTCCACTTCCTGTCTAAAAAACAACCTCTCAACTTACTACTTCCTGTTTACCACCTTGTTTAATGCTGAATGCCTGCTGATAGCTGAAACTCTTCTCAAAGTTCTCAAAAACACTTCATGTGAAGGAACAGGTTTGGTGATCATTGATCCACGAGAAGGTGATACTGAGCTGTTTATTCAATCTACTGGCAAAACATTGATTGGCTCCAAAAAATAATTAACCGTGAATGTCCAGAGGGGTTTCACCAGGACACGGACACACACACACACACACACACACACACACACACACACACACACACACACAGAGTCTGGTGGATTGAGATGAGCTGGATTAGGCCGCATGGAGAGGGGGAGGAGACAGAGATAGAGCAGATCTCAGCAGGAACGTCTTTGGTGCATCCCTGAGCCAGTGCGAAGGAGGGAGTGGATGCCCTGTAATTAAAAACTTGTTAAAGCCAAGACACCAGCAGAACTATCGACAAGTCGGCCATGTGACGACGGATTCCCTCAGCGTCTTCCCTCAACACCATGATGAAAACAGCTCACTCACTCACTCTCAGAGTTTAATCATCAACCAGCCTACTAAAAATGATTATTCAACCACTTTAAAACCTCTATTCTCCCCCTCTAAAACCCCTAGATTAAAGCTCGAGGATCTGGCTATTGTAAAAACATCTACTTTGACTCATTCAGCAGAGAAAGCAGACTGTATTCTGGTGAGTGCTAACGCACTTCGGTGTAAAACACGAGGTCGTATGAATCATACCTCTCGGAGCAGTGTTTGCCTTTTACATCTGATTGAACATTAAGGGCAAGCGTTTGCAAAACGGTAAGCAGTGAAAATCTCAGACGCAAACGCTGCGCATTACTATACAGTACATGTACCAAAGCATGCTACATGACTCGAACATGAAGACGTCTAAACGTTGGTGCGTCACGTCACTGCGTATAAGCCTCGTTCAGAAATTTAAACATTGAATCGTCCAGTAATGCAGCTCAGCCACTGCAGCGCATCGGCTAGGCACAGACACGGGGTGCGTCTCAACCAGCGCCCTAGTTCGGTAGTCGGGGCACTGATCGGGGAGTCGGCCATTTTAAGGGCTGTCTCAATCGCAAAATCCTTCCAGTGCACTGGAACGTTCGCTCCCTAAAAAATCCCACAATGCACCGCAAAAACCAGGGAGCATCCATGCGCACTATGTTATCTTATTGAAAATGATGTCATGTTTTCTGAAGCCTCTCAGTTCGAGAAAAAAAAAAAATGGCGGACGAACTCTCAGCCAACTTCGTCTACAAATGTAAGCAGCTTGTTATTGTTGTTGTGGCTCGCACATGATTACTTAAGTGTTTTTAAGCGTTTAATGATACGATCCTGCTTGAAGTACCGTGACAGAAAAGTGTGTGATTAAGCGCACAAATTTATATGACACATACAGTGAAACGTAAATATTTTTACGTTTTTAATTTTTGGTGACGTTTTACAATGCCAAGATGTAGTCGTGTCGCCGGAAATTGAGTCATCGGTGTCCCTATGTGTAGTGAGCCAGGATCCTAACCAGTGCCTGAACTCCTGTACATGATATACTGATGATATACACCACCTAGGGAGCTGAATGAGACGCGCCAACACACTAACTCTTCCCCTTTTTATAGGGTGCTATTACTTTTGTATTAACTGAACAGCTAGTTTTATTTGCTTTGTATTGCATTAATATGAAATGACAAGCGAGTTTTGCACAATGGTCATTAAATTGGTGTGTAATTGAAATAAATAAGAGATTTTAACTTGACAGTATAATCCTGATATAAGATCGCTTCACGTTATTGAGTCTCCTTATATGTACAATTTACACAAACTCAGGAGCAAACGTAGTTATAAATATTTTTTATGTATAAAGGCATTTAAAATAAAGTATTTCTTTATTTTAAGTATTTGAAAGGGGGGGAAAATGTTTTTAAAAAAATTATATACCCATTTTTAACATCATAGCTGCATTCAGTCAGTTTGTAATTATTTAAAAAACAAATAAATAAATAAAAAATCAAAAAACAGGCAAAGAACGTAATAAAAAGTTCTCAATATGTATGATATCGCAGAAAAGTGAGATAACCTTTTTCATATAAATATTATACTGCCGTAGATTGTAGTGTATACGTTCAGCTGATACAATACTAGCTGGCTAGAACTAGCAAACCTGACAATGTCCCACCAAAGACACTAAAATTAACTACTTTTATTTCTTTTAAGTGTATGCAGTGTAATAAATACACTTATCAGAGTAAGTTATCAGCGCTCACACTTATCCCCTTCCTGATTAGCCTAATTGCCATTAAATTCCTGTCTAATGTGTATATTAAACCTGATACACAACTTGTAAACCAAGCTGCAATTTCACATTTTTCCTCCCCCCACCCGTGGTGCCGAATCCTTAGCGTGATGAGACATAAAGCCGTTGAAGGCTGCTGCTGGAGCTGGTGCTAAAGAAAGCAGGAGTGTTGGAGGTGTCTTGGCTCTGCTTTTCATGCCACTGGCTTGCAGCACACTGACTCACACCTCGCTGTGGGGAATAGAAGAGAAAACTTTTTCCCGGGCTCAGCCAAAGCTCAGGAAGCTCCAAGTGTAGGGCGATTGTTGTGCAAACGAGCGAAAATCCTCGGGTTCTCCTGTCATGCTGTTCGGAAGAGATAGCCTCTTCTCCCGTGCCTCGAAGCGCATCGATCGTTCGTGGCTAAATCTGCAACCTGCATCACGGACAGATTGTCCAGACTTGCTCGAATCAATACGACACAAATTCGGTAAGAACAAAGTGTCGACCAAAAAAATAATAATAAAATCAAGCGCCAACTCGGCCGAGGTGAGCTTAGCCACTTTATTCCCAGGATTTTAAGTGATTCGTCTTGCGATCAAGCGTCTCGCTCCAGGCTCTCGGATACGTCGACAATCAGTTTTGCTCCTCTCGTTAATATTTCAGCGTTTATTACCGATACCGAAAGACAAAAGCCTGCCTGAAACCTCGACGCTGCGATTGTTAGAAACTTTAGGAAGCATACTTTTGCAGCATACTTTTCAAAAGTATAACTTATAAGCCAGTGAACGGGAATGAAGGAAGGAAAGGTCACTTCACTGTGTTATTTATTGACAGAGCGCCACTTTGGGCCGTTGGTGTGATGACCGTATATGAGAGCTTAGAGCGATCATCAAACTGAAGCAGTGTCCTCCCTTTCAGATTTCATAACTATATCTTATTACAGCACATTAACCTTTGTGAGGCAGGTAGGAAGCCTAATGACTGCTCAATGACTACACAGACTCGGCCTGTGCATGGTGATGGTTAACCCAGTTACCACGGTAACAGCTCCTAGTGACAGGAAAAACTTATTTACAGCCAAAGTTGTGGGTTTTTTTTTTTTTTTAATGTATTGATTTGTTTCACACAAATCACAACAAGACACTAATATTACCACATGTGATTATTATGAAATTCTATTTAATGAAGAAAAGAAACAGACACTGAATTTACTCGCAACCGATTGGCTGTTTGCTTAGATAGATTATTATTATTACAAAGTCAGGAGGTCAGAGGGAATCGTGGGAAAGGGATTCGAGTTCAGGTGAACTTTAGCTGAACCTTTGAACGCGTGACTGAGGGCGAGTCTTGCTCTCGTTTCTATAAAGGGAGTGGCGTATTCCTGCCTCACGTCCAATGTTCCTGGGATAGACCTGGCTTCTTTTATGGATTTGTTTCGGGTTGCATCATTTCGGATAAAAATTCAGGTGTTAATGAAATAAATCAACTATTTAAACTTGACCACGTCATCCGTTCCTTAAAAGCTGTTTTGATTGACATAAGTGAATGTCCTTATATGTCAAATTTACACAAACTCAGGATCAAACGTAGGATATAAACATGTTTCCAAACTAAATCCATGGAATTATGATTCAATTCATTGGTATCTAGGTTGATAAATGAGGCCTGATGTAATCCACCTGATGTAATGGAGCTGATCTTCAAACCCTGATCTTCTGATGGCTGATCAAATGCATGAGCTAATTAATAAAGTGTGTCTATTTTATTTCATTCCCCCCCCCCACAGATATTAACCAGGTATCATGGTTCGCATGGCACAGTCCTCGGAGCGCCGGGTAAAATCTAATGATGCCCGGTGTGTGCTGTGTTTCATCATTCACGGGGGGATGAACATAAAGGGAATTACAGAGAATCCGACTCTTTGATAGAGAGGCACGGGAGAACACAGTGGCTGCAGTGTTTCTGTCTCCTCTCTCCCATTCACTTTGATTCCTCTAATTAATCCAGACCCGGCTCTCCTCTGCTCCCATCCCTCCTCAGCATCAGCGAGTTGAAATAAGCTCACTTCTGGTCAGCTAGTGCGCTGCGCCGTGTTTAACCTCTGATCGCTTCACCGTGGAGAGGTGCGGTGCGAAACAGGTAAATCGTACATCTTACTCGTTGTTAACACCGACCTCGTTAAGCATGCCGATTGTGTTAAGATCATCCTCGGGATGACGAGCATGTTTGGATTAGCGAGGCACGGATTAGCATATGCCTGCATAATGAATCTAAAAGGCAGCGCGTCTTGTGGTAAGATCTGGAGTCTCCTCACGTCTCGCCTGACACACTTTCAGTAGCGCTTTGAACAAGGAGCCAGTGTGAGATGCCTCACCTCCTCACGCAGATAGACGAACTCCAGCAAAACAGAAACCTTGAACCCTTCTACAGAGAGAGTCCGAGAAGAAGAAATTGTCCCTAGATTTACTTGATCAACCAGGAAGAGTTGATCTACAACCTTCTTCCGTTATTTCAGCAGATCTAAAAAATAAACATGAGCCATTAGCACTTCTCCAGCAAACAGCAAGAGACTGCACAGCATTCCGAACTATCCGTATCAGTTTATTTATTTCTTTTTTTAAAACACTATTATCTCCCATCATGGCCATTTGCAAAAACGCCCACTAGCTAGCTCGCTCCTATCACATGACAGCTACCAAGTGGACATAATGAAGGCTAACACTATGTACAGACTAGCATGCGACAAAGCAACAGTTTATTTTCTGTACACGTTTGCAATGCAATAAAGTAACTGCCTCAATCCCTTGGACACGTGTCGTCCGACGTTTCTACATTTTGCCGCTCACAACTTGGGTTCTTAGTTGCAATCAGTTTCCATTTACAAGAAACTGTCGTTTCATCTTCTCCTATCGTATACAAGCTCTCACTAAATCTTTACAGAGACATTACGAAGAAGAATAAAGCTTGGAAAGAAGTAGCAGAGATCGTTGGTGCCTAGGGCTGGGCGATATGACAAAAATATCAGATCACGTTACTTGACATTTCTACGATACATGATGCATATCACGATATATAATTTAGCTAAGAAACTGTCTGCAAACAGTAGTAAAATAAATAAAAACCCATTAAACTGAGTTTGACGATACTTTTCTTTAATGCCTACGAAGACAAAGATAATTTTTTTTAAAAATGTCAAATCAATGCCTTCCATTCAGTACCATTTAATTTGTAATTATTAAAAAAAAATAATAATAAAAAATACATCACCATACCAACGATATCTCAGAAAAGTGTATCGCGTAATCATTTATCACGGTATGGATATTATATATCGATATATCGCCCAGCATCTGGTGAGTGTACGTAACCAGTACAGTTAAATCAAACAACGTAAATCAAACAACAGATTTCCACACTGATTAGTGCGTTATTTTATTTGCGTTTAATTCGTTAGGTTTATATACAGGCCACGCCCATATGTGACAACAGTAATGGTACCTACACGCCCACAAGTGACATGAGAGACTTAATCTTGTTAGTGTGAACGTAGGACAACCTACATGAAGTCGCTCCATCGTTTCGAACGGCTTCTCGTGCTACATCTCGCCACAGCTGAACACTCGGAGGAAAGGATTAACCTGCTAACTGCCCTCTTCCGCATACGCAAGCTCATATTCGCCTTTATATCGTGATCCATATTGTTTATCGCAGAAATGTCCGAGTATTATATGATATGATATATTTGTTATATTGCTACTCTACTTTCAAATCAATGGTCACCAACCCTGTTCCTGAAGACCTACCTTCCTCAAGACTTTAGCTCCAACCATAATCGTGCCCACCTAACCATCTAATCATTGCCTTGAGAAGTTCCCAGTCAACTAAAACAGTTGTGTTTTGGTTGGAGATAAAAACCTGCAGGAAGCAAGAGGGTTGGTGAGCACTGCTTTAAATAGAAATAGATATTACAAATTTTTAAAAATTGCATTTTATTATTATTGTTGTAGTTGTAACTACTATGCAGTCTGTAGTGGAGGTACTGTACACATCTGTTCCCTGATGTGAGATGAGTGGGCAGAGGAAGTCATTGCGTCTGTCCCACAATCCTCAGCTCTGTAACAAGGCTTTTATAATAGATCTGAATGCCTCCACCAATCATTTACAAGGTGACTGCAGATTTGGGTCGTTGACCTAGTTATGTGGAAAATGAAACGTGTGAAACATGCCCTCAGCACTATATATTAAACAAGGGGGGAAAAGAAAAGGGGTGGGGGGGTGTAAATCCACCTTACTGGCATAAAGTCGAGATGTTATGAAAATCACTTTTTCACAAGGGAAAATCACTGCCAGAGGTTTTGCCCCTGTGACTCCCATTCTCCGATCTAATCTGTCCATAAAGCAGATTATGAAGATAAATTTAGTGATAGTCGCAGAGTATTACACAGATGTGAGCGGTCAGAGTCTGACCCAGTCATAAACCTCAAAATAACCCGAGATACTAAAGTGCTCCAGAATCACATCATAAAATGAAGCACGCTGAAAAAAGTCAACCCCCTCATTTGATCAGATAGAAATCTCATTTGGATCGGCTTCAATTGGTTTTTACTCTACACCGAATTAGGTGTATGCATGAATGTTGTTTATTCTGATTGAGCTCTTAGTCTGATTATTAACAGATTCATTGCATAGCCATATCACATTCATTGCATATGCATGTCAGCAATATCAGATTTGGCTCGTCAGCCAAAAAAAAGTAACATAATATTTTAATTGCCATTAATGTGGCTAGAATGAAAAAAAAAAAAAAATGTTTTTAAGAAAAACGTGAACAGCTTGTAAAATATATAACTAACCTCATGAGATTGCATCCCTAATATTTCTGGGAGAAATAAAAGCAAAATGTTCAAGACAAACAAACAGACAGACAAATAGTAAGTAAATAAGTAAGTAAATACATACATAAATAGATAAATGACTGATTACCTGAATGAATGATTTTTTTCTTGTAATTAGACATTTTAAGATATTACGTTAGATTTGTAAAGTGCTCCAAAAACATGTCATAAAATTAAGCACTTAATAATAAGTGCATTTAATTAAAAAATAAAAAAGCAGGGGGGAAAAATTATATATTGATACTTACAATGGATATTAAAAGTCACATGTTAAAATGGCAGGTATTTTCTCACAAAAAAACATCCAAGCCGACCTAAATCACTGCAAACCATGTGGTATAATGTGTTATGGTCAGATTTGTTTGGTGCAAAAAAAAAAAAAATACATCACTAACAGAACACCATCCCCAAGGTGAAGCATGGTGGTGGAAGCATCATGCTTTAGGGCTGCTTTTCTTTAGCCAGAACTGGGGCTTTTATCAAGGTGGAGGGCATCATGAATAGCTACAAATACCATGATACATATGATTTTAGTGTAAAACCTTCAGGTGTAAGCTGAAGATAAAAAGGGATTTCACCCTTCAGTACAACAACGACCCAAAGCGTACATCCAAATCAACAAAAAAATGGCTTAACCAAAAGATCATCAATGTTTTTTAATGGCCTAGCCAGAGCCCAGACCTGAATCCAACTAAAAATCTGTGTGGTGACCTGAAGCGGCAGGAGATGCCCTCACAATCTGATGGATCTAGAATGTTTTTGCAAGAAAGAGTGGGAAAATATTGCAAAGTTAAGATGCAACCAGGTTATTGTAAGTTTTTTTTATTCTCCTATTTTCCCTAAAAAAGTTTGATTGTTTTTCACTTTATTTGTATACTTTGCCATGTTATAATTTTAACAGGAGTGTGTAGACCTTTTATATTCTATTGTAAAATATATGCTTGATTTTATTCCCTAAATCATAAAAAAGGCACCTCTTAGGTTAATAATAAAACACTTGGGATCATGTTGTTAGAGGAAAATAATCAACAACAGGGTGGTGTGATGAAACAGTGTCACTGTGACCAACCCAGAGTTGATTATTTTCCTATCACAGCGCTTCCTGAAGTGTTTTATTCCTCTTAAATAACACAGAAATGTCCTAACAATTATATTTTTAATGCATTAATGCACGACACATTATACGCTACATTATAGCAGCTATGACCAGTCGCTCTCTCTTTTATTTCTCATGTGAAGTTAATACGACTAAAAAAAACCCACCTTGTCATGTTACCGAGAAATCGAGAAAGTCCCTGTGTGAGCTGTTACTATAAAAATAATAACGTAATAGAACGAGCGCATACATATAAACCTGTGATTTGCAGCTGCACTACTGTCAGAGCTGCTGTTATAGAAAACTAATCAACACCTTCTGACCAATCAGAATCCAGAATTCAAGAGCGCTTTGGAATAAAGATCATCTCTAAACTCAACAAAAGTTTAAAGATAACTTTAAAAATATTTTTTTTTAAAAAAGCACCAGTGCTGGGATGAGAACAGAGAGATATTTGGCGAGACGTTGCTGTGATGCTGCTCTCTGTTAACCCTCACCTGGTTATGTAAAGCGCGATCAGGTTACTGGTAGTTAACCCGTGACACCCACACAACGATTCACTCTAATTCACTTATCGTGCTGCGTCATCGCAGAGAAACAATGCACACAGGCAAGAGAGAGAATCATGGAGCTGTAAATATTACCGCAATAAGAGGTGCTTGTTCAAATAATGAGAGAGAGTGAAGAGAGCGAGAGATAATAGACCATTAGCTTATCATCTGTTATTCTCTGCTTTCCACTGTTCTACTTCTTTACACGGAGCGAAGCCTGTGGCTCTTTTGTCTCGTTGCTTATAAAATATTTTTTAGGTCTTCAGGAAGCCACTTGTTTCAGAAAACCATTTCCTTTAATAAGAAAATTCCAGGAACAGAAGTGTGTTTTAAAATAGAGAACAGATACGGATATTACTTACATTAAAGCACTTCCTTTGTCTATGCAAATTTCCTCTGAAAATACCAGTGAATTCTGCAAAAACAGAATTTAACTTGCTGGCCTAATTTGGCTACACGTTATAGCAGGATAAGTGAATTACTGTGATCATGAAATTTTGACACTATTATTAAAATTCCAAAGTAGTAAAATATAAAAATATTGATATCTGTGACCCAGTAAGCCAAACTGCTCTTCATACGTATAATAAAATCAGTCACTACTACAGAATTTCCTTATGTTTATAACGGGACATGATTTCAATGAAAAATTTTTTTATACGACCTCAGTTTTAATTCATCAGCCAAAGCGCATCAAAATATCCTGTAACGTGGCTGTAATTGTTTTCATGAAAAACATGAACTGCCTATAAAGTACATAAAGTTCATAGAGTCTGTAAGTTACCTAATAAAAATGTTCAAGTTATTTAAAATCACATGTACACGTTATCTAAATAAATATTTTCAAGTTATCAAAACAAAATTTGACGAATTATCCAAATAAAATTCTATAAATTATCTAAATAAAAAAAAAATACAACTTTCTAATTGAAATGCACATAATGTATGTATTTATGTATAAATATTAAACTTGTCAACATAGCTATATATGTTCACATTGTTTATGTGCATATGTATATAAACATTTGCAAATTCACTAAAACTACACCGATGTTTCTTTAATTGTCATACAATTGAAGTTGTAATAAACCGTAAAAACACTAAGTCGACCCTTAATCCTACCCTAAATCTTTGTACTTTTCAAATGGTTACAAAAAAGACCTATTTATTTGTTCTAAGGGGGGAAAAAACAAACTCATTTTTGTTAAAATAATTTTTATGGATACTTTTAAATCTCCTTTCAACTATAGTTGTAGATGCTTCCACTTATAAACACAATACAAATAAACACAACACCCATACTTTCACTTAAGTATGACTTTTCTGTAATTTTTCCATTCTCAGCCGTCAAAATAAAATAAAAAATAAAAAATACTAAAAACTGTACCTTTCCTTGTTGCCGGGGTGGTAGCCTTATCTTTTGTAACTTTAATATTTATCTTCTACATGGATAAATAGTGTACCGTTTAAGGTACATAAATGGACCGTAATTAGTTTATAGAGTTTTAAGATTTAAAGGTACATAACATGTACAATAATGGTACCAACCTAGTGATAAGAAAAAGGTACAGTTTAGTACCCCTATTTTTTACATCCATGCTCTTCTCTACAGTATGCACCTCTGTACAGAAACTTGTCAGATAAAACATACTCGAATACGGATTTGTTGCACATAAATCTTTGCAAATTAAGGCAGAATACATGCAAGTTCTCCTCAGACCAAACTACAGAGAATGTACATTTGTTCACACACACACACACCCACACCCACACACACACACACACACACACACACACACACACACACACACACACACACACACACACACACACACACACACACGAGTGCTGCTGTCAGGATTGATCAGTGGAAGACAACAGAAGCCCAAAGGGAAGATGGCAGATAATGGATTATACCATGACTCCTTTGGTTCACCAACTGAAAAACACATGGGGAAAAAAACCTGGGACTGTTAACAGTGGAGTAGATATGAAAGTGGGTGTGAAATCCATTCTCAGTGTTATTTATTTTGTCCTTGCAACACAAATCAAACGTTTCATTTCATCTGACTTCAAAGCGTGAGAGAAACTCATAGTGAAGGACACATGGCGGCTTTATATATAATTATTATTATTTTTATACACCGATCAGCCATAACTTTAAAACCACCTGCGTAATATTGTGCAAGTCCCCCCTGTCCCACCAAAACAGTTCTGACCCGTCGAGGCATGGACTCCACAAGACCTCTGAAGGTGTGCTGTGATATCTGGCACGAAGACGTTAGCTGCAGATCCTTTAAGTCCTGGAAGTTGCGAGGTGGGGCCTCCATGGATCCCACAGATGCTCGATCGGATTGAAATCTGGGGAATTTGGAGGCCAAGTCAACACCTTGAACTTTTTGTCATGTTCCTCTAACCATTCCTGAACAATTTTTGCAGTCTGGCAGGGCGCATTATCCTGCTGAAAGAGACCACTGCCATTAAAGAATATTGTTGCCATGAAGGGGTGTACTTGGTCTGCAATAATGTTTAGGTAGGTGGTACGTGTCAAAGTAACATCCACATGTTCCAGGACCCAAGGTTTCCCAGCAGAACATTGCCCAGAGCATCACACTGCCTCCGCCGGCTTGCCTTCTTCCCATAGTGCATCCTGGTGCCATCTCTTCCCCAGGTAAGCGACGCACACGCACCTGGCCGTCCACATGATGTAAAAGAAAACGTGATTCATCAGACCAGACCACCTTCTTTCCATTGCTCCATGGTCCAGTTCTGATGCGCACGTGCCCACTGTAGATGCTTTTGGTGGTGGACAGGGGTCAGCATGGGCACTCTGACCGGTCTGCAGCTACGCAGCCCCATACGCAGCAAGCTGTGATGCACTGTGTGTTCCGACACCTTTCTATCAGAGCCAGCATTAACTTATTCAGCAATCTGTATTGCAGTAGCTTTTCTGTGGGATCGGACCAGACGGGCTAGCCTTCGCTCCCCATGCACGTCAGTGAGGCTTGGGCTTTCATGACCCTGTCGCCGGTTCACCGGTTGTTATTTCTCGGATCACTGTTGGTAGGTACTAACCACTACATACCGGGAACACCTCACAAGACCTGCTGTTTTGGAGATGCTCTGACCCAGTTGTCTAGCGTTGGCAAATTGCTGTGGTGTAAGAGAAATAAAACACTTCAGGACGTGCTGTTACTGGAAAAGAATCCATTTTGGGGTGGTAAGAGTATCTCCGCTTCATCAACCTGTTGTTGATTATTTTACTATAACAGCATGCCTGGTACAGAAGTGAAATCAGTGTTTCAGGTTCATGCACAAATCTCTTTCACATAGCAGCGGCTCATTAATCCGTCGCACATTCCTCATACTTCTCTCTCCACTCCCCTAAATCCACACCACAGCTCCTGTGTATGTGTGTGTGTGTGTGTGTGTGTGTGTGTGTGTGTGTGTGTGTTGCCCCTAGGTAAACCCTCACAAATAGGATCAGCCATATGGCCAATTCAGAGAGAGGGATTTTCAAGATGGAGGGAAAGAAAGACACAGTGATGGTTATCTGAGCTTGAAATAATAAGTAGAGGCAACCGGCTATACACCAACCTAAACAACAACAATAACCTGAAAAAATCAGCATGATGGACTCATCGCTGAAGTTCTTCTGAACACTGCAGGCGATTACAGGAGGGGGGACAGGGGTTTGGGGGTGAAGCTATCAAGCGCGAGTTTTTACAACTGTAAAAGGAAAAAAAGCTAACCTATGGAAGACAATTTTCAAAAGCAATTGCAAACTGCATTTGCAATCGCATTTCCGATTTGTGGACGCATAAATTGTGACATAATGCAAATGAAAATAATAGAATCTTACACAGGTGCCCAGGTCAGGCAATTTTTAGACGGTCCCTTACTGACTTCATTACTATAAAGCGCTGGTGAGCTGCGTTTCTGAGAGATTAGGCTTCAGGGGGATTTAACGGGAGAAAAATTAAAACTATATATTTAGTTGTACTTGGTTCTCGTTCCACTCCAGAGTAAGACAATACACATTTAGTCCTTTCCGTGCGTTTATTTTTTTGAGAAATAGAAGAAAGAATCTCGAATGTGCAGTGCATGTCCGGTGACACAAGGTGCTCTAAAATGGGGTCTACTGTGAGTGACGTCACTTCCAAATACAAACACGCCCCATAGTATACTCCCACCCCCAACACTGATTGGCAGGTTTCTGTGCAAGGCATCAAAAATGCAAAGGGATTTGATATTCTGTTTTGGCAGGAAGTGAAATAGCGAACAGAGAAACTGCTACTGCTATTTCAATATGACAGGGTCATAACTGGTAACACACGGGAAACGCAAATGGACTTTTGCATTTACATTTGAAATTTGGCAGACACTGTACATTCGTGTAAACGAAAATACAAATGCTCTGCATTTTCATTTGCATTATGTCACAATTTATCCGTCCACGACTAAGAAATGCAGTTGCAAATACTCTCATATACACCTATTTAAAAAACTACTTCCTTCCTACTTATTTCTCTAGAAAGAAGAGACCACAGCCTGACCAGTGTTTGTGAATTTGCAGAGTCAACGTTAATGTCAATGAAATAACCACTACCAAAAGCCTGCTGCTTTTCACATCCAGCGTCCAGAATTCACATAAATGGAAGAAAAATCCTCACATACACAGAGGGACGAGCGAGAGGACAAAAATATCATATCAGGACTTTTCGGACATTTCTACGCCACATGAGGTAACACATAGGCCAAATTCCCTTAGTCATTCATAACAATGGGTAAGACCAAGGAATATAGCTGTGATGTGCAACAAAAGGTTGTTGAGCTTTACAAAATAGGAGGTGTCTATAAGAAAATAGCACAAGTATTGAAAATGCCCATTTCCACCATCAGGGCAATAATTAAGAAGTCCCAGTCAACTGGAAATGTTATGAATCAACCTGGAATTGGACGTGTGTCTGTATTGTCTCAACACACTGTGAAGAGGACGGTTCAAGTGGCAAAAAATCTCCAAGGATCACAGCTTGAGAATTGCAGAAGTTAGTTGCATCTTGGGGTCAGAAAGTCTCCAAAACTACAATCCAAAGTCACCTACATCACCACAAGTTGTTTGGAAGGGTTTCAAGAAAAAAGCCTCTACTCTCATCCAAAAACAAACTCAAGTATCTTCAGTTTGCCAGACACTACTGGAACTTCAAATGGGATCGGGTTCTATGGTCAGATGAAACCAAAATAGAGCTTTTTGGCAATAAACACCAGAGGCTTTAATGTTTTGGGGCTGTTTTTCTGCCAGAGGACCTGGACATTTTGTTAGGATACCTGGCATCATGGACTCTATCAAATATCAACAGATATTAAATGAAAACCTGACTGCCTCTGCCAGAAAGCATAAAATGGGCCATGGTTGGATCTTCCAGCAGGACAATGATCCAAAACATACATCAAAATCAACACAAAAATGGTTTACTGACCACAAAATCAAGGTCCTGCCATGGCCATCCCAGTCCCCTGACTTGAAACCCATAAAAAACCTGTGGGGTGAACTGAAGGGGAGAGTCCACCAGCGTGGGCCTCGAAATTTGAAGGATCTGGAGAGATTCTACATGGAGGAATGGTCTCATATCCCTTCCCATGAATTCTCCAACCTCATCAGGCATTATAGGAGAAGACTCAGAGCTGTTATCTTGGCAAAGGTCAAAAGGTTAAACAATAAAGACAATTTTTCACAGCCTTCTTTGCTCATATTTACCAAGTGTGCCAATATTAGTGGAGGGCTCTGTATATATGTGCATGTGCACTCGGGTTTCTTTCTAAAATCAAAGTATGTGTGCTGCTCTTGATGTAAGTCAAGTCCAACGGACGTCAGGTAGCAGCAGGAGCGGTGATGACATTAATTTGTTATTTAATCATTTAAGGCACATCTACTGCCACACAGTCTTTCCATATTAATGACGCTGCCATGAAATACATTTGTGACACTGAAAAAGATCGTGGCTTTAGTGCATCGTCCCAGGCCTAATTAACACTGAAACTGAGGAAAAAATTCATTCTGATAACATTTTACAATTTGAAAGATTTTGTACAAAATGTAATCTCAGATCAACTTCCAATCAGTTTGGATTTATTAAAAAAAAGAAAAGAAAAAAGAAAGAAAAAGAAAAACATTTTTTAAAAGTAGAAAAAAACGGTCCCAGTATCCTTGATTTCTCAGAAAAGTGTGTGACATAAATTATCACAGTATTAGTACTTTCTTGTCACACTGTCCAGCTGTACACACAGTTAGAAATTTACAACACTTAAATGACTCTTCGTTTGTTTTAAAGGTTCTTTGAACCCTGCACCCATGTTTTCTTATCAGCAAGCGTTCCAGAGACACACAGAGCGACAGAGAGAAAGAGAGACAGATATGGAGAGAGAGAGAGAGAGAGAGAGAGAGAGAGAGAGAGATGCAAAGGAAGAGACAGAGAGAAAGAAAAAAAGAGAAACAGGGCGACAAACAGTTGGAGAGAAAGAGGGGGGAGGGTGTGAGAGACAGAATCAGAGGGAGAGAGAGACACGCAGGGAGACACCGAGAGAAAGTGTGAGAGAGTTGTGTCCTTTATTAACAGAGCTCAATCTTTTAAGTCCGCATTATTTTATCACAACACATCACAAACTTCAACTGACTTGACAGAGAGACACAGAGACTACAGAGAGAGAGAGAAAGAGAGAGAGAGAGATGTAGTAAACTAATAAAGACATACTGTCAGAGGTGCACTGCAGTTTGAAAAGACTCGCATGCTTCACTTCCTGACCCTCGTTCTCTATACACACCTGCTACTGCCAGCAAGTGCACGAACTCTAATACAAGTGAGCGAGTGTGTGTGTGTGAGTGTGTGAGAATGTGTGAGTGCTTGCGTGCGAGTGTGTGTGCTGTTGGGGTGGTGATATCGGTAAAGGGGAAGGTGATGGACACAGATAACAGCTCAGGACTCCACCCTGTGCTCTCATGTTTGGTGATTTCCCCCTGCTCTGTCTCTAGAACCTTCACATTCACAGTCAAGTCTGAAAACGTTGTGGTTATGTTCACCGAATGTTTCCCCATCAACTACGAAGTGCCAAACTGACAGACAGCAGCATGCTGGGCATGAACACTGGGTGTCTGACCCATGACCTTTACGTCATTTCTGTCCTTTACATTTAGTTTGAATATGAAGACTATATGAAGCAGTCAAACGTGTAAACAAATGGCAACAAAAAATACGGCATCGCAGTAAGGTTCGCCATCTTGGAATTCACCTGATCACATGACAAATCACATGTCGGTGTTTTCCAAACGCTCGATGTTTTCTCTCGTTCACAACTTCACTCAATTAAGAACGTATTCAGCCCGGAAGTCTCACAATTAATGCAAGGAAAACTAAAGTAGGTGACAAATTCTGAAACCATAAGCTGTTAATATAGTAACACATAAAATATAAGCATTATTATTATCACTCCTAGAGACTTTAATGTATCAGATTTCAGAAATCTACATTTTTTGTTCAAAAACAGCAATTTCTCGTGTTTCATATAATCGTTGTGTTAAAGGGCGCCAATACTTTTGGAGCTGACCTCTTTGGCGTCGTCTTCGTCCCGACATGCTTAACGTATGAACCGTGTTTATAAAACACTATAACATATCATACTTTGAATAAATAACACTCCTTTAATTTTTCCAATTTATCTATTTATTTATTTATTTATTTATTTTTTTAAATCAAGCAATCTCCAGCCATTTATACAAAATTATGAGCCGTAATAATCCAAACATGTGTAAAGATGCTAATTCGAGACATTTCAGGCTCTAAGAGGAAGAAACCCGTCCAACCGTGTGCTCAGCTTGCCACTTCTGAAGGCCAAAATAAATGCTCTAGACGCTAGACAGATAGCTCTGAGAGTCTAGGGAGCGTTCTGGCTCGAGACGCTTCCAGTAACGGCAGCCAGTCACTTCCCTTCCCTTCTCTCTCAGCTCCACACTCGAGCACCAGCTCCGGATTCATCGCTAATACACATACACCATGGCTCACGGTGCTGAGGGACACACAGATACATCACCTAAGCACCTCTGTCTTCCGCCTTCCTGACGCAAATATGTGTTACATACCTCACTTTTCACGTTTCCCCTCTGTTGAGGTTCATCCAAATCACCTGTATTTATGTTAACTATTCATAAGGACCAGAGACTCGCTACAGCGTCAGAGACACTCGGTTAGAAAATGCTGAATGTTACGGACTTTCATAGACGCATCTGTTCAGAGTCTGTGGCGTTATAAACTATGAATGTGAAGCAGAACAAAACATGACCGAGTCCGTACAGGATTTGGCAGAGTTTTTGTTGTGACTGTTGCGGCCAAAAATGTTCGCGGCTTTTTGTGTAGTTTTTTGTGCTTTTTTTGAGGAAAACTACTTGAATTGGTGAAATAGTTTTGCACGGTCTTTTCGCAGTGATGTCTGTCTGAGACCTTTTAGCTGAAGAGGGCTTTGGCTGAATGTGCGTTGTGGCACGTTTTGATGATTTTGACGTTTTGAGGGCTTTTGGCCCGAATCTGCGGAAAATCTGCGGTAATTTTGAAAACTTGCAAGCGCCTCTGAATATTGCGGCGTTTCCTTGAGTTTACGTTCATTTACGCGATCGCAAAATCGCAAAATCCTGGAGGGACCGATATCCGTTATCCACTAAATTAATTTCAACGACAATTCAAATAAATCAACTTAATATTCAATGTGAAAAGGCCACCAGAGTGCTAGTCCGTTATCTTACAGCCCAAGAGCGTGCAAATAAACGCTCATTAATAGCAGCCTGGGATTCTGTAAAACAAACTATTCACTGATCCATTGCTGTAGCTATCACAGTTACCAAAATGAACTGTTTTTCTCCTTTTTTTTTGTTTGTTTGTTTGTTTTAGCGCAATATACGTTCTCAAGAACGAGTGGCTGAATGTTTGTAGGATTTATATGATAATTGATTACGTTCCAGAATCGATCCAAACAGCGTCAAGGTCAAAGCAAGGTCAAATGTCTGAAATAGATTTTCTTCGATTGCTTCCTTCTTGTTTGAAGTGTGCATTAAGAGTATTTCAGGCACACAAATTAGTAACAGGAAGGACTAGACTCGGTCACGCCCCGTCCATGCCATTAGCATCAAGTTCTACTTGTTTTTTTTTTTTTTCCCTTCGAGAAAGACTTTCCCATGCTATTTTTATGCCTCTGCAGCTAGACGGTGATGGCATTGTGTTGTCGGGTCGTCTGTCCTTCCTCGCGTCCGTCCGTCCGTCCGTCCGTGATTCCTGTTGCGATGTCTCAAGAACGAACAGTTGAATGTTTGTAGGATTTATACAGAATTAACATTGTAACAGTAGATTCTGGAATTGATCCAAACAGGGTCAAGGTCAGAGCAAGGTCCAACGTTGTGGGCGGCGGAGACATCCCCATCAACGCCGCTGGCAGGGAGTTCTTCCTGTTTAATGATGAACAATCCTACAATTTTGAAATGCTTGTCTGTATATAAAGGTGCGTTAACACAGCTGTACAATATGTTTGATGAGTCTTGCTTTATTTTGCTCGTAACCATGAACTGATGAGTAATGGTTAAGCATTAAATGGTAACAGTTTTCACTGTTCAGACACGTTAGCAGCTTATCCAGACCTTTGTGAACAACGTAATTTATTTAATAGACCTTTTAACTGAACACCCCTGTTTTATACGGTAGATTAAGCATGAGGCAGGATATATATATATATATATATATATATATATATATATATATATATATATATATATATATATATATATATATATATATATATAATTATTGAGGGTACGACTGCTTATAGCTGCTATAACATAAGTGAAAATGGAAAGCAAGTTGTTTCACAGATGTTCCACAACATGAAATGTAGCTATAAATGGATAAAATGTACGATGTGTCATTCTTTAATAAATAAAATATTGTAATCGTTGGCAAACTGCTGTGGCGTGAGAGGAATAAAACACTTCACTTTTTTTTTTATTTGAATAAATTAGAATTTATTTATCCATCAGAGATGATTCCTTTAATGTAGTTAATTATATAACCTGGAAGTTTATGAATAATAACACAGCATGTTAATATGTTGAAGCTTTCACGCGTCCACTCGATCACTACACGCCCACTATACAGCCTCCGCAGAGACTCCTGGGAGGCCGTGTGTAATGTGGGAGCAGATGTACATGGGCACCACGCTGACGAGAGTGTGAAGCAAACACTGACTCAGACCTCCTGATCCTCGGTTCCTATCACTCAGTGAGATCTCACAGCTGAGAGCGAACATGCAACTGGAAAGAGGAGTCTTTCACACTCGCGCTTGGTGATCTGTAAACGATTGCAAACCTGTGTTGTGTTTGCAGTTGTTTGATATCCATGAGAGCAGAGTATTTTTGTGAATGTTTTGAACGAAAGACCAAAAGGTTAAACAATAAAGACAATTTTTTTCCCCACAGCCTTCTTTGCTCATATTTTACCAAGGGGGCCAATATTATTGGAGGGCACTGTGTGTTGGGTCGGTATGTCTGGTAATATAATAAAATTATACAACGGTTAGTTCCAGTCCACTAATTTAATTGGTCGTTCCAAGAGTGCTTATGTTTCCTGTATACACACTGGGACGTTTGTATCACTCTGCTCGTCTGTGCTCGCCATGTAAATTCCACTTCCTGCTTTGAAACCAGTACTACAGTAGTGTTAGCGACATCATCAGCGGACGTTGCGAGCGATACTTTTCAGGAATATAACTTTTGACTTAAATATATGAAAGCTCATCAGATGAAGATGAAACGGAAGAATGGAAGCAAGATTCACCGGAAGCGCCATTAAAAAGAATGTACAAATCTTTGTGGGCTAGCTAGTGAGCTAGCCGACGGGCTATAAAGTCAGTTTGGCTTCTTTGGGATCTATGTCTGCTAGCGAAAATAAACAAAACGTTTGGCCATACTGTTTTTGAAATGTCACTTTCTCAGTATTAATTTCTTGTTTATAGAACTGCTGTATAAAAGCAACACCACGCACGCAATCGTGCGGTTAAACTGAATATTCTGATAGGCTGGAAGTATGTACCTGTATATATAAAACTGTATACACCACAGGTCGTTCCAGCCGGTTTAATTACCGTTCGAAATGACTGTGCTACCTATAAACAACTGTTAAAACTTAGATCCAAAATGTATATATTTCTGTAAAGCTGCTTTGTGACAGCGTCCATTGTTAAAAGCGCTATACAAATAAAACTGAATAGAATTGAATTGAACTGTAACCATAGCAACATACAGTAGTTAAACTCGCGGCTTCATTATTAGTAGAGACGCGGCACAGATGCAAGTAATTCACACACTCACAATCTCTCTCTCTCTTTCTATCTCTAACAACTATTTATTATAATTCATTCAAATAAATGTAATCCTGTCGCACTACTTTATCTCCGTGTACGATTTGGAGCGGGCAGAATTCCAGACCTAGTGACCCGTATATATAAAATAACTAACAAAAATGAAGCGTTATTTTTTATCTTCTCAGTCAAATTTTGTGCTGCAAACACCAATGACAGCTTTAACTGGTCAGTGGTGGCAAGTGACCATGGTATAAGTGGGAGGATCCACAGCTACGTGTGCGTTACACGACTTTAATGCGCTCCTCTTCATGTCGGGTGGTTCTTTGCCTCCACGTCGTGCATTAAAATCGTGTAACGCACACCTAGCCGTGGATTATCCCTTTATATACTATAATAGGTGGTAAACATTACTGGATATTGTGGCAATGTAACATCAGACAGAGAAGATAACGTTGTTATATCGCTCAAGCCTATACTACTAAAAAAAAGTGTTAAATCTAACGCTTTACAAATAACATTAATGCTGATGATAATTAGAAAGGGATTAGACGCACTCGCCTGCACCGGCCAGCATTCAAACGCTTTTAAGAAGCATCAACAGTGGTGGCCATGTGGACAGAAAAGCGATTTGTAAAAGGATTATCAATCACTTAATCACTTGAAATCACTTAAAATCCACCATCCAGCAAAGTTTTTTACAGTTCACACAGTTCCCAATAATATTATTATATCTTCCCCTTCTGCTGGTTTTCCTGTCTTTCTTTAAACTATCGGTTCTGGAAGATTAAATCATTTATTGTGAGGTGTTTTGTTTTGTTGTTTTTTTTCCATAGGGAAAAATCAATATTGCACAGGCCTCAGTCTGGTGGAGGAAGCTGATCCGAAGCTGTCCGTTTAGCTCTCTGAGCTCATGAGGACGTTAAACGTGCGTAACCCCGGTGTGGGTGTAGGGAGCGGCCGCAGCTGGCTCTTCTGAAAGGAACACAAACAGGACTGGCTTGGCTCAAGGCAGACTCCTCATTTCTGCTTTGAATGGGTGGCAAACAAACCAGACAGAGAGTCAGACATATTCAAATTCCATTGTTAAATTAAGCAGCATACTGGGAGATATGGTTACTGCATCCAAATCCATTCCTATTCCCCTAAAACTGTTGTATGAAAGCAATATCACACGCGCAATCGTGCGGTTAAACTGAATATCGGCACAGCTGCGATTAGCTACGGCCGAATCACAGCTCTGCCGAAATTCTGATTGGCTGAAAGGTGCGTGCTAAAAGCGTGTGTACCACCGGTAGTTCCTGTCAGTTTAATTACCGTTCAAAATGACTGTGCTACCTATAAACAACTGTAACCATAGCAACATACAGTAGTTACACTCGCAGCGTCATAATTAATAGGGTCGCGGCACAGACGCAGGTCATTCACACACGTACGCATCTCTCTCTCTCTCTCTCTAATAACTATTTAGTATAATTCATTTAAATAAATGTAATCGGAACTCCATGTGAAGACGTTAGAAATGTGCTTCTCTTAGCAGGAGCCTGAAATCAGGACACACTTCCTTTCCTTCTGCACTGAAACCTGCATCGCAGTCATGTACAATTACATTTTACATACAATTTTTTTTTAAAAAAGAAAAAGAAATGAAAGAAAGAGAGCGAGGGTGATCTTGAGAGAAAGCAAAAACAAACGAGGGGGAAAAAAAACACAAAAGTGAAAGCAAAAAGAGAGAAAAAAGGTAAACAAAGTAAGGGAAAAAGAAAGAAAGAAAGAAAGAAAGAAAGAAAGAAAGAAAGAAAGTAAGAAAGAAAGGATGAGCGAAACAGTCAAAGTTAAAGACAGAAAAGTTTGAAAAAGAAAGAAGGAGGCAAAGAAGGATGGATAGACAAAGAGTTTCCCCTTTGAGAAGGAAAATGGAAAAAGAGAGAAGGAATAAATGTTTTAGAAAAACGGTGACAAAAAAGATCAATAGACGGAAAGAGGGGAAATGAGAAAAATGAGAGAATCATAAAAAGAGTAAAAAGAAAAGGACAAAAATGTTCAAAAGAGAGAAAGTGAGAGAGAGAGAGAGCACAAGTGACAAAAAAGAAAAAAATCAACAGAAGGGAAGAGAGAAAATGAGAAAACTGAGAAAAAACAAGAAAAAAGAAAGAGAGAGTGGTATTTTGGGGAATAACAATAAAGCTCTGGTTTTATAAACGCTGTAAATATCAGACGGTCTCTGTGCAGGAAGTGTAAAAATCTATTTATAAATCAGGACTGCATGGAATCTGAGGAGAGAGACGGGTCGGAGGAGAGAAACGGGTCAGAAGAGAGAGACAGCTCAGAGGAGAGAAATGAGTCGGAGAAGAAAGACAGCTCAGAGGAGAGAGACAGGTCAGACGAGAGAAACGGGTCAGAGGAGAGAGACGTGTCAGAGGAGAGAGACAGGTATGAGAAGAGAGACAGGTAGGACGAGAGACACAGGTATGAGGAGAGAGACAGGTAGGACGAGAGAGACGACAGCACTCAGAGGAGAGAAAAGCGTGGAAGCTGGACTGATTTCTCTCAGTGTGCACTCGCGGCTAATCACAGCACACATTCAGAGGAACAGAGTCGCACACAGCTTCCACACGCTCCAGAAATATATAAATAAAATCACGCCGCTTGTCTGAAACAGCGCAATGGAAGTGCTTTAACTCGGCCCACACTTCAGCCTGATTGTGAGGAGCTGATTAATCACCTTACTCGAGTCACATGGAGCACCACAGCAGCTGCAAAGCAACATGGGAGCAAACGCTCGCCTGCCTCCCCTGTAACTGTTCGCTTTAAACGGCGTCTAGCTGAGTTTCGGTGTTACTGAGATATCGTAAGGTTAATAATCGTAATAACTGGGTGTCGAAAGCTAACGTTAATCTCCATCTGGTTTTAAATCAGCAAACACATTTAACTGATTAACAAACTGCAATGAGCTGGTGTAACTTAGGGGGGCGGGCAAAATGTTACCTCAAAACAAAACTAAAAAATAATGGTTTTTGGTGTTAAATTACTCTAAAAGTGACTCTAAAGTAAAAGATGTAAAAAATAAAAAAATTAAAAAATCCTTGTAAAGGTATTTATTTGTGCTCATAAAAGTGGAATAAAATGCAGGTGCATGTTGTTAAACACAGGCATGAAGCAGGTAGTGACATTATAGTGTGTGTGTGTGTGTGTGTGTGTGTGTGTAAATATCAGCATGGAGCAGCAGGGGATTTGTCTGTGTCTGTGTGTGTGTGTGTGTGTATAAAGTATTCTCCTTATCCGGTGTAAATACTCGTACAATCACACCACAAACTGAACACGCACTCTGAACACGCACTCTGAACACGCACTCTGAACACGCACTCTGAACACGCACTCTGAACACGCACTCTGAACACTGAGCTGCTGAAAGCGAAGCAGATAAATGACCCTCTGTATGCAGAGTGGCGTTTAATGAGAAGGTTAAAATAAGCATGAGGAATGTCACAAGTGTCAGGGCACTAAATGGAAAGGTTCCCCTGCTAGGGCCTTTTAATTAACACAGTGCGTGTGTGTGTGTGTGAGAGAGAGAGAGAGAGAGAGAGAGAGAGAGAGAGAGAGAGAGAGAGAGAGAGAGAACAAAAAAAGTCAAAAAGTACTTTTTTCAAAAACATGGAAAAGACAGAAAAAATTGAAAAAGGAGGATCAAAGAACGAAGGAAGGACATCATGACGGAAAGAATGGAGGGAGAGAGAGAGAGAGACAGAAAAAAAGGAAAAAAGAGAGAAGAAAAAAGTTTTAGAAAAACAGTGAGAAAACAAAAGATCAATAGAAGGAATGAGAAGAAATGAGAAAACCGAGAAAAATGTAAAAAAAAATAATAATAATAATAAAATTAATAAAATTAAATAAAAAAAAGAGAGTAAAAAAAAAAAGAAAGATAGAAAAAGTTCAAAAGAAAGATCAAAGAAAAAAGAAAGAAAGAAAGAAAGAAAGAAAGGACATCTCCAACCTCAGACAATGAGATGGTGGTTCACAGTGTAACCTCTAGAGCCAACACACACACACACACACACACACACACACACACACACACACACACACACACACACACACACACACACACACACACACAGTCGGCATGTCGCCTAAACGGTTCCACACCATTACAGGTTCTCAAACATGATTAAATCTCAAGGAAAAGTGAGACGGAGCTGAAAGCACTCGGAGCCTTTATAAGCTCAGGGAGCCGAAGCCAAATAATATAAAAGAGCGACGCTGAACGAGAGGAAAACTGAGAAAAAGAGATAAAAAGGAGAGGAAGCTGAGGCAAATAGAAATGCTGGAACTTTTCCAGAGTTGGCGCTGTGGAGATCAGCATGAAGACCAGGCCTGGAGGAGCACGATGGAGACATGAAAGTGAGAGGAGAGAGAGAGAACAAAAGAAAGAAAGTAAAACTCGAAAGCAAAAAGTAAAAGGAGAGAAAGAAAATAACTTTCAAAAGGTGAAAGAGGAGGTAAGTGTGAACACAAAAATTAGGGGGGAAAACAAGACAAACAAGAAGAAAGAACAGTCAAAAAAAGTATCATAAGAAAACAGAAAAATATAACAAAACAAGCAAAGAACGATAAAAAACTATAAAAGCAAAAACAGAAGGAATAACAGACAAATAGCAAGAAGAGGAGAAAAAGAAAGAAAGAAAAATAAAGGAAAAAACAAAAAGTAGTAAAAAAGTGAAAAAGAAAGAAAGAAAGAAAAAGAAAGAAAGAAAAATAAAGGAAAAAACAAAAGTAGTAAAAAAGTGAAAAAGAAAGAAAGAAAGAAAGAAAGAACGAACAGTAAAAGGCAAAAGAAAAGAAAATAATACAAACAAAAATAGCTAAAAATGTGAAAGAGGAGAGAAGTGTGAAAACATAAAAGTGAAAAATAAACAAGACAAGCAAGAAGAAAGAAAGATCAAAAATGGGGGGAAAAGTTTAAAAAGGAAAGAAAAACAGAAAAATACTAAAATACTAAAATCGAAAAATAAAAACC
This sequence comes from Cranoglanis bouderius, assembly GCA_023630585.1. Taxonomy (NCBI): domain Eukaryota; kingdom Metazoa; phylum Chordata; class Actinopteri; order Siluriformes; family Cranoglanididae; genus Cranoglanis; species Cranoglanis bouderius. The sequence goes on from CM042540.1 coordinate 6,485,558, forward strand.
TAAAAGTGAGAAAATAAGAACAAGCAAAGACAGAAAGATCAAAAAAGTGCAAAAGCAAAAAAAGAGAAAGAAAAAGTAAATAAGATGAATGAATGAAAGACACAAAGAAAGAAAGAAAGAAAGAAAGAAGGAAAGAGAGTAAAAAAGTGAAAGAGGGAAAAAATAAAAGTGTGACAAAGCATAAAAGTGAAAGTAAACAATGATAAGGTCGTCTGACGGAGATGGAGACAAAAGGGTTAACCTGCATCTCTCTCCCCCCCCCTCTCCCTCTCCGCATTTCAAAGGTTAGCCGTCTCTCTACTTGCGCTGTGGATCTGCCAAACACAGGGCCTCTCAAAGAGCTGCTTCTGCGGTTGCTGTTAAAAAAAAAAAAGTAAAAAAAAAAAAGCACAACAGAAACACACAGAAGAACGTCTCTCCTCCTGGTCGCGAGACTTTCACCAGCTCAGGAGCTTCTACCAGCTCGGCTCTGTGCTTCTCTACATCACTGCTTCATAACCAGGAGAGGTGCAACATCACGTAAAAGGTTGCAGCTCGGCTGAGAGGAGGTGACGCACATTTAAACCCTGACTCTGTACATCTCATGCAGCAGAGTTAAATGTTCTATAATTACACACACACACACACACACACTATATCAGTGAGAGATAATGGACTATTGTGAACAATGGCGTCTGCATTGTAAGAACAAGAAAAGAGAACAAAAGCATGGTGTGTTTTCTTCCCCAGCTGTCCCGCTATCACAGCGTATAATCCAGAGGCAGAGGTGAGAACACAGCACAGTCAGAGTTCTACAGCGAGAACCCCACCATTAACTCCAAAAAGTAGAACCGTGTCAAACAGAACACACTGCACACTCGTTTTCAATCCTCTGAGAACACCGTTTCAAACTGTGAGAAAGATCTGTAATGAAATAAGCATTCAGTGATGTTAGAGTCAAGAAATATATCCTGAACTACAGTTTAATTAGAACGCCACTATATACGTTGTAAAAGGTGGAAGAGGGGAAAAATAAAAGGAGAGGAACATAAAAATAGTAAAAAATGAAAAAGTAAAAGAGAGGAGATAAGTGTGAAAGTGTAAAAGCAAATAAGACAAGCTACAGAAAGAAAGAAACAGGACCAAAATGAATCAAAAATAGTAAAATGAAAAATGAAATAAAGGAGATAAGTGTAAAAACAAAGAAAAGAATGAAAGAAAGAAGGAAAGAAAGAAATAGTAAAAAAGTGAAATGAACATAAGTGTGAAAACCTAAGTGACACATAATGAAAGAAAAAAGAAAGAAAGAAAGAAAGAAAGAAGGAAAAGTAAAAAAAGTTAAATAAACGTGTGAAAACAAGCGACACAGAAAGAAAGAAAGAAAGAAAGAAAGAAAGAAAGAAGGAAAAGTAAAAAAGTGAAATAAACGTGTGAAAACATAAGCGACACAGAAAGAAAGTGTTTAAAAAGGTGAAAGAAAAGAAAACAAAAACAGTAAAAAAAAAAGTGAAAGAAGAGATGAAAGTGTTAGACAAATGTTAAGACAAGCTACAGAAAGAAATAAATCAATAAAAACAAAAAAAAAATAGTGAAGAAAAAAGTGAAATAAAGGAAATAAGTGTAAAAACATAAAAGTGACAAAGTAAGTCAGATAAGGGAAAGAAAAAAGACAGGAAGAAAGCAAACGTTTAAAAAGGTGAAGGAGAGGAAAAAAATGAAAGAGGATGAAAATGCAACATGAATGACAAAGTAAATACGACAAGAAAAAAGACAGACAGACAGACAGACAGACAGACAGATAGATAGATAGATATAAAGTTATAAAAAAGAAATAATTTTAATTTTAATAAATAATTTTATTTATAATTCAGATTTTATTATACAAACACTAAGAGCATTAGACACTGTAGTCGTGGCTTTTCAATGTGTAAATATTATGAATACTTCTTAAATTGTAAAAAAAAAATATAACTTTTTCCATCACTAAGTATAGATCATGATTCTCTCTAATGTAGTTCGGCTGTTCTGCTAATTCTCATTCCATTCAAATAAAAGTCAATAAAATCATAAAAATTCTTACGATGTGGTTTTGTTCATACTCGGGTCCAAAAAGTCCAAACAGACAGGAAAGAAGTCACTTTAGTTTCGGGTTTATTTTGCAATAAAAAGAGGAGCTGGTGTAAAAAAAATTAATTAAATAAATAAATAAATAAATGGCTGATTCTGATTGGTTGCTTTGTAGCATTGAAATCATCTTTACCAAATATAGTCCCGCCCACATCAGACTGGCTAGAACAAAATGGCAGGAAATAGAAATTCAGGAATCTCTTAACTGACCTTTTGTACCAGCTGGTGGTAAATTCACCACAGAAGCTGTAAATAACAGTAAGAAGATAATAAATAATTGACTCACTAATCATTCTGGATGTCAGGTGCTAAGTAAAGATGACAAACATCCAAAAGTGCAGCTGAATCATCAGTCAATATGGCATCCTTTAGCCATTCAGTGCTCAAACTAGCGTAAAGACATTACGAAAAAATAAATAAATAAAAATCACTCATGGTTTGGAATTTCTTCTCAAACTAAGTTTTCTGGAATGACCAGGCCAACGAGGCTGCACGTGTAAACATGCACGAGTCATGTGGGCCATGATTAAGAGATCCAGACGGAGATATTCTTATCTGATGTGGCCTTTCCGAGCAGCTCCAAGAGGCCTTGGAATAGAAGGTTTAGCATGTTTAGCTAATGTTAGATATTCGTTCATTTAGAACTTGGCTGTATGGAAAAGCTAATGCAAGTCACATATTACATCCAAATTACATTTACCTTTCCAGCTGCTAGACGTCCGTTATCGTGATACGACTGCTGTAATAGTGTGCCGCTCTGTAGGGGGTGTGTCGCACGGCACATTAACCCACATGACTTTTACCTAGCACTCATACTACACCATGGTTGTACTCGTATTTAAAGCACTGCTTTTTTATTACTGCTTAAACTGTTTGGATTAGAACATTTTACAGCAAGAAACTACAGGTTGATCAATTTTCTGATTTTTTTTTTTTTTGGGGGGTAAGCTGTACCTATAACATGTCTTCTCTTCTACTGTGGTAATAACAATAAAATCCAAATTCAACAGAAAAAAAATTATTTTGCCATTTTGATCCACTTACAACCAACGCATTATCTGAAACTTAGCCACTCTGATCAAAGCTTTAAGCTCCGCCCACTTCACAATCATGTCATTTCGTATACAGCTGAAAAGCTTGTTTAATGATATACTGTATGTGCCAGTTTACTGTACGTTTCATTTAGATATACATTTTGATAACACCTTTACAACCATTATAAATCACACAATCGATTGGAGAAACGCATAAAATCAGTTTGTGCATTTTTAAATCCTCAAAATCATTTCTCAGATTTTTTTTTTTTCTTATTAAAAACAAACAAAAAAGTCTCATTTTATAGATGGCCCACATTTGTGAAGTTTTAATTCATTTTTATACATATTTAGAAATATAGGAAAAAGAAGTTTCTCAAAATGTTGACAACTGTTGGATTTATATTAGGCTCGGGACAATTGATGATAGTATCGGGAATCGCCGACAGACTCCAACGGTCGCAGTAGCTATCAATTTGGACGATTAAATTTCGATGTCTGTCGAACAACGTCGTGTCTGCAGCTTTAAGAGTGACAGGAATAAAGTGATTTCACTTATTTCGGATTCTATACCAACCTTGATAGCCTGCTGTCTAAGAACAAAACATCTTTCTCTGATGTACCTCAGCTGTATCTAATCGCTGACTAGCCGCTAACGCTAGCGATCGCAGCTGCAGCCCACACGAAAACAGCTCCCGGTATCTCTTTCGTCGTGTGTCTCTGAAAAACTTAATATATAGAAAATAATACATTTTCATTCAAATTATTCACACTTTCATCATGCTAATCAGCTTTAGTAGTTTGAAAAAGTTGAACTCATTTTGTTTGGCAAGGTTTCATTGACATTATCACGTTGCAGTCACTGCTAGCCCCTTGTGCTGCCTTCTCCGCCTCTCTAACTAGCATTTACTAGCATAACGTAACCTATTAGCTAAACTACAGCAACACAGCCTGTTGGAGACTACATCTCTAATAAACATTTTGTCATTAAAACACAACACTTTTTTTTTTCAGTCCGCATTTGAAAGGCTTTTGATCTTTAAGCATCGGTATTCACCGGTTTGCAACTTACATTATGCTAGTTCATGCTAATGAGCAAGCTAATGTTTTCCCTATCAGTTACAGTAATCTATCAAGCAAAAGTGAGGATAGTTTGACAATGCTCTGTTATAGCTATTGTCATAAAATGAATTTCTAACTGAAGTGCTAAACAGGAAGGGGGGGGATGGTAGGGGGGGGATGGTAGGGGATCCAAAATCATGTTTGCGATGTCATAGAGACGACTCTTTTTTTCGAAAGAGAGGCCTGACTTGAAATTCCAGAAAGCTATTTTAAGCGCTGGATGATTCTGAATTCAAACATTTCCTTGAGCAAATTCTATAAATGGCACTTGGGTATTTATAGAAGAAGTGCAAATGAAACGCCTGCTAGGAAAGCTGTTCCTCCACTTTTTGTTGTTCTAATAGTAGTCAAGTATCTGCTCAGGCAGTTTCGAAATTAAATCTTGCATGAACAAGATTCCAGCAAGCAGATGAATCAGGACTCCCAGTTAACGCTCTGGTTCTTGTGTAATAATATATGTGAAATGTGGTATTTCATTGCACTTCAGTCGAGGAGCGAGTAGGGTGTCACTTCATTTCCTGTCTGCTAGAACATAGCAGAAATGCTCGTCAAGTATACATGCCTTTCCCACCAGTTTCAATTCCTTTCAGAGGTTACAAATCAATAAGCCATGAAGCTATTAAGTCAATCCACATTGCATGCAGAGGGACGTAAAGTGGTGCACACGTCTCTACTGGACGTTAAATAGAGCACTGCGATTCTGCGCTGTAAACAGCCTCGTGTAGACACGTATGTAAAACCTGCGGGGTTATAAACGGACATTAACTGTGCAAATCAAGTGGTTTACAGCAGGGAATTAAATTTTAATTTGCAAAGCCCTGTTCCATCTGGACCGAACACGCAAAGCCAACATATGACACGCATGCTCTCGGCGGCAGGGCCGGAGCCAATTTACTCAACCTTTCACAGCTGCACGCATCAGAGAGCACTCGCTACACTTTTAGTGCGCTCTCCAAAACCCACGCTCAGCAAATTACACACAGCCCAACCTCGCTTTAATTCTCCTTTTACACTCTGTTACTTTCCCTCCGTAGCCTTGCTGCATAGACGATTAAGTGCACTGAAGCTACCTACTCAAGGAGACGTGTCAAAATAGCATCAGGTATATAAAGAACAAGCAGGACTAAAACCGGAAATCCCCTACCTCATCGTACTTTCGGTAAAGGCTAAATATAATTCTGACACATATGCGGGGCTTAGTCCATTTGAATGGAACTCGTGTGCAGTCCTGGGTGATATGACGACATATTATTGACATCGTGATCAATTATAATCGCAATATGATTTCCTAAGATAACGCAGGTATCATGGAATCTTTTTCAAATGTTTTTCTTTTTCAAATTGTGATTAGAGTCTAATTGGAAGCAAGCGGATTTAATGTTAACATTGTGATGTGTTAATACATTAGAATTAATTCAAATGATTACATTATTGGCTGGAGCGGATGCGACTGAAACTCGGCAGAACTGACGTTGGTGACCACTGTGCTGAACTCCAGATCTCCAAGTCCACAGTACAGCTCTCTTTGTTTCATGCAAGGTTTCTTTACTCCAGTCTTGGAGGCCCATTGCTCTGCAAAGTTTTAGGGTTTCTGTACTCATAAACACAACTGATTAACAGATCCAGAGGGCAGGACCTGGTGTGGCAAACTTGTAACTCTGGTGGACATTGGGTGTCCAAGACTGGAACTGAGAAACCTTGGTATAATGGATCTTCTTGATTACAGAGTCTGACTGGAAGCAAGCTGATTTAATGTTAAAACGTTGTACTGAACTACCAAAATGAAACTTTTTAATATATAAAAATTCCTTCAAATTATTCTAATAATTAATTTTAAGTCATTTATTTTTGTAGACATTTTGTAGACGATGCATATAACAACAGTATTATTATTGTTCTTGCATTCCCCTCTTGGTTTGTTACATTTCCTGTAAGAGATCAAATCCAAAATATTAATAAACACAGCTCTCTTTAGTCGCTGTAGCGGGTCGCAGGTCGAGCGAGGACGTTCCCGTTCCCCTGCCTAACCATCTAAACCTGCGGAGGAAGCCCTGGATGGGTCTAACTCTTCAGCCTGGATCTCTGGAGGATAGCTAAAAATACACCAGCAGAGAACGGCGGCGATTAAAAGCGGACAATGAGCAGCAGGAAGCGATTCTGAGGAAAGGTCAGGGGAAGATTCCTGTGGCAAAGGCAAGCAGGGTGACAGAAAAAGAGACGGAAGCTCAGTGGCCTCTCTACATGCCTCCCCTCACAGATGAAACCACACCGTGTCTAAAAGACCCAGGCTTTATTTTGAGATTGATGACACTCTGGATTTCTGATAACACAGTTCACACAGGCGCTGGCTTATTGGGCCACTCTGACTCATGGGAGCTGAGTCAGAGCTGAAAGGTACCGAGGCTGACTTCCAGAAATACATTTTTATAGTGTGCAATAGTGTCTTACGTCATTTGCAGCTATTTTAAACCAAGTACATATCATTTATAAGGTGCCTGTATTGGCGCCCTGTGAGTCGCAAGTTGAGAGTATGTTTAACATCAGAGAAATTAAAACATCAGCGATACTGATATGTCATATGGCTCATCTTACCATTTTACTGGGGAGGAAAAGACTGCTCTTTTGGTGTACATTTGGGTAACAACTCATACTAGCGTACTCTAATGTAAAACCGCGTAAATTTTATCGTACAAGCCTAGTCGTACCACAAGTTTAAGGCTGGTGAACTCTGACCTGCGATAGAAGATCTGTGACCAATAGAAGATCAACACGTCACGGTGTGACCTCTTCAGAATGATTATAGCGGTGTCGCACCATCCCGTTTTACACAGCACAGCTTTAAAAGAATATAAAATCAACACCAAAAGAGAAGTTGCCTAGACTGTGGTGTCGTTGCATACAGGAACAGGTGGTATATTTTAACATTGGCGTGCGAGGTCATATGCTGTACGGTTGCCGCACATATTCGCAGCGGTGTCCGAAGAAATTTCGCATGCCGAAAGTCTAGTGTGACCGCCGCTTTGGTATCATTTCTATGCAATCAAGACTCCTTGGATGAGCTCGAGCTGTTTCTTGGAGTGCTGCATCACTGCACGCCGTTTTCCCCATGGTAACACACCTGAATAACTTGCTAATTAACAGATGAGCTGAAGCATGCATGTGGAAACGCAGGGGAAAAAAATGCAAACACTATAAAAAAAAAAAAAATTTTTTAAACACTAGCACAGTCCAACATTTTACAGCTGAACAGTGCTGCAGTTTTCCGAAAAGATCGATTTCCATCAGCTCAGTCCATACTTCTCAACAACAACGTTTCATAAGCTTGCAAGAGCTTATGTTGATTCTAAAGGATATTTTATCAAACCTCAACACCCCTTCCTCCTGGAAATAACATATTAAAGACAAACTACAAGCTGTCTGATCTGCAAACACAAACCCTTCTCACTATGTGTCTGGGTAATCACGTTTGCTCCAGAGTTCTGCGTCTGCACCTAAAGTGAAACCTGACCTCAAAACACACGAAATTGAAACTGGCAGGGTTTAAAACTCATTTCTCCTAAATACCCAGTGATGCTCTCTCGGAGAGGCGATCTAGGCCAAACCACTCTCCTCTGTTCCTGTCAGAGCAGGTACAGATATCATGCCTTCACATGGCTTACAGAAGCTTGGATGGAGATAGTCATCAGACTTCATGTGATTTTGCGTCATAATCACAAAGACGAACTACTAGATAGATGTTTTAGCAGTGGTACCTCAGTGTCTATTCATAGTTGCCTGGCACTCAGTAGTCTAGTGCTCAAGGTTCTCAAACTTTTTGCACCCAGGGATTCTTTCCAGAGTAACAGAATCTCTTATGATCATGGAACGGATTTCATTTTAAGGATGACAGGCCAAATCACTTTCATCAATTCAAGTCAGGAGAGCTTTTTATTCCAGCAATTTCCACTCATCCAGATGTAGATTTGAAACACTGTGTTTCATATTAGCAAGACTTCCTCATTTTATTCAATTCCCGCTTATAGTTAGCATTATTTATAGTTGAGTTTTAGATTAACTTGTTTCATTTCAAATCAACTGACTAGTGTCAGTTCAGTTTACAATTATGATAACCAAATAATAATCAAAACAACCTCGATACCAGCGGCTCCCTGGATATAAATCACGGAACCCAGGATCCCACTTTGAGACACGTGGGTCTAGAGGTCACCACCATTTTCTTTTTCTTCACTCTACAAAAACTGACTGGCACAAAACGAAAGTTTTCATTAGCAAAATAAAGGTGCAAGCTCTCGTGTTAAATCTCCTGCTATCACACATCACCTTACAGCAAAACACGTTGAGAAAAAGAAAAAGAAAAAAAACACACCAGCCACACTCGAAAAATATCTTTTGTGTGTGATCTAAAGAAAAAACATGACAGCTCACAGTTGAACGTTGGGTGACAACTTGCTAACTTTTTGTCAAGGCTGCAAACACAACGTGCCACATTAGAAACTTGCTTAGAAAAGGATAATGACTATGACTAGTCGACTTCTATGCAGGAATTTATATTAAAGCACTTAACTACTTAACTAGCTTGCCATACTACTATTACGTTTTCCTATTACAATTTTTAGTTGTCAGTAAGGTTTCTGGGATACCAAAACATGAGACTGGGCTTTACATTAAAGCTTGTCTGATGGACAAGCTAAGGAATTTATGATTTGTCCATGTCGGTTAGTTGGTGTTCAGAACATTATGGGTTAAAAAAAAAAAAAAAAATCGCAGGACTACCCAGAGAACCATTTGTTTATGCCCTTAGGTAAAGGTCTCGCCCCTCTATTTGTTCATCTGTACGCTCAGATTGTGTCCTGTCTCCATTGTAAAGTCACTTTGGATAAAAGCGTCTGCCAAATGAGCAGACGCAAATGTAAATGTGGATCACACGAGGTCAGCCGTGGTCACGAAAGGCCAGAGTCCAGTTTCAATAGTCTGCCAAGCCTCCTCGTAGAGATCTAGATCATGCCAAATGTTTCAAATTCAAGCCCCCAAAAAGGACCTCATCCACCTGAGAAAACACAGATTGCTTGGAGCAGATGTTGAGTGCTTAAAAAGGGAACTAAACTTTGCAGAAATACTTGTGCATTTGGTGACCACTTTGCTGAATGCCAGATCTCCAGAAGCACAGTACTGCTCTCTTGGTTTCATTCAGGGTTTCTTTGGGGGTGTAGGTGTATGTTAAGTTAGAACTTAAGGCCACATTGAAACTGTCACTTGGTGCAACCGATAATGTTTTAGTACACCATAAACTCAAATATAGTGGCCAACCAGGCTATGATAAAACTTACATTCTGCTGATGCAACTGGCTGCTGGAGTTCAGCACAGTGGTCACCAACTTCAATTCAGGAGATCAACATTTCTGCAAGTTTAATTTCCCCTCAATCAGCCACATCTGCACTAACCACTCTGTATTTTGTCAGGTGGACACGGTGCTTTTTGGGTCTTGAAGTTGTGAAATACCTATTGGTTGGAGCAGGTGTGACTAAGTGAGGGGAACCAAACTTGGCAGAAAAGGTGATCTCCAGAACTGAAGTTGGTGAGCACTGTACTGAACTCCAAATCTCCAAGTCCACAGTGCATCTCTCTTTGTTTTATGCAAGGTTTCTTTACTCCAGTCTTGGAGGCCCATTACTCTGCAAAGTTTTGGGGTTTCTGTACTCATATACACAACTGATTAACAGATCCAGAGAGCAGGACCTGAAATTGAAACTCTGCTACACACTGGGTGTCCAAGAATGAAACTGAGAAACCTTGGTATAATGGATCTTCTTGACTGGAGTATAATGGGTTCCTGCTTTGCTTTGCTGATGAGACAAGTAGAACTCATCTGTTCACTATCTTCAGCCATTAGCAATCCTGTCGTTCCCTCTCAGAACCAAGAAGCAACACCAACCCAAACAGCGTTTCATTTAAAACAGCTCACAACTTACTTACCAGACCACGCCGAATGCCCCGTATCCTATAGGCCGGTCAGGCTCGATGTCCAGCTGCTGCTGTAGATGGTGTTGATGGTGGTGATGGTGCGCCTTGATGGCTGCAGCCTGCACCTGAGCGGGCGCCGCAGCCGCGGCCGGACCAGGAGCCTGTCCGGGTGCGGGCGACGGAAAATAGGGTTGCTGCTGCTGCTGCTGGCTCGGGTTGAGCATGACGGCGGCGGACGCATGTTGCTGCTGGACAGGATGGACGGCGGCGGCCGAACCTAGAGCGGGATGCTGCTGCTGCTGTTGTTGAAGATGGTGTTGCCCGGCGTGGTGGTGCTGGTGGTGGTGGATCTGATGCGGAGGGGGCAGGTGCGCCAGCTGGTGGTGGTGGTGTGGATGGTGGGCTGCTGACGCCACCGCCGAAGCTCCTCCGCTGTACGCCGCCATCATTTTGGCCGCGTTAGCAGCCGTGGTCCCGCAAAGAGCCATATGCACTCTGGCAGAGAAGAGGGGGAAGGATGTCGGGGAAGCAAGAAACCAAGATCCGCAGACGAAACCTCACAGGCCAAGATGATGAGTGGAGAAGCAGCCAGGGGGTCAAGCGGACATGGATCCAGTGGACTTGGATAGAGGCAAATTTAGAAAAGTAAGCAAGATGTCATATCGGCATGAGTGATAAGAGTCACTCCCATTTTGGCCAGCTTTATCTTGCAAGATCTGACCTACTTCTGAGAAGATCCCTCTCTTTCTCTACCTTGCATGCACAATGCCAAGCATTCAGAAGATCCCTACTAGAAATGAACAACAACAACAACACAAAAAAAAAAAAAAAAGAAAGAAAGAAAGTTAAACTAAGTAAAAAATTGAAACAAAATAATGTTTGATGTGATGGAAAAACTCCCTCTCCCCCCGTGGTGGATGATCCAGTGCGCGGCCTTAGATCTCCCGCATGGTGGAGGTGGGAAGCGCCCGGCCTCGCATCTGCTCCACCCTCGGGTTTAGTTCCCTCTCCTGCAGTGTGAAAGGGGGAAACCGACGGATGTGTGTCAGCGTGGAAAATGCTGCATTCATCTTTTAGATCTCACTGCTTGCCATGTCGGCTGATCCATGCACCGAGGCCGCGTCCACCGCCGGGACTGCATGCGGGGTTCGCAGGAGGAAGAAGTTATTTTACGCACAGCTGGAAAGTCGACCAGGTTCCCTCCATATATGCCAAATCGTTGCCTATGCGTGTGTATATGTATCTGTTGATTCTATCATCAATATGGATATTTCTTTTATTATTATTATTATTTTCTTGCGCGCAGAGGATGGCTGGCACTCCGAAATTGTTGCTTGCGCTCAGGAAAGGAAACAATCCCAAAAATATGAGAAGTGCCAAATGACACTATGTATCCAAAATCCCCATGATGGTGATCAAAAATGAGAACAATCCCTTCCCCAGAAGAACAAAAACAACAATTTCTCCCAAGGCAGCAGTCAACTTATTTTCCCCATCGATTCCTCTGTGTGTGTGTGTGTGTGTGTGTGTGTGTATGCGTGCGTGTTTTTGCTTCCACTACGGCGTCGTTAGTTATTGTATCCAAGCGCGCATATCATAAATCCTGTTTAGAAAAATATCCATGAAATTCACCAGCAAAAGAGAAAAAAAAAAACATCCAGTGTTGCTGGCAGTGACAAAACAAGCAGTCAGTGTCCTCCTCGGCTCACCCTCTAGCCGGATGGTGCTGCCAGGACCTAAAGGCACACGCTCAAACCAGGACTCGGTCCCAAATCCCTTGCTTATTCAGTACACTCGTGCGCTACCTACAAGATAATAAGAACGTGCTTCCACGCGCTCAGTAAGTGCACTCCGATTCAACTGAGCGACCTTTTGATATTCTGCCTCGCACGGACGTTGGAACGCCTTCCTGCCACCTGTGATTGAAGGAGCTCCGACCAATCACAGAGCGGGTTTCGCGTTCATTGGCGCGCGCCGGCCAATCCTTTACCAGAGAAACAGAGACGGGCTGAACTGTCGAGTGCGAAACTGACGCCATTGCGGCTCTTAGAACGGCTGCGCGTTCTGACGCAGTGACACGGAAACCTTGAGCCGGAATGGCGCTGAAGGAGCGTCAGTTTCACGCGGACGAGATTAGGCGAGGCAATCCGACCAATTGTCAGCCGCCTCTTGAAGCGCGTTTCTGGGCTGAAATGATTGCCACCATTCGCTGGCCAATTATTCTTCAAATCGTTGATGAGCCGAGGGTAAAAGGTAAAGGGCGGCCAAGTTTGTGTGATCATGATTCATGTAACTTTATTGTCTTTGTCTGTGGATACAAAAAAAAAAAAAAGACCCGATTGTTTTTGTCAGCTTTAAATAATTAATAACTAAATAAAACTCACATATAGAAATTAAATTCACATTGTGGATCAGGTGTGTTTTGGGGTTCTTTTCTAAACTTTTGTTAATATGACATGTTCCATAACTTCATAAATGTTTTATTAATATTGTACAAGCATGATTACATTGTAATACTGAATGATCATTGAACCTGGGAAACAGAGCTGGACTGAAGAATCTGTAAGGTTTCATGAGGACGAAATGACCACACCGTTCATCATATTCCCAGAACTTTCACTGTACCCTCAGGGGTATGTCTTGCACCTTTAAAATGCCTGGAAGCGGGGAAGAATTGATATGATTTGAGGTACATAAATGGACCGTAATTAGTCGTTAGAGTAATGATTCCATGATACACTACATGCACTATTCCAGGTAAAAAGTCACACACTACAGGTACAAAAAGTGTACCACAACACTGACAATAAAAAAGCATTGTATAGCACTAAACCTTCTACACAGCCTCCTGTATCTCTCTCTCGCTTACCTTTAAAGTAGGTATTGCTTTTAAAAAAAAAAATTGTTGCTCATATTCAGGCATTAAAGCAAGAATTTAAAAAAAGCTGGACACAAAACCTCTAAGGAACTATTTTGGTTTTATGATGATAAAATGACCCTCAGTGGTACATGATGTAGTTCAAACGAAAAATAAATCTACATCGACATTTTACATACTGTGGGTAAAAGTTGCTTCATGACACCCGACAATGAAAAGGCGCAGTTTAGTTCTTTTTTTTATTATGATTTCTAACAGTGTATAGCGCTAAACAATCTACACAGCCTGCTGTATCTCTCTTTTACCTTTAAAGCAGGTATTGCTGATTTAAAAATAAAAGTGTGTTGCTCATATTCAGGGATTAGAAACAACCTAATGATCAATATCAGTCCATCACTTTTTCGTCAACATGCACTGACTTCTGGAAAAATAACATCAACAATATGATAATAGTGTCTTTTTTTTTTTTTTTTTTTTTTTAACATTAAATCGATAACAGTGAAACAAAAGAAGTCTGTTTATACGCATACTTTAGGCCTACTTACTGCTCTGATATCCTGTTTCACTTCCATAACATGACGTCATGGGACACAGTGTGCAATGATTTCTGTTTTAGGTTGAATTTTAAATTGGGATTTTGCAGTTTGGGGAGCACTTACTTTTCTTCAGTGGATGGAAACAACGATCGTGCAATTTGTGTGTTAGTTCACACAGTTCTTAGTATTGTTATTGTGGAAATGTCATTTAAATGAGTTTTTTTTTTTTTTTAAACAAAACAAATGTGTTTTAGTAGTAAGTGCTAAAGAAATGATCTAACTACAGTTGGGTGGTTAGACTTCCATGATTTTGTCAGTTACAGCATCACAAATTCGATTTTTGTTTATTTTCTGACAAAAGTACGCGATTAAATAAAGCATGAACACCTTTTGCTTCAATGGCCAAAACTGTTGATATAGCAGTTTAGCTGTTAATAATTGCCTCAATTAATAATAAAAAAAAACAACAACATTTATTAATAGCACATCTTTCACTGTATAAAAAAAATAATTTAAAAAATCATGTAATAATAAAGGCACAAGGATAAAATAAAAGAAGGAGTGAAAATACAAATACAGACATCAGCATAAGGAGATACACAAATGCAGAATGAAATGAAATGAAATATAAATGAAAATATAAATACCAAACAAGAGGAAGTACGTTCAATTCAAATGGACGTTAAAATGTTTTTAAAGGTGTAGTGAGCTATAAAATAAAATGAAATTGAAGCTCATATTTATGCTGAAGTTCTTTTTTTCCCATTTTTTGTATTGTAGCTATGTATGTATGCTTTTCATAAATACATAAACAGCATATAGACGTTATTCAAGGTATGGGCTTATGATATTCTCTGCATAAAACAAAAATGATCATTTTCCCCTAGCACTGTCATTTTAAAAAATATTTTTAAGGTTTTTTTTTTTTTTTCGTGGCTGAATATCACAGATGCTGTTCTTTTCAGGAAATTGTGTCAAAACGGCACCAGCAGCTGCCGAGCCTCTCTGTGTGAAGCTAATCCAAGGTGAACCGTCCAACATGGTAAATTCCAGGAAAGGTGACTGCTGTACGTTTCTCATTAAGTACCGGCCCTGATTAAAACAAAGCAATTAATCCCCTGGCCAGGTTTAAAATAAGGCTGTCCTCTTTTTAAGTGCAGTCCTAATTCTGATGGATGAGTGTGACGTGTCCCACATTGAGAGTTAATTTCATCATGGATATTAGGGAAAGCGGACCGCTCACAGCTCACAGCTCCTTCTGCCCTGAAGAGGGAGATGATTACTTTTTCCTCTCTGACCTCATGACCAAAAACTCAACTACAGTTTATACCAAGCTTAGAGTGTATTCACAGATCAATACTGCACTGTAAAGAATACTGTGTAATGCACCAGGATGTTAAATGTGTTTTACAGTTAGAGATCATCCTGTGTGGAATTCTGGGAAAATATTTAGTGGCTGATTATACTGCGAAAAAAGGACCTTACTGCAGAGCTTCTGTATCACTACTGTGACTATGGAAGGAATAAACCACTCAGTGTGAATTACTGTTACATCCCTGAAGTTGATTATTTTCCTATAACAGAACATCCCAGAGTGTGTTATCCCTCTTCTATCACAGCCAATTGCAACAATTAGAATTTTTTATTTATTTATTTATAAGTCCCTGTGAAGTGCCTTGAAACGTGCAGCCTTATTCGATGTGTTGATGTAATTTCCACTGAAACAGGAGGTCAGGGCAGGACATATTGAGTAGCTCCTCCCCTTTTTAAATAGCCAATAGCGTTTAGCTTACCTCACAGCCCGGGCTAAGCCGTACTTGACAGTTAGTGCCATGGACGCGAGCCCACTTCCTTCTTAACCAACTTATAGTTACACATAGAACAGCCAAAGACACATTTACGACCCATGCCCGCTGATTCAGCACGGTGATTTTTATAATGTTGGGGGCGGGACACTTCAGTTTCTAGAGGGCATTTCATTGGACAGAAAATCTGATGAGAAGCTGAAGTGCAGGATGATGTCATCAAAACTGTTGATCCGTATCGGTGGTAGAGAGAGACTGTACATTTTGAACGCGTGTATCTTCTAAATGCACATTTTGTCATCGTTTTGGAGCACACTAGCTTATACATAACCTAAAGAATGCACTTCGTACTATTTATCCGATTATAGTTACATTTAACTCTGTGGAATGTCTGACATACCAAATTAGCTGTAGCAGCTATAAACACTTGTTCCCTCACCATCCTCTCTTTTTTCTCTCTCTCTCAAAGTTATTAAGACAAAAAAAAAAAAAAAAACTTTACTGAGAAACCTCAAGGTAAACTCCTGTGTCCTGAAAATTTTGGAACGATTTTGATAAGATTTTACAGATTTTATAATCTATTTATATGGAGCTTCTGCTCTACAAGTCCCTGTGAATGAGCCGTTACTATAGAAACCATAATGTATTAGAACGAGCGGATTAATGTAATCCTGTGATTTGCAGTTGCACTATTGTCAGAGCTGCTGTTACAGAAAATGAATCAACACCTTCTGACCAATCAGAATGGAGATTCAGTAAGCTTTATGTAAGGAGATGTTTATACATTAACATTTACGTTTATGGCATTTGGCAGACGCCCTTATCCAGAGCGACTTACATTTATCTCATTTATACAACTGAGCAGTTGAGGGTTAAGGGCCTTGCTCAAGGGCCCAACAGCGGCAGCCTGGGATTTGAACTCATGACCTTCCGATCAGTAGTCCAACATCCAACTTTTTTTTTGTCACATTGACTTCTAGAGAGAGAATAAAAGAGAGGCTAGTGAAGGAAATAACGTTTATAGCTGCTGTAACGTACTACAACATTAAACGTAACTATAAATGGATAAAAAGCACGATGTGTTGTTCTTTACTCAACTAAAAATGGTTAGTTGACAACAAAAAAAAAAAATGTTGACAAACTGCTGTGGTATAAGTGAAACAAAACACTGCTATGTTTATGAAAATAATCACCTTCGGGTAGTTGGGTAACGGTAATGCTTCGTCGTTGATTGTTTTCCTGTAACAGCATGCCCCCATCGTGTTTTATTCCTTACTTCACAGACAGAGTCAGTAGCTATGGTAAGGCATTACAAACAGAAAGTCTTTGCAAGACACACATAAACCCAGAAAGAGTTTGTCAAGTTCACTTGGTCAGGTAGTTTCTTCTTGAATCCGTCTGATTGAAGTCTCGCTGTCGGCAGGTGATTGATTTTTTTTTTCTTTTAAAGGATTTTGTGCTTTTTCAAACTAAACACGTCTGTTAAGCTTAGAGATTATAAAGATGTAGAAACACTGCTGTGCGCTAATCTTAAAATAACCCGAAGCTGTAAAAGAGATGTAGTTACAGAAATAACACTTTCCTTCAACACTAAGCATAATAATGAACATGTTGCTTAATTCACTGAAGACCTGCTGTGAGGTTTCAGCTACAGGTGAGCACTGAGGTTCCCTCCAAAATTATTGGAACAGCAAGGCCTATTCTTTTGTTTTCGCTATACACTGAAGACATTTGGGTTTGAAAATCAAAAGATGAACATGAGACAACAGATCAGCATTTCACGTCAAATTCACATCTAGACGTGTTAAATAACTTAGAACATGACAGACCACCCGATTTTTAGGTGAGCAAAAGTATACGAAAAGATAGTCTTAAAAAAGACTAAAGTAAATAACACTTAATATTTGGTTGCATATCCCTCGCTTGCAATAACTGCATCAAGTCTGCGACTCATTGACATCACCAAACTGTTGGTTTCTTCTTTTGTGATGCTTTTTTGGTTCTCCCTTCTGTCTCCTCTTCAGGAGGTGAAATGCTGCTCAACTGGGTTAAGGTCTGGTGATTGCCTTGGCCAGTCTAAAACCTTCCACTTTTCCCCCTGATGAAGTCTTTTGTTGTGTTGGCGGTGTGTTTTGGGTCATTGTCTTGCTGCATGATGAAGATCCTCCTATTCAGATTGGACGCATTTATCTGTAAATTGGAAGACAGATTGTTTCTGTAGACCTCTGAATTCATTCTGCTGCTACCATCATAGTTAGTAGCAGTAATTTTTGGACAGAGAAAAGTCATGGATATTTCATAATGTACACAAAATGCACTGCAGAACTATTGTGTTATGGTATATAACTATATAGTACTATATACAGTACTGTGCAAAAGCAATGCTGTAGAGCAAAGACGCCTTCAAAATAATTAAATTAAATGTTTCTACATTTAAAAAAAAATACCGTAAAGAGCAGTAAACAGTAGTAAATGAAACAAAGTCAATATTTGGTGTGACAAAAAAATTAAATAAAAATAGTAGTCTCCGGTACAATTAGTGCAATTTTATAAGGAAATGAGCTGGTAAGTTTTATTGAGCATCTTACAGAACCAGACACAGTTCTTCTGGAGACTTTGACTTTCGCACTCGCTTCTTATTTTTGCAGCAAAACCCAGCAGCCTTCATTGTGTTTTTTTTTGTCTGAAAAGTGTCTCTTACATAATATGCTGCTTTCTTTAATGACATACAAACATTTTTCTGTAACATTTAATTTTCTGCTAGAAAACTAACTACGGTTAGACAAAATGTAAAAGTCCTTCGCTATTGATTACTATGAGGAAAGAAATCTTAATTAGGAGTGTATTGGACGATTGGACAATTTCGATTGATGTATCGAATTAAATGGCAACAAAGATATGTCAATTATCGACAGCAGGTGTGTAAAAAATAATGAATACATTTTTAAACTGTATCATATAGTATCATAGCAGATTCAGGGCTATCTTCAAATATCAAATCGTTGCCTTAAGAATCAAAATTGTATCATATAGTATTGTACGAATCGTTACCTTAAGGATCTAATCGTTTCATATCGTAACAGATTCAGAGGTATCCTAAAATTTCAATTCATTACCTTATGAATCAAAATCGTATCACATCGTATGATAGCAGATTCAATGATACCGTCAAACATCAAATCGTTGTCTTATGAATCGCAATTGTCTCATATCATATCAGGACATTCATATTCATTTGCAAATTAATGGTAGGCTTACTCTAGATTCTAAACAAAGCTGGTCACATGTCACATCATATCATTCTGAGGTATTGTCAAATATCGAATCGTTGCCTTATGAATGATCGTGTCGTATCGTTTCCTATCATGCGGACGCCTGAGGTTTACACCCTACTTTTAATAGAAAAGAGACATAGTTGTTGACCTTCACGAGTCGTGCAATAAATAAAAAAATACAACAGCAACAACAATCGAATGGCATTAAAAACACCATTAGACAGTTAGGTCTGTAATAAAAAGTGTCAAGTCTGAAACGGTTTCAAATATTACGAAAAGAGGGAATGAGTGCACTGATTTTCCAAATATTAATTGTTGGGGTGCCAATAATTTTGAAAACATTTTGGGTGTGCAGCTAAAGAAATGCACCAAATATTTTTGTTGAAATTAAATTATACAGTGTCCTCGTCTGTTAAAGCTAAAAAAGTTAAAGCTTTTTCCATGAGGGTTAAATTTTAATTAATTAGTTAATTCGTTAATTAATGTAATTCAATATTAAATTTTTAATTAGTTTGTGCAGATTTTTAATAATTCTGGAGTTGATTACTGGCGTTGTCCTTGTGTGCGCACAAATAAAGCTTCATACTACCTAAATGTTGGGATGTTTCATATGCAGTTTTATTTCATTTGTCAAAAACAGATATTAAAAGGGATTTTAAAAAAAATAATATAATTATAAACAAACAAACAAACAAATAGATAAATAAAGATACGTATTAGGATAACATGCACTGCACCAATAATATATGATTAATAGAATTATATAATGAGGATGAAATAACTTTCAGTCAATAAAAGTGCATTGTTTTATTTTAATATTAAATATTACTGCTTTCATCTTTGACTTAAATCTGGTTATTATAAAGAAGACACTGTGCTTTGAGGTCAACATTAGAGGGCGCGTAAGAATGGATCTCCTGCTTTCCTTATTTCTCTCCCGTTATCCTCTAAAAATAATCAACACAGTTTCTAAGCTACAGAAGAAAGATAGTGAATTGGTGGGTTTTTGTTAAATGTGAGCCAAAATTATCACAATTAAAAGAACCAAAGACTTAAACTACTTCAGTCTGTGTGCATTGAATTTATTTAATACACGAGTTTCACAATTTGAGTTGAATTACTGAAATAAATGAACTTTTCCACGACATTCTAATTTATTGAGATGCACCTGTATATATAACGTGTCTGTGTGTATGTATGTACGTGTGTCTATATATATATATATATATATATATATATATATATATATATATATTTGGATGTTTTGTTTTTTCTTTCTTTTTTTGTCTCTGTATATTTTTAGTTTTTCTTTTTTGGTAGTTTTTTTTTTTTGGTTTGTTTTGTTTCATCATTGGACAACAATTTCTAAGATACTGAAAAAAGTTCAGCAGTACTTATGGCAGCAGTTGAGGAAGTCAGCATTATTTACTTGTTTGTTTGTTTGTTTTGCTCTACTGTGCCGAACTGCTCCATTAATAAATCAACTTTGAGTCTTATCTCAATCTCATCTTCAACAGCAAGTTGTATTATCCGAATTTCCTGAAGATCACGGCGAGAAGAAAAGCTCTCGTTCTTTCTTCTTTATTTTCAGTGATATTGTGATATTAACTGTCTGGTCACTTAATTTTAACTTAATTTAAAAAAAAAAACATACATTTTATGTAACTCATTAGAATGTACTTAACGTACTCATGCCACATTCAGTGTAAAACTCAACCGTTACTCATTTACGAGCAAAATATTATTGTATGTGATGAAATGGTTAATTGCATGTTTTCTTAGATCCAGTGCTGAAAAAATATAAATGAAGTGCAACACGGCGGTGTAACGGTGGAATGACAGAGAGGTGAGTGAATGTGTGTGTGGTGTGGCTCGAGGCGATCGGGTGTAGGGGACGCAGGAATGTGAACTGAACAAAGAAACCAAACCATCGTGTGTAAGTGGAGCAGAAAACAGGTGACCTGGAGCACAAACAGTACAAAGAACACAAAGGACACACACACTGCTGCTTCAACACACTTCAGAACGATCTGATCTTTATGACGCAAAATAAAATATCAACTCATCTCTTACAAGCAACTTTTACTACTCAGTGACTTTCACTGTTTTCGCTCTTTGTATTTCTTGTTTTATTTTTATTTTTTGCTCTCTTTGTATTTGCTGTTTATTTTGTTTTTCTCTTTGTATTTAAAACAAAATACATTGTTTTCCTTATAATTTATGGTATTCCATATGGTATGGTATTTCCTTATGTAATTTTATGGTACTTCACTCTTGGTGTGGTGTTCTTGAGCTCATACGCAGTCCTAAGTAGACAAAGAGAACCCAATTAAACAACTGAGACAAAAATATTATACTTGGTCATTTATTTATTGAGCAAAATGCTCCAATATTACATATCTGTGAGTGGCAAAAGTATGTGAACCTCTAGGATTAGCAGTTAATTTGAAGGTGAAATTAGAGTCAGGTGTTTTCAATCAATGGGATGATGATCAGGTGTGAGTGAGCACCCCATTTTATTTAAAGAACAGGGATCTATCAGAGTGTGATCTTCACAACACGTGTTTGTGGAAGTGTATCATGGCACGAACAGAGGAGATTTCTGAAGACCTCAGAAAAAGAGTTGTTGATGCTCATCAGGCTGGAAAAGGTTACATCTCTAAAGAGTTTGGACTCCACCAATCTACAGTCAGATTGTGTACAAATGGAGGAAATTCAAGACCATTGTTCCCCTCCCCAGGAGTGGGGACCGACAAAGATCACTCCAAGATCAAGACGCATAATAGTCCGTGAGGTCACAAAGGAACCCAGGGTAACTTTTAAGCAACTAAAGGCCTCTCTCACATTGGCTAATGTTAATGTTCATGAGTCCACCATCAGGAGAACACTGAACAACAGTGGTGTGCATGGCAGGGGTGCAAGGAGAAAGCCACTGCTCTCCAAAAAGAACAAAGATCACGTGGACAGGCCAGAAGGCTAATGGACAAATGAAACCAAAATAGAACTTTTTGGTCTAAATGAGAAACGTTATGTTTGGAGAAAGGAAAACACTGCATTCCAGCATAAGAACCTTATCCCATTTGTGAAACATGGTGGTGGTAGTATCATAGTTTGAACCTGTTTTGCTACATCTGGGCCAGGACGCCTTGCCATCATTGATAGAACAATGAATTCTGAATTATACCAGTGAATTCTAAAAGAAAATGTCAGGATATTTGTCCGTTATCTGAATCTCAAGAGAAAGTGGGTCATGCAGCAAGACAACGACCCTAAGCACACAAGTTGTTCTACCAAAGAACGGTTAAAGAAGAATAAAGTTAATGTTTTAATGGCCAAGTCAAAGTCCTGACCTTAATCCAGTAGAAATGTTGTGGAAGGGCCTGAAGCAAGCAGTTTATGTGAGGAAACCCACCAACATCCCAGAGTTGAAGCTGTTCTGTACTGAGGAACGGGCTAAAATTCCTCCAAGCCGATGTGCAGGACTGATCAACAGTTACCGCAAACGTTTAGTTACAGTTATTATATTTTGTTATTTAATATACAGCAACACTGTATATTAAATAACAAAAACAAACGTATCTGAATACTTATTTCCCCTCGTTGTGTGTTCATCCTTGTTTCCAATAAGAAAGATGTTACAGGTTTTATACTCCACAGTGACATTTTTAATAGGACACACTGATTAACCAATAAAGAAATGATTTGAACAACTTCTAACAAATGTTGTGTATTATGGGAATATTCAGTGGAATATTTACTCAAAACCTCATCACCTTTCAGCTGAACACCTAATAACCTAATGCTCACGGGTGGAAAGTGAAGAATAGACATATTTAATCTACTCTGATCTTTTTATTTGGTTAAAATGAACTGAACTTATTCATAGTATGGCCGTTATATGATGTATTAGGCAACAGCGACATCCAGTGGTGGTAAAGCGAATTAAAAGGAAAAGAGTTTGCTTTACGTTCAGCAGCAGTGTATGAAGCTGAGTAATGATTTCTTGATCTAAAGGTCTATTTTAAAGACATCAGCCCCAAGTGTTAAGGAGTCTATATTTAGTATATTTAATAGATACAGCACTTTGCATAAGTATTTGCTGCACCCACCTTGGGAAGGTTTCAAGATTTTATAGGGCCACGAAAGTGGAACTGAAATTGACTTCACTGGGATTTTATGTAATGACTCGACACAAAATATCCCATAATGAAGTTCTGGGAAAGTTCTAGAACATTATCAATCAGCATTAAAATCCCAAACTCTAAAGGAGCTGGAGAGATTCACAACTCATATGGGAGAAGTTGTTTAGAGGACAACTATAGGCTCAACACTCCACAACACTGTGACAAGCTGCATAAATCCTGTGTGGAGTTTACCAACACACACACACACACAAACAGACACGGTCATGCAAACACACCTAGACACAATATCTCTCTCTCTCTCTCTCTCTCTCTCTCACACACACACACACACACACACACACACACACATGCACAAATACAAACAAAGACACGGTCATGCAAACACACCTAGACACAATATCTCTCTCTCTCTCTCTCTCGCTCACTCACACACAAAAACAAACAAAAACACGGTCATGCAAACACACCTAGACACAATATCTCTCTCTCTCTCTCTCTCTCTCTCTCTCGCTCGCTCACACACACACACACACACACACACACACACACACACACAAACAGACACAGTCATGCAAACACACCTAGACACAATATCTCTCTCTCTCTCTCTCTCTCGCTCACACACACACACACACACACACACACACACACACACACACACACACACACAAACAGACACGGTCATGCAAACACACCTAGACACAACCTCTCTCTCTCACACACACACACACACACACACACAAACAAAGACACGGTCATGCAAACACACCTAGACACAATCTCTCTCTCTCTCTCTCTCTCACACACACACACACACACACACACACACACACACACAAAGACACAGTCATAGAAACACACGTACACACGATCTCTCTCTCTCACACACAAACACAGACACGGTCACTCATACGCACAATCACACATGTGCAACAACATAGACACAATCACACACACACACACAAGCACAATCTCTCTCTCTCTCACACACACAAGATTCTTGTATACAGTTAAAGTCATAAGTTTACATACGCCTTGCAGAATCTGAGAAATGTTAATAATTAAAAATCCATCTTTTCACACTGAGGACAACTGAGGGACTCGTACACAACTATTACAAAAAGGCGCCAACATTCACTGATGCTCAAGAAGGCAACACGATACATTAAGAGCCAGGGGGGTGTAAACTTTTGAACAGGTGATCGGTGTAAATTGTTTTGTTTAAATATCTTTTGTTTGTTTTTTTTCATTTAGTTCTGCCCTTCAGAAGCTACATACGATATTTACATGTTTCCCAGAAGACAAAATAATAATTTACACTGATGATTCTGTTCAAAAGTTTACACCCCCCTGCCTCTTAATGTATCGTGTTGCCTTCTTGAGCATCAGTGAATGTTGGCACCTTTTTGTAATAGTCGTGTACGAGTTCTCAAAACACAATATTAAGAATCGAGTGTATGTCAACTTTCAAACTGGTTCATTTGTGTAAATTCAGTTATTATTGTGTCTTGTGGACTATATGTAAACATCTGTTATGTAAAATAGCTTATTCGGGGCAGCACTAAATAAAAAAAAATAAAAAAATGCAATTTTTATGATCCCTCTTATTTTTTATTTTATTTTTTAAATTATTAAGGTTTTGCAGATTCTGTGAGGCCTGTGTAAACTTGACTCCTGACACCTGACTCTTACAGTTGATGTCATAAGGCGGTGTAATTCCTGGCTGCTTGGTTTTGAGATGTACAGAAATAATCTTCACGTTCATAAGAAAGTCATTAAAGTTGAAAACATGACATTCAGAAAGAGACTCGACACTTTTCGTTTTCATGGAGTTTATTAGCAGTGACGAAGATTGTTGAAAGGGAACGTTGCCCTCCTCTTCATTACCGCAGGAGGAAATGCAGACAGAGCAACACGCAAAAAAAATGAAATATTAATTCAAAACTACTTCTTTTTTTTTTTTTAACAGTCAAAACATGGCACAACTTAAACTGTGTTGGAGAGAGAGAGAGAGAGAGAGAGAGAGAGAGAGAGAGAGGATTGTTTTTTTCTCCATGTTCTGATGGGATTCCTTTAATATTTCTTACAGCGCAGGCAGCGTGGCCTGGACTCGGGAGTAAGCAGGTTCTCAACACGGCGCATCGTTGAGCAGTTAGATGAAGACGGACACACATGCTCGGACATACACACAGACAGACGGATGGAGGGGGACAGACGGACGCAGCGGGTCGGAACGGCACGACAAACGTAACGTGTAGTAGAAAAATGTATACGTTGATGTAGAAACGTTTCCAATGTACAGAATAAACAGTCTAGTTTCAGTACGATGATCTCTCCCTGCTCTCGCACTTCTTTACTAATTTGTGGGCTTGGAATCAAGAGGTGAAATCAAGGGTTTAGATTAGTGTGCATAATCTCACACACACACACACACACACACATATATATATATAGCTATTAACTCAAAAATCGATAGGGAAGAAGTACTTCTTACGGACCAAATAAAGACTTCTGCTTGATGTGCATACCCTAAAATAGGAATTCTGTGCATCCGCCGTGTCTTCCAGCTCCACACCAGAAGTGTGTAGTTAAAAAGATCAGAAAAGAAGAAGTGCAGCACACTCTTAAGGGTTAAACAACAACAACAACAACAAATAAAAGTGTACTACACTACTAACTCTGAGCTAAAGGTGTGCATCAGGACCCCCCCCCCCCCAAAAAAAAAAAAAAATAAAATAAAATAAAATAAAATAATTAAGATAAGGTGTGGGAAAAGGGCACGTTTACTTTCTCACACACAGGGTCGGATATGAAGCTTGCAGGAAAAAGGAACGCCGCGTTCATTAACATCGGGTGAGTGGGAAAATTCCTGGAGGTGTGCTGCTCGAGGAAAGTAAATCAATGAGGTCGTGTGACGAAGCTGTGGTGTACGAGGAGCAAAATCGGAACGCAATCGAAGGTCACATCATCGCATCGCACAATCGTCATGGTGATTATTTTCCTATAAAACAGCACATCCCAGGGTGTTTTATTCCTCTTATACCACAACAAACTGCCAAAGATTTTCTATGAAATTAAAGAATACTTTTTATGCGTTTGAAGTTACATTTAACAAGTTAGTTCCAGTTCTCACTTACGTTATAGGAGCTACAAAGTCGTTCCCCTCAGGAGTGTTGCTTTTTTCTTTCTCTTGAGTTAATAATAATAACAATTAATAAAAAAAGAATTAACTGAAGCTTGTCATGTTACAGAGAAACTAGAAAGCGTCCTGAAGACTTTCCCGTGGTGGAAAAACCGAACGTTACATTGAAGACTCCTTCCACGAATGTTAAATATCGAGGACTAATAAGGTTTTTGCTTTCTTTAGGGAAAATATATTATATGGAGCACGCTCACATTCTGACCAATCCGAATCAAGAATTCAACAGCGCCGTGGTATAATCTCTCCATCCTGTTTAGTGCTGTTTAATTACTTTATGTTTTGGGAAACAGAACTAAGCAAACATCTTGGGATCATCAGGCTGGATTTAAAAAGTAGTCCCACGCACACCTCTACTCTACGGAGCCCCTAAAGAGACATTTGCGCTTAAAAAAGAAAGAAAAAAAAAAACCCTTACATCCTAACAAAAATCTTGTGAGAATGGAAACGTTCACGTGCTCAGGAGACAGTTTTCATTTTCACAAGATGTTTTTTTTTCTTAAGCAACAATTAACTGATGAACATTACATTCCTTTACTTTCAGAAAAAAAATGGAAAAATGGAAAATTCTCTCACATACACATAATTTTCCGATTTCACAAGATTTTCTTTTCCCTAACAAAAACAAGAAAGTAAGTGAAGCACAAACAACAATTCCGTACAAAAAAAATTAAATAAAAATAATAATAAAAAATTACCAAGTTCTTTTGATTCAGAAAAAAGAAAAACTCATGAAAACAGAAAATTATCTAAATGCACACAATAATTTCTGTTTTCACAATATATTTTTTTAGTATGTACAGTGGTGCTTGAAAGTTTGTGAACCCTTAAGAATTTTCTATATTTCTGCATAAATATGACCTAAAACATCATCAGATTTTCACACAAGTCCTGACAGTAGACAAAGAGAACCAATTAAACAACTGAGACAAAAATATTATACTTGGTCATTTATTTATTGAGCAAAATGCTCCAATATTACATATCTGTGAGTGGCAAAAGTATGTGAACCTCTAGGATTAGCAGTTAATTTGAAGGTGAAATTAGAGTCAGGTGTTTTCAATCAATGGGATGATGATCAGGTGTGAGTGAGTGCCCTGTTTTATTTAAAGAACAGGGATCTATCAGAGCCTGATCTTCACAACACGTGTTTGTGGAAGTGTATCATGGCACGAACAAAGGAGATTTCTGAGGACCTCAGAAAAAGAGTTGTTGATGCTCATCAGGCTGGAAAAGGTTACAAAACCATCTCTAAAGAGTTTGGACTCCACCGATCCACAGTCAGACAGATTGTGTACAAATGGAGGAAATTCAAGACCATTGTTACCCTCCTCAGGAGTGGAGACCAACAAAGATCACTCCAAGAGCAAGACGCATAATAGTCCGTGAGGTCACAAAAGAACCCAGGGTAACTTCTAAGCAACTAAAGGCCTCTCTCACATTGGCTAATGTTAATGTTCATGAGTCCACCATCAGGAGAACACTGAACAACAGTGGTGTGCATGGCAGGGGTGCAAGGAGAAAGCCACTGCTCTCCAAGAGAGAACATTGCTGCCCATCTCCAGTTTGCTAAAGATCACGTGGACAAGCTAGAAGGCTATTGGAAAAATGTTTTGTGGACAGATGAGACCAAAATAGAACTTTATGGTTTAAATGAGAAGTGATATGTTTGGAGAAAGGAAAACACTGCATTCCAGCATAAGAACCTTATCCCATCTGTGACACATGGTTTTGGTAGTATCATGGGCCTGTTTTGCTACATCCGAGTCAGGACGCCTTGCCATCATTGACGGAACAATGAATTCTGAAGTATACCAGCGAATTCTAAAGGAAAACGTCAGGACATCTGTCCATGAACTGAATCTCAAGAGAAAGTGGGTCATGCAGCAAGACAACGATTAATCCAATGATTAATCCAATAGATATGTTGTGGAAAGACCTGAAGCAAGCAGTTCATGTGAGGAAACCCACCAACATCCAAGAGTTGAAGTTTTTCTGTACTGGGGAACGGGCTGAAATTCTTCCAAGCTGATGTGCAGGACTGATCAACAGGTACCGCAAACGTTCAGTTGCAGTTATTGCTGCATAAGGGGGTCACACCAGATACTGAAAGTGAAGGTTCATATACTTTTGCCACTCACAGATATGTAACATTGGGTCATTTTCCTCAATAAATAAATGACCAAGTATAATATTTTTGTCTCCTTTGCTTAATTGGGTTCTCTTTATCTATTTTTGCGACTTGTGTGAAAATCCGATGAAGTTTTAGGTCGTATTTATGCAGAAATGTAGAAAATTCTACATAAACTTTCACGCACCAAGGTATGTATGTTTTTTTTTTTGTTTGGTTTTGTTTTTTTTTTTTTTTACAAAGGTCCCTTCAGGGGCTCCATACTACTCTAATAGCATCCTTTGAAGAAAAAAAAAAAAAAAAAAAAAAAATTCCTACCTTTAAAGTAATAAATATGTTTGCTAAGGGTTAGGACCAACTCACGCTAACCGATTTCTAACACAACTGTTAGGAAGTCAAGGAGAAAGTAGCGAAGGTGCATTATAGCAAAAAAAAAAAAAGAAACAGAAAAAAAGCAGCATTTAAAAAGCAAACAAATAACCTTTATCGTTATCTCGGTTATGACGTACATATTAATTATCTGGATGTTGCAGTGAAATGTCTCGTAAAAGATCCAGGGCTGAACCGTGAGCCAGCTTCAGAAACAGAAAGCGGCAACAAAGCCAAAGAAACTGTCAAATTTAGAGAGTTTCGTGTTAAGCGGGAAATCGCTGTTAATTTTTTCCAACTCTGGAGCTGGCAGTGTTTATGACCCTGTATGGGCGGGGGGGAAGAAAGGGAGAAAAAAAAATGAGAGAGAGACAAAAAACGGTACACAATGCTAAATGATCCACTTGGCTTTCTACTAGTCTAAAATCAGTTTCGTTAGATAGACCCAAAAAAAAAAAAAAAGATTTGTAGCAAACATGGACACCCTTTTTTTTTTCCTCCATTTTTGGCAATAACACTGTTGGTACATTTCATTTCACTCTCCTTGGGTAATTTTCCAAATGATTCCTTTTTCTTTTTTTATAAGTATTTTCCCCTTTACAAGGACCTCCAGTCCGTTGTTAGAAATTAGTATCCTATTCGTAATTGCTATAATTTCTGTTACGCACTGATCCGTCGACGTTCTGTCAAGATAATACAATTTAAAAATACATAAAGTGCTACTCATTATATATAATATATGAATCAATTATCTTGTGATGAGATAAAATAGATGAAGAAAAAAAAAGGTTAAATCTTAATATTTGCTTCATGACACTAAATAAAATGAACGAACAAACAAAACAAACAAATAAACAAACAGACAATTTCAGGCTGTAGAAAAACCGAACGCCTGACGACCCCCGGCTTTAAATTATGAATCCATGAGATTGAGAATAAAAGAACAGAGCCCTGTTTAACTGTGAATGCATTAAAAAAATAAAAAATAAGTGGTGCTCGTTGAAAATAAAGAAAAAGAAATGGAAAAAAATAATTAAAAAAAAAAAAAGCTGGGTGCCTGTTCATGTGCATCAAACAAACGGTTATTGTGTCATGCTAAACCGTGGCCTTGAAGCCATAAAAACAACTCGCACCACAACAGCAGATTCTGTTCCTTGTGCAAAAAAATACAGAGAGAAATAGACTAAGAAACAAAGCGCTAAAGAAATAAAAAAAAAAAACTGAAAAAGAACTGGCGATGAAGCGATTTTAACGTCCGTGGTGCATCTTATCTTATCTACTCGTCCACTGGGATCTAAGTGTCTAAAGGTAAAATGATTTATAAAAAAAAAAAAAAAAGGTCAGACTGTACTTTAGCTCCGTCTCTGCCGTAGGTGCGCCGGCAGGATTACAGGGTGACGCGAAAGGTGAAAAGACGACGATAAGACTAGTGAATCTTCCAGAGGACGTACACAGACAGCAGTTTGCAAGTCTATTCTCACTTAAGTGCACCCTGGAAACCTTAGAATTTCATTTCTATTTTATGTATAACTGAAACTAAATGAAAAAGAAAAAAAGAAAAATAAACATGACTCATCCAAATTCATTCACAAAATTAAGACAATTATCACTTGCCTTAGCAAGTGCCAGCTCGACCGAAATGTTTTTTTTTTTTTTTTTTTTTTTATGTCCCCTGAAACATTGAACAGTTCATCATCGGTGATGTAACCCTCCCAGACACCAGAGGGTGACGTTTTTTTTTTTCCTTTTCATGCCCGTCAAAAGGATTTCAGTGTGTTCGAACACGAGAGCGCAGTGCGTCCGAATGCGAGGTGCTTCCTCTTCTGAGGCAGCCAGCAGGACGAAGTCCGCCATCTCAGCTTTTAAAAGAAATGCCGTACTGTAAGAGTTTGTGAATTCTTGAACATCCCTAAAAAAAAAAAAATGTAATTGTCTTCAGCAAAAAAACAAAACAAATAAAGGTGGGGGGGGGGGTTTGGGGGGGACAAACAAAAAAAACCAAACAGGTCCTGCTTTAGAAGCGTCTTGGCTCCAGGTCCTCGTTTCTCGTCCATTATTCAGCCAACCCGTTTCATCCACTCTGCGCTCAGCCTCTTTAAACACTCCGTCAAAAGAGAGCGGCCTTTGTTCTGAGTCACCATGTTTGTTTCCGAGTCAGAGGCTGTGACCGGGTTTCTTGAAGCGCTTTTTTTTTTTCTTAGCGGAGTCCGGCTGAGGAGACGGCGTGTCCAGACTGAGCCTCACTGATCAGGACCGTTCTTAGATTCACTGTAGAGCACTACGCGATTTGGATCTGGAAATGGACAGTGAGGAAAACTGTCATTTTAATTCAATTAAATTTTAATCTTTATAGCACTTTTAACAGCAGACTTTATCACAAAGCAGCTTTACAGAACTCCAGATGTAGATTTAGGCTACGTTCACCAGTTTTACCAGTTTGAAGTGAAACAAATCGGATTTTCTTTCTTAAACTCCGGTTTATACTCGACGCATAACTTGTGCAGAAGCAGCGGCAACGTGAGCGATACTGTTCACACACTCGCGTGTGTACTTTATGCATGTACTTTATCTGGAGGATTATAAGCGACATCCACTAGAAAGCACATCAGAGCCAAAGCATCCTGTAAACGATTTCATGTACAGCAATGTTAAACGACGTTTCTCTTTCAGACTTTTCGTCGTCATCATGACTGTTGTCATGAGCTTCATCTCAAATAGAAAACTCTGACCTTACAGTCAAAAGTGCTTTACTAATCTAGAGAAGACTAAAGGTAGGTTTGAAGGCTAATCAGTTAGTGTTAGTACTCAATAACACTTCAAAATAGTGCATACACTACAGTATATGGCCAAAAGTATGTGGACACCTGACCATCACACCTATATGTCCTTCTTCCCCAAACTGTTGCCACAAAGTTGGAAGCACACAATTGTCTAGAATGTCTTTGTATGCTGTAGTATTACAATTTCCCTTCACTGGAACTAAGAGGCCCAAACTTGTTCCATCATGACAATGCTCCTGTGCACAAAGCGAGCTCCATGAAGACATGGTTTGCCAAAGTTGGAGTGGAAGAACGCGAGTGTCCTGCACAGAGCCCTGACCTCAACCTCACTGAACACCTTTAGGATGAACGCCGACTGCACCCCAGGTCTCCTCGTTCAACATCAGTGCCTGACCTCACTAATGCTTTTGTGGCTGAATGAACACAAATCCCCACAGCCAATGTGCCAAAATCTAGTGGAAAGCCTTCCCAGAAGAGTGGAGCTTATAATAACAGCAAAGGGGGACTAAATCTGGAATGGGATGTTCAAAAAGCACATATGAATGTGATGATCAGGTGTCCACATACTTTTGGCCGCAAGTATGCAATTTGAGACAACACTAGTTTGTTTAGCTAGTTGTAGACACAGTGTCACATGGTTCTATACTGCCCCTGACTATTTACATTGCTACTGCAGCACATGCAAGCGTTGCGTTAATATTTGAGGACGTGCCCAAGCAACTGCAGGATACGCACAGCAGCAAATTGCACGTGTATGATTAAAAGCAAATATAGTCTGGCTTTAAATGTAACACAGCTCTGCTTTTTTTTTTCTAGACTATGGGGACACAGAAATCCTACAGTCCTAGATTTGATACAGATCCAATATGTGGCCATGGGACATGAATGACAACTGACATCATGGTCTTTGTCAGTATCTGGTGTGGACAATGCGGCGATACAGCAATGCAGGATAGCGACTATCCAGCAACCGCAGTAACTGTTTCATTTTCTTAATTTGGGCCCCGGTTCATGATTTGCGATCAAAGCCATTCACGGCTTTATCTGTTTGGCAGCACGGAGAAGGGAAGCTAAGATGCATCAGAGAAAGATGTTGTGTTGCTTTGCTCCGATGTCGGACAGCAGGTTATTAAGGTGCGTATAGGACACAAAATACGTGAAAAGAAACACATATTACGCAGACACCACGTTTTCCTCAAGATATTTAAATCATACAACCTTGATAGCCATCGCAATAGCTGTGATCTAACGGCGATTCCTGATAGTGTCATCAATCCTAAGTTACAGCATGTTATATTTAAGCATAGCTACATACCTAATGAAAACTTCTGAGAAAGTCAATAAGGAGTAGCATTTTCTGGTTAAGCGTACTTGTCTGCGGGGCAGCTACAAATTAAAAGCCATTAGTCTGGTATCCTAATTATATGAAGATAATTGGTCTAAAGATAATTGGTCCTAAAAATTCAAGTCTACTGTAGATATCAAGATTAGCGATCAATAAAAAGCTACAATCTAAATGCATTTCCACTATCGAACATTACAGATTAAAATTAAAAACAAGACACTTACCTTGCTTTTGCAAATTCAAAATATATTCCATTTCTGAAAAAAAAAAAGAAAAGAAAAAAAGCTTATTGTTTGTACTAATGTTCCTTATGAAGATGCTTAAAAACACTTGCAAGCAGCCTTTATTAATTCAAATGCTTACAGTTACAGACCAAAACCTTGTGCGTCAAAATATTTTGCATAAGCAAATTCATCTTGCAGACTAGAACCTGCTTCAAGTCTGCGTCAAGTTTAAAAGTTCACTTAAAGGATACTGGAATTAAATTAGTTAAATTAGCCATTGTCAAACGCTTTAACATCTTTGACATAAAAAAGACTAAAACTAAAAAAAGTGTTTGCATATAATGAACAGGAAACATTATCACATGACATCAAGCAAAAAGATATTTGCGAAATTAATAAGAAGTGATGGTGGTTCACCTTTAGTGTGATATACTACAGCAGCTTTAAGATCAAAAAAGTCCCAGCTGGCCCTCCTCTCGAAGCCCTTAGTGTAGCCTTGCTCCCTGGGCAGAGACAACTTGCGGGGCAGCTCTGCCCCAACGTCCTTAGAGGAAGAGCAAAACACTATTGCACCAGAAACCCCAGGCCCATCCTTTTTCGTATCCACCTCGAGGTTCAAAGACTGAGGAGAGCCTTCGGTAGACCCGCTGGCCGCAGACGGGGTGAGGTTTCCTCCTTTACTCACGCTAGTCCGTTTGTCTAGGAAAGCTGACTGATCTGGCCTCTGGGGGGCGCTGTGTGTCTGTGTAGCTACAGCGGCAGTGCAGCCTCCCTGAAAGTTCACCTCTCCGGTTTTGGCCTTTGCTGTCGAGCCGCACGTCGGACCTTCTGGACCGCCGCTGGGTTCGTTGATGAATGACAAACCCCACTGGTTTTGGAAGATGTCGCCCAGAGATTTCTGATTGGGTGGAGGGTCAGATTGACGGCCGCTGGGGAGAGAAAGTTGCATATTGGAAGAGGAGGAGGCGGAAAGGGGGTAAACAAACAGATTAGGTTTCCTGGGCTCAGGCGTGGTAGTTGAGGTGGAGGGATTGCAGCTACTGCCGGTGGAAGATGCTACATGATCAGAGCCTGCTGAGGAGACGACTGGTACGGGGGAGGAACTGGGGACCGAGCTGAAGTGGGGACCAGGCAGAGGGCAGGTGTTGCCGTCACCGTTGCTAAAGCTGGCCGAGGTGATGGTTTTCACAGCCGACATGGGCACCTGCGATGGCCTCCCGGGTACCTGTGGAGCAGGAGCAGGAATCTCTGTGCCAGTCTGGGCTGCCTTATTGAGGTTCTCCTTCACTTTGCTTGCATAACTGATCTTAGGCACTATCTTCGCGCTACTGTTGTCCACAGGAAAGACGGGTGGCGGCTTGAACAGAGTCCATGAGTCCTCTTTAGCCGATGCTGCCACTTTCGTTTTAGTGGACTTATCCTCAAATTTTTTTCCAGCGCTTTTCCGGTAAACCTCAGACATCGGTAGCGCAGGTGGGGTAGTGGTTGCCTCTCTAGTTTTTGCCAAGCCACTGGAATGGCTGTCTGTCTTTGAGGAGGCTCTGCTAATTTCCACCTGCGCAGCTGAGGTTCTGTCAGCCAGTTCTAGAGCGGCTAGCCCTGGTTCTTGCTTACTGGCCTGCTGCATGGCCTTGACCTGGCTTGAAGCAGTCACATTGTCCAAAGATTTGCTGTTCCTCTGGGCTCTGCGCTTCTTCGGTGTGGTGTAACCGCTTTCCGAGCCACTGCCATCGTTGTCTGTGCCGGGCTTGCCAGGATAACCGTTGGTGAGTGGTCCACAGTTTAGCGTCACCACACCGTTTAGAGACACCAAGGCCTCCTTTTTGCCCTCATGTGTGGTCAACTCTGAGGGCTTGTCATTTTTGCAGTCCATACTGTTTCTACTAGTGTTATTGCCTTTCCTTTCCCCCTTCAGGAAAGTGTGTGAGGGCTGTCCAGAGGGTTTCGGTTTCAAGTCAGATTCTAGGAGTTTGTCACCATTTTGGCTCGCTGAGTGCAGAGAGCTGTCTAGGTCAAGGAAAGTGGGAGTCTCCTCTCCCTCAACTACAAATCCATTTATTTTTCCATTCTCTGCGGGTAGAAAAAGGACACACTGGCAATTAAAATTAAATTAAAACCAAGTCATCCGATTAACAAAGAGCCCAAGTACAAATCTAAGCCAAATCTCCTTGCAGGACAAGGCTGAGCCTGGTCAAAGTTTGCATAAAGAGTATATATGGAATATATGGAATAGGTTAAATAGTAGAGGGCCAGAATGATCAGGATTACGGTCTTCCATTTAAATAAATAAATAAACAAACAAACAAACAAACACAAGGGGGAAATCAGTTGCCTGCTACATGTTAGCGACTAACCAAACACACACGTGTGGGGTTTTTTTTAAATTCAAAATGTCAAGGATGCACCGATCAAATACAGGGTACTGGCCTCAAACACTACATCAGCACTGGACCAGATTTGACACTCTTTCTTTTCGGCTTTCCGCTGACATCTTTTATGCTATTTACATGCATGGTGTTGACTGTCACGACACAAATCCTTCATATGAACACATGGCACAACTTGTCTTAAAGCATGTCGCCGTCATGCTTCTGATGTTTCACATAACTTGGCAAATGAAGCTTTTGGACAGCAAGCTAAACATGTAGGATGTAGTCTCAGGGAATGCCTTAAACCCAAAACCCTGATAAGGGGATCATAATGAAAAGGGAAAAAAAGGGAATGGAAAAATCTCTGGAACTAAAACAATCATGTTTTTAAATAATGTTGCTGACTAGTAGAAATGGTTGAAGGAAAAAAAAAAAAGGCTGATGTCAACGATACTCTAACTTCACCCTATTTTTAACCCCAAGCAACTGACAAGTCCAAATAAAACTCGGTCATATTTGGGATGTTTGCTGAGCTTTAACACAAAAGTAGACAATGATACTTCCATGAGCACCCACTATTCCTTGTGGACTGAGCATGTGCATAGATCTCCTTTCAGTGGATTTTCTGAATAAGGTGTTTACATGCAACAAATTCTGATTAAAACAGGCAGATTCCAGAGGTGGGAATTTGGGGTACCTGAATATTGTCTCAATCTGAATCGGGCAATCGGATTGCGGCATTTACATGACTCAATACTAATTAGAATATTGCCAAATTCCGATTAATATCGGAATATTGATGTGCATGTAAACATAGTCGTTGAGATTACAATCCATTTAATAATGCTAGTGTGGTCAACCAACTAGGTGCTAACTAGCCAGCTGAAGATAACATGAGCATGAAATAAATTAGTGACTGAGAATATACTAAATGTAATTCGGGCTTGGACAATACAATATACAGCGCCCTCCATTAATATTGGCACCCTTGGTAAATATGAGCAAAGAAGGCTGTGAAAATTGTCTATTTTTTAACCATTTGATCTTTTGTTCACATTCACAAAAATACTCTGCTCTCATGGATATGAAACAATTGCAAAAAAAACACAGGTTCAAAAAAAAAAAAAAAAAAAAAAAAAAAAAAAAAAAAAAAATTTGTTAAATATAGGTGTGCAACAATTATTGGCACCCTTTTAGTCAATACTTTGTGCTACCTCCCTTTGCCAAGATAACAGCTCTCAGTCTTCTCCTATAATGCCTGATGAGGTTGGAGAATACATGGCAAGGGATCTGAGACCATTCCTCCATACAGAATCTCTCCAGATCCTTCAAATTTCCAGGTCCACGCTGGTGGACTCTCCTCTTCAGTTCACCCCACAGGTTTTCTATGGGTTTCAAGTCAGGGGACTGGGAAGGCCATGGCAGGACCTTGATTTTGTGGTCAGTAAACCATTTTTGTGTTGATTTTGATGTATGTTTTATATCCTAACAAAATGTCCAAGTCCTCTGGCAGAAAAAAAGCCCCAAAACATTAAAGCGCCACCACCATATTTAACCGTGGGCATGAGGTACTTTTCCATATGGCTACCTCTCTGTGTGCGCCAAAACCACCTCGGGTGTAGGGATGGCGATTTGGACTTAAAACTATATCACAATATTTTCTGGCATTTATTGCGATAACAATATCAGTGACGATATAAATATAGTACCATTCACCACTGTTTTTGGCTACAAGAGATAGCTGCATGCAGTCTTGAGAGCCTCAGAAACACTGATCTAAAAGTAAAACTTACTCATCAACAGATATGCTCCTAAATTATACCAATTACATAAAAGAATAAAAAAAACCCAGTAAAAATCCAAACACCCTGCTCCTCGTTTAGCGATAAAGTCCTCCTCAGCTTCACGTCCGCCTTCCGCCATACTTGTTTTCTTTCTGCACGTGAGCTGCGAATGGGTCGCCGACTGTCGCACACAGAAATACATCATCAACTTGGCTTTATCGTTATTATCGCGGGAAGACTAATTCTTATTGTGGGGTGAATTTCTACTGGTATATCGCGAACGATAAAATATCGCCCATCCCACCTTCCCACTCCCACCTTCCCACTCTGGTGTTTATTACTAAAAAACGCTCTATTTTGTTATTAAGATTCATCTGACCATAGAACCCGATCCCATTTGAAGTTCCAGCAGTGTCTGGCAAACTGAAGATACTTTAGTTTGTTTTTGGATGAGGGTAGAGGCTTTTTTCTTGAAACCCTTCCAAACAACTTGTGGTGATGTAGGTGACTTCGGATTGTAGTTTTGGAGACTTTCTGACCTCAAGACGCAACTAACTTCTGCAATTCTCCAGCTGTGATCCTTGGAGATTTTTTGGCCACTCGAACCATCCTCTTCACAGTGCGTTGAGACAATATAGACACACGTCCAATTCCAGGTCGATTCATAACATTTCCAGTTGACTGGAACTTCTTAATTATTGCCCTGATGGTGGAAATGGGCATTTTCAATACTTGTGCTATTTTCTTATAGCCACTTCCCATTTTGTGAAACTCCTTGACAACCTTTTGCCGCACATCACAGCTATATTCCTTCGTCTTACCCATTGTTATGAATGACTAAGGGAATTTGGCCTCATATTTATACCCCTGTGAAAAAGGAAGTCATGGTTGAACAATTTCCTGTTTCTAAAATTTTAAATATCAATGGGAATATACTTCAAATATACTTTTCTCATATGAATTCATAGGGGTGCCAATAATAGTTGCACACCTATATTTAACAAAGATTTTTTATTTTGGATAAACCTGTGTTTTGTTTGCAATTGTTTGATATCCATGAGAGCAGAGTATTTTTGGCAATTTTTTTTTAGCAAAAGATCAAAAGGTTAAACAATAAAGACAATTTTTCATAGCCCTCTTTGCTCATATTTACCAAGCGTGCCAATATTAGTGGAGGGCACTGTATGTGTATATTATATATACAGGTGCATCTCAATAAATTAGAATGTCGTGAAAAAGTTCATTTATTTCAGTAATTCAACTCAAATTGTGAAACTCGTGTATTAAATAAATTCAATGTACACAGACTGAAGTAGTTTAAGTCTTTGGTTCTTTTAATTGTGATGATTTTGTCTCACATTTAACAAAAACCCACCAATTCACTATCTCAACAAATTAGAATATGGTGACATGCCAATCAGCCAATCAACTCAAAACACCTCCAAAGGTTTCCTGAGCCTTCAAAATGGTCTCTCAGTTTGGTTCACTAGGTAAGCCACAAACATTCATTGCCAAAGAAGCTGGCTGTTCACAGAGTGCTGTATCCAAGCATGTTAACAGAAAGTTGAGTGGAAGGAAAAAGTGTGGAAGAAAAAGATGCACAACCAACCGAGAGAACGGCAGCCTTATGAGGATTGTCAAGCAAAATCGATTCAAGAATTTGAGTGAACTTCACAAGGAATGGACTGAGGCTGGGGTCAAGGCATCAAGAGCCACCACACACAGACGTGTCAAGGAATTTGGCTACAGTTGTCGTATTCCTCTTTTTAAGCCACTCCTGAACCACAGACAACGTCAGAGGCATCTTACCTGGGCTAAGGAGAAGAAGAACTGGACTGTTGCCCAGTGGTCCAAAGTCCTCTTTTCAGATGAGAGCAAGTTTTGTATTTCATTTGGAAACCAAGGTCCTAGAGTCTGGAGGAAGGGTGGAGAAGCTCATAGCCCAAGTTGCTTGAAGTCCAGTGTTCAGTTTCCACAGTCTGTGATGATTTGGGGTGCAATGTCATCTGCTGGTGTTGGTCCATTGTGTTTTTTGAAAAGCAAAGTCACTGCATCCATTTACCAAGAAATTTTGGAGCACTTCATGCTTCCTTCTGCTGACCAGCTTTTTGAAGATGCTGATTTCATTTTCCAGCAGGATTTGGCACCTGCCCGCACTGCCAAAAGCACCAAAAGTTGGTTAAATGACCATGGTGTTGGTGTGCTTGACTGGCCAGCAAACTCACCAGACCTGAACCCCATAGAGAATCTATGGGGTATTGTCAAGAGGAAAATGAGAAACAGGAGACCAAAAAATGCAGATGAGCTGAAGGCCACTGTCAAAGAAACCTGGGCTTCCATACCACCGTGCCACAAACTGATCACCTCCATGCCGCGCTGAATTGAAGCAGTAATTAAAGCAAAAGGAGCCCCTACCAAGTATTGAGTACATGTACAGTAAATGAACATACTTTCCAGAAGGCCAACAATTCACTAAAAATGTTTTTTTATTGGTCTTATGAAATATTCTAATTTGTTGAGATAGTGAATTGGTGGGTTTTTGTTAAATGTGAGCCAAAATCATCACAATTAAAAGAACCAAAGACTTAAACTACTTCAGTCTGTGTGCATTGAATTTATTTAATACACGAGTTTCACAATTTGAGTTGAATTACTGAAATAAATGAACTTTTCCACGACATTCTAATTTATTGAGATGCACCTGTGTATATATATATATATATATATATATATATATATATATATATATATATATATATTTATTTTACTTTGATACAAATACCAAGTATGACCATGTCAGTTAGCAAAACAACACCAAAAAAAGTCTTGTGTTTAAAGAAATTTCTATCTGTTGAATTCTTGACTCTGATTCGTGAGCAGCTGCAAATCACAGGTTCATATTAATGTGCTTGTTCTAATAC
Organism: Cranoglanis bouderius; assembly: GCA_023630585.1. NCBI lineage: Eukaryota > Metazoa > Chordata > Actinopteri > Siluriformes > Cranoglanididae > Cranoglanis > Cranoglanis bouderius. The sequence continues at coordinate 6,525,543 of CM042540.1, forward strand.
ATTATCATTTCTATAGCAACAGCTCATTGTGACAAGGGACTTGTATGGCGGATGCAGGGATTGGTGGCAGGACAAAAGTATCGTATCACGATGCTGCAATACATGATATGTATCACGATATTTAGGTTTGCCAGTAAAACAGCAGTGCTGCATTTAAAAAAAAAAAACAAAAAACAAAAACAGATTGGTAAAATTTTAAATTATGATTGATTATTTATTTTACAAAAATAAATGATAAAAAAATAAACCTATTTAATAAATAATATCTACATCATCTAAGGCTAATAAAAATGCAGAAAGTTTTTCAGAGGTAATAATAATAATAATTCATTACATTTATATAGCGCTTCTCTAGACACTCAAAGTGCTTTCAACCACCACCAGTGTGTAGCATCAACCTGGAGGATACGACAGCAGCCATAGTGCGCCAGAACGCCCACCACACACCAGCTATTGGTGGAGAGTAGAGATGGGTGATGTAGCCAATTCAGGAATGGAGATTATTAGGGGGCCATGATAGACAAGGGCCAATGGGGCAATTTCTCCAGGACACCGGGGTTATACCCCTACTCTTTACAAGAAGTGACCTGCAATTTTTAATGACTACAGCTCATTTTTACAGTATAGTGTCCCCGTCACTATACTGGGGCATTAAGACCCACACAGACCACAGGGAGAGCACCACCTCCCTAATACCACTTCCAGCAGCAACCTTAGTTTTCCCCAAGAGGTCTCCCATCCAGGTACTGGCCAGGCTCAACCCTGCTTAGATTCAGTGGGAAACAGGGCGAGAACTGCAGGGTGATATAGCTCTGGCAAAGCTGTAACTTTAACACTGCATTCGACTTAACTTGTAAGTTGTAATTTGCAGTGATAAATTACAGAATTTTCCACCTCAGCACCTTTGACTTACGTGGGGGAATGGATGCCTCCATGTTTTTCATTTGCTCGCTAGCTGTAATGAGTGATGTACATTTTCCTCCTCAAAACAGTGAACTGTATAGTTAGCGTTATAGATTTAACAAGCAAATATATCTGTATGTTGATTTGATCTAAAACAAGCACTTGTATATACAGTATAACTCGTTTAAAGGTAAGAACAGCTGCTTTGTTTACTTTTGATTTTGTGAGCGGCCATGTCGATTTGTCGGCACTCTGTAAAAGACTACACCAAATTGACGTGCTGGAATTTTAAGTTGACGGAGGCGTTTTCGTTGGCTTTTCGCGGTTGGAGGTGGGGAAGCTGCAACCCCAAGTCGAACGCAACACGATAAGCTACGTGGTCTTTTTGTCTTATTAAATTCAAGAGAGAGAAAAAGAGAGGTTGGTGAAGGAATGACTGTCTATAGCTGCTATAACGTAAATGAGAACCGGAACTAGCTTGTTTCGCCAAGATGTTCCCTGTGGTATAAGTAAAATAAAACACCTCAGAGTGTAAGCAGTAACTCTTCTTCATCACTCCACCTTGTCATTGATTATTTTCCTATAAGGGCACAACATGGAGTGTTTTATTCCTTACTTAAGCAACACGTTCTGACCAATCAGAATCGAGAATTCAAAAGCGCTCTGGATTAAGATAAAATAATAACATAAAAATACTTGAATATGTAACAGAGTCAAGCAGAACGGTTCTACTAGGTGGGTGGATGACAAATTTGGCAATTTGTTGATCTTTAAGTGGTATTTTTAATTATTATTTTTTACATATATTTAGCTGTAAAGGTGATGTTTGTCGTCTGTGGGATTTAGTCAGCTAGCAGTGACAAGCAAACTGCAAACAAGCTGAATACATTTCTGAAAAAAAGTCATAATTCGCAAAGAACCGACAGCGTGTTTTATAAACTTAGACAGTGATCATTATAGCTAAGTAGCCGTAAATAGTTGTTGTTTTTTTTTGCGGGTGCAATTCCAGTCAGGCCTTCTGCACTCTCACATGACTGCCAGCTTGAGCAACAGGGCCTACAGCCTGCTAGCATGCCAGCTAGCTCCCCGTGCCTAGCCTTAATTTTAGCCTTGAAATTAAAAAAAAAAAAAAAAGTATAAAAGCTGGATCACTTTTAATTATGCATTGTTCACTCACACTGCAGAACCTGTATTTTGTCTTAGAGGTGTCCTGCATTACATAATGTTATCCTTTGAGACTAACATGAAATAAGTTTATGTCGGCTTTTTTTTCTTTCCTTTCTTATTTTCCTTTTCCCACCCGCTTTCTGGCACGTTCCCACCTCCTGTCCTGTGATTGGTTGAACATTTATACTCAGCACCAATCCGCAATCTGGAAATGATTTACCAGCCAATTATAAATGGAGGCGGGGAATGTGACAGAATACGGATAGGGGTGGAAAATACGCGTTCCATCCAAGATGGCTGACAGGAAATAAGCTTAGCGAAGCTAACTGTCTTAGCGGCATTCCACAGGAACCGGTTAGTGTCGCTGTGGAAAGCCAAGTGAGCTAATTCGTGTTATTTTTTTCTGTCGCCAGGAGAAATAATGTAGAAGTCGTATTTTAAATATTAAAGTGTTTTTAATAAACGGCTATAACGAGGTTTTATTTTATATATTTGTTTTATATTAATCGGTTAGCATGGGTGGAAGCCGGTGCACAAGGTCAATGTCCACACTTGCTAGCTTCCCGAAAGCTAATAATAACAAAAACTAGCTGAATTAATCGTCTCACTGTTGATGACAAGCGTTAAGTGAAGCGCAAAACGCAGCCAACGGACAAGTTATAGCGTGTCACCAACTTGCATCAAGGGGTAGTGTGATGATATTTGAAGTTTAAAGAAGTTAAAAATCGAGGCTAAAAGACTAACCTGTTTTCTTCGTCTGCGTTTCCTCGTCCTGGAGCTGACGGCAGCTTTGATCATCGTTCAACGATAATCTCGATCGATTCGGTCCATCGTCCGCTCCGTGACTGAGCCGTATCCCGCTCGCCCCTGTGGAGGGCCGCTCCGCCATATAAGTGTCATTAACAGTGAAATGTGCTCAGCTGGGTCTATACACCACAGCAAGAGCAGCACAGATACGGGCAGTAGAGTAGAGCTGCGAGTCGACTCCAAAAAACGACTCACTGGGAATCATGAGTCGACTCTAACTGATTCAATTGATTCATGCAGAGATTCATTTACTCATTCATCCATCTTCAGTAAATGCTTTGCTCAGGGTCAGGGTGAATTCTTCCCAATTATTCTGGGAACATTGGGAGCAAGGTGGGAATACACACACCAGTTCATCCCACACACACTCATTCACACAGGGGCAATTTAGATTGACCAATCCACCTCCTGGCATGTTTTTGGGAGGTAAGAGGAAACCGGAGAACCCAGAGGAAACCCACACGGACACAAGGAGAACATGAAAATCCACACACACAGCACCTGAACGCAGGACCTTGCCTTGCTTCCCGAGGAAACACTCACTGGGTCTGAAAGAATGCCCTTCTCTATCCCCCATATTTTCTAGTGCATTATGGGTGTTTTGTACCACCTGGGGTATATCATTATTATTAACATAATTATCCAACTCTTCAGATATTAAGCTCGTTATTTCAATTTGGGCAACAATTCGCCGGTTTATCAGAGCATTTTATTCCTGAACTTAACACATGCCATCCAAGTTGACATTATTTAGAGGATGACTTCATTCATTCATCGTTACTTTGCGCTTCCGGGCCACGGTGGATCTGGATCCTATCCTGGGAATGCTGGGCACAAGTCAGGCATATACAGTGCATTGTGGGATTTCATAAGCGCCCCAGAAAATGAGTATAATACAACAAAACGCAAAAATACTGCACTATGTAATGACCATGGTGTTAATTTAGACGTAAATGCTAGACTGAGATAGTTACTAAGAAATTAGAGTTACTGATACTACTAACTAAAATTGCAGTAGTTGTTCAACTCTTCACATAATACCATGTGAAATAAATGAGTTAAAACCCCTTTGTCATTCATGCCACCAGTAATGATATAATGCACTTATTAAATATTAAATATCACCCTGTTTATTTCACAGTTCACAAGGTCTCCATTTCCTATCCTGTGTTTTAGGTTTCAAAATCTAAAAACAAACGATTTGGGGGGAACTGACTGATTGAATCGACTCCAGTGAATCCCAACACCTTTGAATCAGAATCAGAGTCAACTCTGACCATTTTTTTTTTTTTTTGGAATCGAACAGCCCTACAATAGACCCAATCACCGCCTGCGCTCAGAGGCGCCAGTGCGCCGCAGCCGCTGTTTTGTTCCACTCGCTCGGTGCAAGACTCAGGATTTGTCCAAAACCACACCCTGTTCACTATTTAGTGCACTAATCCATTATATTTCTGCATTGTTTGCACATATGCTGGTCCTGATTTTCATAACTAAAGCACAGACTCTCAAATGACCATCACATATGCACTTACTATCAACAATTTATTTCAAAATATTGTTTGAGGCTCTGTAATATTTGTCATACATGTGGGGCACAAGATAAGGTGTGAAAGCCATTATTTTAGGTTCTTTATATGTTTTTTTTGTTTGTTTGTTTGTTTTTTGGAGGTTCTAGCTAAAGAGAACCTAAAGAGAACATAGAACCTAAGGGAGGGGTTCTCAACCTCATCAACCTCAACTACACTGTAATGATACCTCTCCCCCCAACCCCCAAGTGGTTCATTTCTACACTTGGAAGCTGTTTGGATTAACTGAAGCCAGAGTGCTGCTGTGGCAGAAGGCTACCCACTGAAATATCACCCATGTGCTGATCAGATTACGGACATACACTGCAACATATAGCATGACTATTACATTTTGTAATACACTATAAGGCCAAACGTATGTGGACACCTGACCATCACACCCATATGTGGTTCCTCCCCACCAAACTGTTGCCACAAAGTTAGAAGTGCACAATTGTATATAATGTATTTGTATGCTGTAGCATTACAGTTTCCCTTCACTGGAACTAAGAGGCCCAAACCTGTTCCAGCATGACGATGCCCCTGTGCACAAAGCGAGCTCCATGAAGACATGGTGTGTTAAGGTTGGACTGGAAGAACTGGAGTGTCCTGCACAGAGCCCTGACCTCAACCCCACTGAATATCTTTGGGATGAAGTGGAACTGGAGCCTCCTCACCCAACACCAGTGCCTGACCTCAATGTCACTAACGCTCTTGTAGCTGAATGAACACAAATCCCCACAGCCACGCCCCAAAATCTAGTGGAAAGCCTTCCCAGAAGAGTGGAGGTTATTATAACAGGAAAGGGGGAATACGTCTGGAATGGGATGTTCGGCAAGCACATATGGGTGCACAAACATTTGGTCATATAGTGTTTGTGAACAGAGATACAGCATCACACTGAGTTCTGATTTATTGAATATTTACAGCAAGTAATACTCATGGACATACACTTTATACATTTATTATAATAAAGAATTCTTGACCCTTTTGTAGGCAGAAACCAGTTTAACTATAAAATAAATCCCACAGATGCCCTCAGTACACATTTATTTCATGAACCTTATTTGAATGTGTACAATAATATTTTGTCTGTTTATTAGGGTCAAAGTGTTTTTAAAAATTTCTGAACACATTGACCCAAGTTTACTTTATTTATGAGCTGACTTGTAGTTAGGTTTGGATTAAACCCATATACTTCGAGGGATCAGTCAAACAGGCTAAGAAGGATCTGAACTCAGTAACTAATATCATAAGTTTGATCATATGAGTTGGGATTACCATCATGGTGACTATAAACAAGAACAATCACAGGTCCTCTGGCTTTGCTTCACTCCCCCACACTGAGAATCGGTGCTCTCTGTGTCCCGTCCTCACGTTTTGAAAATATTGAGGATCAAAACCATAAAGTGTAAAGTTGTTCTGTCCAACAGCTTGTTTATGGATCCACTGCTCATTTCCATGCTGATTTAGATAAACAGCTGTATTGTCTCAGGTTTACCAGAGGAGGTCAGTCAAAGTGCTTTATCAGTTTAAAATAGTTTGTGATTTACTGTATATGACATACAACACAATTCACTCTCAATATATTAACAGCGAGGGAAATGTAGGTTTAATGATATGGCCTGAACAATATATGTATGTATGTATGTATGTATTTGTTTGTTAATAAAAAGTCTTTTTTTCTAATTTGTTCAACAAAACTGAAATATTAGCAAAATAATTTGGCATTCAATTACTTTTTCTTGAAGAAAAGTTTTATTTTTTTCTAATTATTCTTTTTTTTTCATTTTCCTAATCCATAAAAACATCCTATTTTGACAATTGTATTGAAAAAAAAAAAAATAATAAATATATATATATATATATATATATATATATATATATATATATATATATATATATATATATATATTAGCATATAGAAATATTAACATAAAATGAGTTCCTCATGAATTATTTATTTTTGTTTGTTCGTTTTCCTGATCCCTAGTAATAAGAGGTTATTTTGACTAATTTGTTCAACAAAAATGTTAACATGCAGCGACTTTCTCCTGAGAATTAAATATATTTATAGATTTATCACCATCCACTTTAATAGGAACACCTGTACATCTGCTTGTTCATGCAGTTATCTAATCAGCCAATCTAATCAAACATCAGGATGGGGAAAAGTGTGATTCTGTGACTTTAACTGTGGCACAACTTTTGGTGCCAGATGGGCTGGTTTGAGTATTACAGAAACTGCTGATCTCCTGAGAATTTTTTTACACACAACAGTCTGTAGAGTTTACACAGAATGGTGCAAAAAACAAAAAACATTGAGTGAGCGACAGTTCTGTGGGTGGAAACGCCTTGTTGATTAGACAGGTCAGAGGAAAATGGCCAGATAGGTTCGAGCTGGGAGGGTATAGTAACTCATATAATCACTCTTTACAACTGTGGTGAGCAGAAAAGCAGCTCAGCATGCACAAAACATGGAAACTTGAGGTGGATGGGCTACAACAGCAGAAGACCGCATCGGGTTCTACTCCTGTCAGCCAAGAACAGGAATCTGAGGCACAGGCTCACCCAAACTGGACAGCTGATTGATATATACAGCCGTGGCCAAAAGTTTTGAGAATGACACAAATATTAATTTTCACAAAGTTTACTGCTTCAGTGTTTTTAGATCTTTTTGTCAGATGTTACTAACTGTTACTGAAGTATAATCACAAGCATTTCATAAATGTCAATGGCTTTTATTGACAATTACATGAAGTTTATGCAAAGAGTCAATATTTGCAGTGTTGACCCTTCTTTTTCCAGACCTCTGCAATTCGCCCTGGCATGCTGTCAATCAACTTCTGGGCCACATCCTGACTGATGGCAGCCCATTCTTGCATAATCAATGCTTGGAGTTTGTCAGAGTTTGTGGGTTTTTGTTTGTCCACCCGCCTCTTTAGGATTGACCACAAATTCTCAATGGGATTAAGGTCTGGGGAGTTTCCTGGCCATGGACCCAAAATGTCGATGTTTTGTTCCCCGAGCCACTTCGTTATCACTTTTGCCTTGTGGCAAGGTGCCCCATCATGCTGGAAAAGACAGTGTTCGTCACCAAACTGTTCTTGGATGGTTGGGAGAAGTTGCTCTCTGAGGATGTTTTTGTACCATTCTTTATTCATGGCTGTGTTCTTAGGCAAAATTGTGAGTGAGCCCACTCCCTTGGCTGAGAAGCAACCCCACACATGAGTGGTCTCAGGATGCTTTACTGTTGGCATGACACAGGACTGATGGTAGCACTCACCTTTTCTTCTCCGGACAAGCTTTTTTCCAGATGCCCCAAACAATCGGAAAGGGGATTCATCAGAGAAAATGACATTTCCCCAGTCCTCAGCAGTCCAATCCCTGTACTTTTTGCAGAATAGCAATCTGTCCATGATGTTTTTCCAGGAGAGAAGTGGCTTCTTTGCTGCCCTTCTTGACACCAGGCCATCCTCCAAAAGTTTTCGCCTTACTGTGCGTGCAGACGCACTCACACCTGCCTGCTGCCATTCGTGAGCAAGCTCTGCACTGGTGGTGCCCCGATCCCGCAGCTGAATCAACTTTAGGAGACGGTCCTGGCGCTTGCTGGACTTTCTTGGGCGCCCTGAAGCCTTCTTCACAACAGTTGAACCTCTCTCCTTGAAGGTCTTGATGATCCGATAAATGGTTGATTTAGGTGCAATCTTACTAGCAGCAATATCCTTGCCTGTGAATCCCTTTTTGTGCAAAGCAATGATGGCTGCACTTGTTTCCTTGCAGGTAACCATAGTTAACAGAGAAAGAACAATAATTTCAAGCACCACCCTCCTTTTAAAGCTTCCCGTCTGTTATTCTAACTCAATCAGCATGACAGAGTGATCTCCAGCCTTGTCCTCATTAACACTCTCACCTGTGTTAATGAGAGAATCACTGACATGATGTCAGCTGGTCCTTTTGTGGAAGGGCTGAAATGCAGTGGACATGTTTCTTTGGGATTAAGTTCATTTTCATGGCAAAGAGGGTCTTTGAAATTAATTGCAATTCATCTGATCACTCTTCATAACATTCTGGAGTATATGCAAATTGCCATCATAAAAACTGAGGCAGCACACTTTGTAAAAATTAATATTTGTGTCATTCTCAAAACTTTTGGCCACGGCTGTATATTCTTTATTGAATCAGTTTTGAATAAGAACACTAATTATATTAAACTTTCACTAATAATAATGTTTGATGTATATTTTAGGGACAACTTAAACAGGTTGGAAGGTAAACCTTCTTCCCATTGACAACTTTCTGGCAGAGGGCAGCAGATTTTCTCCAAGAATTTGACAGTATTTTGCCCCATCCATTTTCCTTCTGTCCTGACAAGTGCTCCAGTCCTTGCTGCAGAGAAACACCCCCATAACAGGATATTACCATCTCCATGCTTTACTGTAGGAATGGTGTTATTTGGATGGTGATCTGTATTGGATTTCCGCCAGACATATCATTTGGTGTTGAGGCCAAATAATTAAATTTTAGTCTCATCTGACCATAACACCTTTTTCCATGTGGCCTCAGAATCTTCAAGGTGCATTTTGGCAAAGCTCAGTCGTGGGTGGCTTTTTTCTTGTAACCCTCCCATACAAGCCACATTTGTGGAGAATTTGTGATATTGTTGTCACATGCACACAATGACCACTCTTTGTCATAAATTCCTGCAACTGCTTCAGAGTTGCTGTAGGCCTCTTGGCAGCCTCTCTGACCAGTTTCCTCCTGGATTGTTCAGCCAGTTTGGAGTGACATCCTGATCCAGGGAGGGTCTTTATTGTACCAACTACAGGGCAGTGGTAGCTCAGTGGTTAAGGTGTTAGACTACTGATTGGAAGGTCATGAGTTCAAAGGCTGCCACTGTTGGGCCCTTGAGCAAGGCCCTTAACCCTCAATTGCTCAGATGTATAAATGAAATAAATGTAAGTTGCTCTACATAAGGGTGTCTGCCAAATGCCATAAATGTAAATACCTTCCACTTCTTAATAATAGACCTCACTGTGCTTCTAGGCATTGATAAAGCCTTTCAAATTTTTTTGTATCCATCTTGTGACTTGTGCCTGTCCACAACTTTATCCCAGAGATCTTTTGACAGTGCCTTGCCACCCATCGCTGATTGTTTGCTATAGTTGCACTACAAAATGCTCCAGGAAAGCTCTTTTCATGCTGAGCTAATCAAAATGACCACAGCTGAACACAGTTGAAAGTCAAATGGCTTTGTGTACCATTTAGAAGGTGATTAGCTACACGTGATTGAGTTTACAAGTCATTTTTAGGAGGTTGTGTCTGTCCCTATGTTCTGGTCAACTCTGTTACCTCTGTTATAAAACCACATAAAAATCTCCAAAGTGTTCATATATATATATATATATATATATATATATATATATATATATATATATATATATATATATATATATATATATATATATGTATATATATATATATATATATATATATATATATATATATATATATATATATATATATATATATATATATTGTGTCTGTCCCTATGTTCTGGTCAACTCTGTTACCTCTGTTATAAAACCACATAAAAATCTCCGAAGTGTTCATATAAACAGCATGTGACCTGCACCCAGTGATGTCGCTTCTTCTGGTGGGAAACTCTGGAAGGCAGCGAGGTTTATCATGCTCCTTCTCTCATTATTTTATGCAAAATGTTGAGGATAAACCAACAGTAGATTAATTATTTGTCAAATCTGTTACTGTGATATTGCAGTGAATCTCTCATTTAAGACAAGCAGAGTGGCCGATCTGGGGATAAAAGGAGCAAAGGTACAAGCACAGGTATTGGAGAGATGTGCAGCATAGGTGCAGAGCAAGAAGGCAGAAACCTGTAGAGAAAACACCACCACATCATTCCACAATCTTGACAACTTTTCAGTTAAATGTGTTGATATCTTTACTCTAAAATACTTAAAGTTGAATTAATGGAAGTAGAGACAAAGTTCTTTTCATATATATATATATATATATATATATATATATATATATATATATATATATATATATATATATATATATACATACATATATACACATACACATACAGGTGCATCTCAATAAATTAGAATGTCGTGGAAAAGTTCATTTATTTCAGTAATTCAACTCAAATTGTGAAACTCGTGTATGAAATAAATTCAATGCACACAGACTGAAGTAGTTTAAGTCTTTGGTTCTTTTAATTGTGATGATTTTGACTCACATTTAACAAAAACCCACCAATTCACTATCTCAACAAATTAGAATACTTCATAAGACCAATAAAAAAACATTTTTAGTGAATTGTTGGCCTTCTGGAAAGTATGTTCATTTACTGTACATGTACTCAATACTTGGTAGGGGCTCCTTTTGCTTTAAATTACTGCCTCAATTCGGCGTGGCATGGAGGTGATCAGTTTGTGGCACTGCTGAGGTGGTATGGAAGCCCAGGTTTCTTTGACAGTGGCCTTCAGCTCATCTGTATTTTTTGGTCTCTTGTTTCTCATTTTCCTCTTGACAATACCCCATAGATTCTCTATGGGGTTCAGGTGTGGTGAGTTTCCTGGCCAGTCAAGCACACCAACACCATGGTCATTTAACCAACTTTTGGTGCTTTTGGCAGTGTGGGCAGGTGCCAAATCCTGCTGGAAAATGAAATCAGCATCTTCAAAAAGCTGGTCAGCAGAAGGAAGCATGAAGTGCTCCAAAATTTCTTGGTAAACGGGTGCAGTGACTTTGGTTTTCAAAAAAACACAATGGACCAACACCAGCAGATGACATTGCACCCCAAATCATCACAGACTGTGTAAACTTAACACTGGACTTCACGCAACTTGGGCTATGAGCTTCTCCACCCTTCCTCCAGACTCTAGGACCTTGGTTTCCAAATGAAATACAAAACTTGCTCTCATCTGAAAAGTGGACTTTGGACCACTGGGCAACAGTCCAGTTCTTCTTCTCCTTAGCCCAGGTAAGACGCCTCTGACGTTGTCTGTGGTTCAGGAGTGGCTTAAGAAGAGGAATACGACAACTGTAGCCAAATTCCTTGACACATCTGTGTGTGGTGGCTCTTGATGCCTTGACCCCCGCCTCAGTCCATTCCTTGTGAAGTTCATTCAAATTCTTGAATCGATTTTGCTTGACAATCCTCATAAGGCTGCGGTTCTCTCGGTTGGTTGTGCATCTTTTTCTTCCACACTTTTTCCTTCCACTCAACTTTCTGTTAACTTGCTTGGATACAGCACTTTGTGAACAGCCAGCTTCTTTGGCAATGAATGTTTGTGGCTTACCTAGTGAAACAAACTGAGAGACCATTTTGAAGGCTCAGGAAACCTTTGCAGGTGTTTTGAGTTGATTAGCTGATTGGCATGTCACCATATTCTAATTTGTTGAGATAGTGAATTGGTGGGTTTTTGTTAAATGTGAGCCAAAATCATCACAATTAAAAGAACCAAAGACTTAAACTACTTCAGTCTGTGTGCACTGAATTTATTTAATACACGAGTTTCACAATTTGAGTTGAATTACTGAAATAAATGAACTTTTTCACGACATTCTAATTTATTGAGATGCACCTGTATATATGACCCAATTTGTTTGTAACAGAGTTGGCCAGTTTTTCTGTTAATACATTGATTTTCAGAATAAATAATAAATATTATTAAATCTTACAGGTTTAAGATCAGCAAATACCGAAAATGTTAAATTTAAAGTGTGTTCTATGAGAATAAATAAAGTTTAATGGAAATAATCATTCCAATTTTTTGTTTTCTTTCTATACTTGAAATGTATCTGCAATTCTACATATTCTTTATTTTCCTGCTCCATAATAAAGGCTTACTTTGACTAACTTATTCAACAGCACTTAACTCTTTCCTGCTAGCACTGCTATATCAGCTCAGTGCATTACCTAATGTCATTGGGGTCATGGAATAGAAACTGCACGGCATGTCGTCCCATCTAAAACACATCAAACAGAGACTATCACGTAACAGAACTTCCCAAACTAATTTTAGGACGTCAGCTGCACAAGTTTGAAGGTTTCATATGTCTGAGAACACCACCATGAACGCCAACGCGGCTTGCAGGAAGAAGATCATGTCCCATGAAACAAGACGTATTTTAGGACTTCCTAAATTAAGTGTAAGCAGATCCTTGTGCAGAATTGTTCAAAGCGTTGAACTAAATACCTGGGAGTAAGACCACAAACCTGTAAACACCAGCAGTCAGTATGATTACAGTGTTTTTTTTTTTTTGAAACCCTGGAATGTAGTAAGTAGCGCTATATAATCGTTTACACTGTAGTGTTGTGTTTTTCTCTTTCATTTATTCCCACACACCTTTATCACATTTAAAAGTTGATTATTACAGTTATGTGCGCTAATCACAAGGATATTTCTAGCAGATTTAATATTCACAGGACCTCTGACATGTGTTTTCTGCATTCATAGCAATTCTGTAACTGCAGCTGGATTTACTTCTCTAGGTGTTTGGTTTTTTTCTTCTTCTTCTTTTTTTTAAGTGACTGAAATCAGATTGAAACCATACCTGCTTCAATGACCGATCACATTTGCAGCATGGGTGAAAAGATTTTGTTCGTTATATCACAGCACTGATTAATTTTCTATAACAGCAGCTCTGACAGTAGTGCAGCTGCAAATCAGAAGTTTACATTAAGGAACTAGTCCTAATATGTTACCGTTTCTATAGTAACAACTTACATTTGTATAGGAGTTGTATAGTCGACAATCTACATCATCTAAATAACAATAAATGTGTTGTTATTTATCAACGGAAAATATATAAATAGTGATATAGTAAAGCTTTCTGTAAGGAGATGTTTATTTAACATTCATGGAAGGAGTCTCCAGTGTCAGAACTAGAAGTAAAGCTGTAACTACATTTTCAGACTCAGGAAAGTCTTCCACAATGTCCTTCAATTAATAGGAAATTGTAATTATTGGCAGATTGCTGTGGTATAAGAGGCATAAAACACTTTGGGTCATGCTGTTATTGGAAATGAATCAACCTAAGGTTGGTGACAGTAACTTTGCTTCATCACACCACATTCATGGAAGGAGTCTCCAGTGTCAGAGCTAGAGGTAAAGATGTAACTTTAAGATTTCAGACACAGAAAAGTCTTCCACAACATTAAATGTAGCTATAAATGGAGAAAAAGTACCACATGTTCTTCAATTAATAGGAAATTGTAATTGTATTGGCAGATTGCTGTGGTATAAGAGGAATAAAACACTTTGGGTCATGCTGTTATTGGAAATTAATCAACTTTAAGGTGGTGACAGTAACTCTGCTTCATCACACCACCCCATTGTTGATTATTTTCCTATAAAAGTCTGCCCTAAAATGCTTTGTTCCATCCTTATTCAATGCACAAATTCCCAAAGTTAGTAGTAAATAAGAAGTAAAATACTACTTTTTTTTTCTTCTGTTTTTCTGTATAATATGACCTGTAAATATTCACAGATATTTTCCAAAAGTAAAAACTGATGATTGGACAATGAACAAAATTGTGTTATGTAGGCTTTTTGTTCTTCTTCTTCTTCTTCTTTTTTTTTTTTTTACTGCAGTGGAATGTATTAACTAACACACAAAAAAATGTTGTGTAAAATATACAACCCCAATTCCAAAAAAGTTGAGACGTTGTGTAAAATGTAAATAAAAACAGATTGATTTGCAAATCTAATAAACCCATATGTTATTCACAATAGAACATAGAAAACATATCAAATGTTTAAACTGAGGAAAGGTACCAATGTCCCAACTTTTTTTGGAATTGGATTGGGGTTGTTATTATTATTAAAACTTATTTTAGCTGATTTATACAGTGGGGGAAAAAGTATTTGATCCCCTGCTGATTTTGTACGTTTGCCCACTGACAAAGAAATGATCAGTCTATAATTTTAATGGTAGGTGTATTTTAACAGTGAGAGACAGAATAACAACAAAAAAATCCAGAAAAATGCATTTCAAAATAAAAAAAAAGTTATAAATTGATTTGCATTTTAATGAGTGAAATAAGTATTTGATCCCCTATCAATCAGCAAGATTTCTGGCTCCCAGGTGTCTTTTACACAGGTAATGAACTGAGATTAGGAGCACTCTCTTAAAGGGAGTGCTCGTAATCTCAGTTTGTTACCTGTAAAAAGACACCTGTCCACAGAAGCAATCAATCAATTAGATTCCAAACTCTCCACCATGGCCAAGACCAAAGAGCTGTCCAAGGATGTCAGGGACAAGATTGTAGACCTACACAAGGCTGGAATGGGCTACAAGACCATCGCCAAGCAGCTTGGTGAGAAGGTGACAACAGTTGGTGCGATTATTCGCAAATGGAAGAAACTGTCAGTCTCCCTCAGTCTGGGGCTCCATGCAAGATCTCACCTCGTGGAGTTTCAATGATCATGAGAACGGTGAGGAATCAGTCCAGAACTACACGGGAGGATCTTGTTAATGATCTCAAGGCAGCTGGGACCATAGTCACCAAGAAAACAGTTGGTAACACACTACACCATGAAGGACTGAAATCCTGCAGCGCCCGCAAGGTCCCCTTGCTCAATAAAGCACATGTACAGGCCCGTCTGAAGTTTGCCTGAATGATTCAGAGGAGAACTGGGTGAAAGTGTTGTGGTCAGGTGTGGTCAGATCTCTTTGGCATCAACTCAACTCACCGTGTTTGGAGGAGGAGGAATGCTGCCTATGACCCCAAGTCATAACACCATCCCCACCGTCAAACATGGAGGTGGGAACATTATGCTTTGGGGGTGTTTTTCTGCTAACGGGACAGGACAACTGCACCGCATCAAAGGGACGATGGACGGGGCCATGTACTGTCAAATCTTGGGTGAGAACCTCCTTCCCTCAGCCAGGGCATTGAAAATGACCTTAATGTCTTGGAGAGGATCTGCAAAGAGGAGTGGGACAAAATCCCTCCTGAGATGTGTGCAAACCTGGTGGCCAACTACAAGAAACGTCTGACCTCTGTGATTGCCAACAAGGGTTTTGCCACCAAGTACTAAGTCGAAGGGGTCAAATAATTATTTCCCTCATTAAAATGCAAATCAATTTATAACTTTTTTGAAATGCGTTTTTCTGGATTTTTTTGTTGTTATTCTGTCTCTCACTGTTAAAATACACCTACCATTAAAATTATAGACTGATCATTTCTTTGTCAGTGGACAAACGTACAAAATCAGCAGGGGATCAAATACTTTTTCCCCCCACTGTATTCCTGTCATTTTACCTTCTCAATTTTAGCCATTAAAGGGAGAAGGAAAATGGGTTAACGTTGATTCCTAAGGCATAATGAAGACAAACTACAGGTAATCATTCACAAAAAAACCCTGTCAAACAGAGACTGTTGTCATGTCTTCAGCTCAGGCATAAATCAGGGTGTTAGGAATATTATGAGTAAGTGAAAGGTGTAGATGAATGTTAGACATTTACAGGTAGTCGGCTATTTTGCCTTGAGCAAAGCAATAATGATTTCCTTTTTTTTCCCTCTCAGGCCCCTTTCATCTGAGCTGTAATCAGTACCATTACCACATCATATTTCACTCTTCTGGAATGTTCTGTTGCTGTATGAATAGAGAAAGTGCAGGCATGTTACCATTATCCTGTCCAAGCAAACCTCATCTAAATCAAACCGAGCGAGCCAGTCAACAAGACGTATTTTTGGGACCTGAGATGATGTCATGGGGAATTTGCTTGGATCCTGGTGACTCTTCTTCTCCGAGGTGTGCAGATGTCGTTAGCGAGTCCCAAATATTGTCACATGCTTAGATGTCTTTTTTTTTTTTTTTTTGCAGTATGGGAGGAAGGGGGCGGGACTTCTAGTGAGTGTCAGTTAATATCGAAGAGTTCAAAACATCTACACAACTGTCAATCATTCATATGTTGATCAGCTCAACTCTTTTTTTTTTGTTGGGGGAAAAACTAAGTCGTCAAGGTAAATTTAAATCAAGGTAAATGGACAATGTTTTGAGTTAGTTAATGAGAAATAAAATCAATCAGTGTAGTGTACGTTCAACTTAGTTAATGTCAGGTGGCTAAGATGGCTGTGGCTGTGGGTAATGCTTCTATTAAAGATGGCAGTCAACAAACATCCGAAAAAACCCCTCAGTAGCTTAATAGTGGTCAAGAACAAACAGAATGTCAGGTGATTAACAAACAGGATATCCAAGGCAGAAACAAAAATCATTAAAAAAAGCAAAAAAACAACAACAGAGAGACTAAAAAAACAGAATCATAAACACAAGCAAAACAGGCTGGGTAAATCAGTTAATAAACACATCACTATGTAGATACGATGCAATGACTGAGTGTCCATAGTCTCTATTTATAATGTGTGTGTGTGTGTGTGTGTGTGTGATGAGAACCAGGTGTGCTGCATCAGTAATCAAGTGAGCATGACTGTATTAATGTGTGAGGCAGCTGGGTGTTGTTGTCCATGTTTGCGACCATGTTTGTAAGCCATGGTGTGTTCTGGGAAATGGAGTCTGACGCCGATTCCTCACAGCTAACATTAGACACGTACTCCATCCATCCATTTTCTGTAACGCTTGTCCTACACAGGGTCGCGGGGAGCCTGGAGCCTATCGTAGGGGACTCGGGGCACAAGGCGGGGGACACCCTGGACAGGGTGCCAATCCACAATCCATTGCAGGGCACAATCGCACACCCATTCACACACTACGGACAATTTAGAGATGCCAATCAACCTACAACGCATATCTTTGGACTGGGGGAGGAAACCGGAGTACCCGGAAGAAACCCCCGAAGCACTGGAGGCAGGAATTGAACCCCCGACCTCGGAGGTGCGAGGCAAACATCCTGTGCTCCCTTAGACATGTACTGTGTCTTTTCTCTGTTTTCCCAACAGAGAAAAAAATGCAAAAATTTTGAAAACAACAAAACAAAAACAAAACAGGCCTACAATAAAGTATCAAATCTAACAATGTACAGATAATTTTAAAGGTAATGATAATTGGAATGTGATTAAAAACACTGTCTTCAACAGCACAAACAGTTTGAGCAGCAGATCAACAGTGAAAATGGCTTGTTTTGAAAAAAGTATGGTTTTTTTTGTGTTGATTGTATTTTCACTGTAAAAGAGAGTGTTTATTAGACTAGAGCAACATTTATTACAGTCTGGATATACTTCAAGGAAGTCAGAATCTAATGAAAATGAATGTACCTACTGCTATACTGTTTTAATTTGAGGTAAATTACCCAGTCCATATAATTCATCACTGCTTCCTGCATCAGCTTGACCTGCTGAGTAGCTGTAAGTGAGAGTCTGTGTTATATATGACTCACTTCTCCCTCTTCTTCCTCCCCCCTCCATCTTTCTTCCGCTGTTCTACGGACACTGAGTCATAGAGTGGAGGAAACCTAAAATCCTCCTCTCCTAACAAGACAGGACGCCCGGCTTTTTATCATAATCTCCTCCTGCCTGCGCCAGAGGACACACCGCTGTGCCAAAAAGCCTGGCAAGAAGAGTAGAGCGTGTGCCGACAATGCTGTGCTGTTGTATTCTGTTTATTTTTTTATTACAAGGCCCTTGAATAGAGGCCCAGGAGGTCCTAGACATTTCCATTACACCATTATCATTGCCTTTAGCTATCACTGCTGTGAGTTTGGGAACCCCCTAAACAAACATGTATAATTCAGCTGAAAAAAAAAAAAAGAACCAAGGAGTTAAGCGCTTGATAACTGTGTTAGGAGATAATGACTAGATGTTGTATGATTTAAAAGTTGTTTCTTTAAACACAGCGCTGTTGAATTCTCAAATCTGATTGGTCAGAAGGTGTTGATTTGTTCTCTACAACAGCAGCTCTGACAGCAGTGCAAGACAAATCACAGGTTTATATTAATGCGCCTGATCTAATATGTTATCTTTAGTATAGTGACAGCTAATTAATGGTATAAGGACTAGTATGGTGAACACTCCTCATTATCTAACACTAATAATAAACCCCCAAAAATGTATTGTTGCTTAACGAAGATAAAGGTATTATCACTGATATTCTGTAAAGACATTCATTTATGAAAGGAGTCTCCAGTGTCAGTGATTTGTAACAGTTAAAGCTGTAACTTTATATTTTTTGGACATCTTCAGGACAGAGGAGTTTACGCTTTGTGGTTTCTTGGTAACAAGCAGTCAAGGGCGTCGCTAGTAAAAATTTTGCCGTGCCCCAGTAAAAATTTCCGGATAAATCATTGTCTGATGAGGTAGATTACAGTAGATACATCTGAAAATAGGCGTTCCTATTCATTGGACGTTATCATCATTTGAATGATTTAAAACATGAAAGCTGAAGTGAAAAAAAGCTGAAGTGCATCCTGTTCAATCATACACCCCGCCCCCTCTCTGTGCTCCTCCTCCCTTCACTTTTCCCAGTGGAAACCTCGATTTGCAGTCAGACGGTAATTCATAATATGACACTGTAGCTGAGGAGTGGTAACTACCAAGCTAAGACTTATCACTGTGTTAATTAATTTAGTTGAATGAGGACATCTGGTTTTCCAGATTTAATTTACTTAGCACAGATTTAGCTTGTTAGCTGCTAAAAGACTGCTTGCTTATGGAGCTAAACTCTGCAGGACAATGCAGTGGCCCTCAGGACCAGAACTGCTCATCCCTGGTTTAGAAGCTAATTTCACAGTTTCAGTGGCCTCTTCCAATATATTGTCTGGTATTTGTGTAAACAAAACATAATGAATTTGTTTTTCGGGGCTCTTAGGGACTAGGATTGGAGAGGGTGGATTTTAAATCTAATGAAAATGTTTATATATTTGTTGTTTTATATACTATACAGGTTATTTCAAAAGTCACTTCTGTATGATTGTGATGGGATTTCAGGTGCCAGCTTTGTTTTTCAAAAATCATGTCCTCTCTTGTGGTTTTGAACGGAGTGTAAATGTAGACCTATGTGCATTTATTTCAGGAATTTTAATAGAAATTAATTTCAAGTATCAAATAAAATGTAAACTTGCATTGATGAAGTTAATGTTGTTAGTAATTTTGTTCCAAGGTATAAAAATATGAAGTTTGTCATCAACCAAACAATAACCAGTTTTGATACCTAAAAAAAAAAAGTTTATGTAGGCAAATCCCTTGTAAAATTGAACTAATGAAATATGAGGTAACAGTAACAGATGAACGATTAACTGCCCCTTTTTAATGCATGCATTATGATCATAAGCAGTACAATAATCCCCGTGGTATTCATCTTAAGCTTATTAGCAGAATGCGTGACATAGGACAAGTTATGTATGAGTTGAAGCACAGCACGTAGATAAAAACAAAAAATTTCAATAGATAAAGTCTTCAAAGATTCCACTTCACCTTTGCCTGCACTTTGACCGTTGCATTTCTACATCACGTGCTTTACTCATGAGCGTGTTAGCAGCAGTAATAAACAGGTGAACATTTAAATATCATGGACCTCTAATCTTCCTGCATAGTTCTCATGCTTAACCACATGAATCTTCATAAATTTCTGTCACAGTCTTCTAATTCCTTTCAGAAAGCAGCCTCTCATTACAAAGACTTCACGAAGGAATTCTACAAATCTGACAACAATTTATGACCAGATTTCTCCCAGGTTATGTGCACCCAAAGGGGTTTGAGTTATAACTGGTGACTGATGATTAGAATGACCCGGGTAGCTTTTATGTGCATGTATAACTATTCCAGCAATGTAAAGGGTTTAGCTTTTGAACTTGTAAAATAATAGGCATGATTGGCTTCATAATGCTTGGTATATTTAGGAAATATACTGTATATTTTCACTTCTGCATGTCTTTTCAGTCATGTCTGACAAAACTTTTTTTTTGCTGTAAAATTCATTCTCCAAAAAATGACAAGAAATTTAATCTAGAAATCAAGAAATTTCTAGATATAATGAAGCCACTTGTATGACCATTTGGTTTAAATAGCCATTCATAATAGTTCAACAAACTCTCCACAACTCTTTGAAATTTAGAAGTTTAAGGTTAGGGATAGGGGCATGGTTAGCATTTTTCTTTCCTTATTTACACTTAGAGCATTTAGCAGATTCTCTCATTCGTGTAGACTTACAGAAGTGATTTATCTACACTGTATGGCCAAATGGCTGTGTTTATATGCTGTAGAATTACAATTTCCCTTCACTGAATCTAAGAGGCCCAAACCTGTTCCAGTATGACAATGCTCCTGTGCACAAAACGAGCAACCCCACTGAACACCTTAATCCGTCCCTCCAGGATTACGTGATTTTGTGATGGCAGAAATTAATGCAAAATCAAGTAAACTCCGCAATAATCGGAGGAGCTTGCAATTTACTGCAGATTTTCCGCATGTTTGGGCCAAGATACATCATGTGACATCATCACAACTCGCATTCAGCCAAAGCCCTCTTCAAATCATGTCCGTCGAACATGAGTACAGCTAAAAGGTCTCATTTACCAACAAACATCACTGTGAAAGACCAAATTTTGAAAAAAGCCGCAGCAAAATCAAACATTTTTGGCCACAACAATCCCAAAAAAAAAACTCCTGTACGGACTGCCTTAATTAACATTACTAAAAGATAAACGCTCCTGAGAGGTGCAACAGAAAAGTGTTCGCCCTATCATCAGAGAGATTGCAAGTTTGAATCCCGATGATGCCACAGCCATACATGTCCGAGAGTCAAAGGAGCAAAACTATCAGTTCTCTCTGGGTGGGAGGGATATAGTACTCTTTCTCCCCTGTCAATCACAGTGACACTAGCCAGAGCTCGTGTCTGCAGAAGAGGATGGATAGAGCTTTTCCCTGAGTGTGTTATGCTGCCCAGTGACACAGCATAAGCAGCGGTTTGCTGAAAGATACCTTGTATCTCGGAAGAAGCATGTGAGCTCAGGAATGACCTGGGGACCTATATCTATATGTCCTCATGTCAACTGTTCTCATTCAAATTTGTCCAACTGTTTCAGGAGATTTAATAGGTTTAATAATTAGTTTGCAGTCATGGAAATATGACTTTTATGCCATTTCCATAAAAGTTGGGATTTTTTCTAAAATGCAATAAAACCAAAAATCTGTGATTTGTCAAGTCTCTTGAAACTTTAATTAACTGACAAGTACAAAGAAAATATATTCAATGTGTCCACTGACCAACTTAACTGTATTTTGTAAATATAAACAAATTTATAATTTGATGTCTTCAACAGACTAAAAAAAAAGTTGGGACAGAGGCATGTTTACCACTGTGTTACATCACCCTTCCTTTTAAATACACTTTTTAATCGTTTGGGAACTGAGGATACTAATTGTCGCAGTTTTGCAAGTGGAATTTTTGCCCATTCTTGCTTGATACAAGACTTCAGCTGCTCAACAGTCCTTGGTCACCATCGTCTGATTCTCCTCTTCATGATGCGCCATAGGAGACAGATCTGGACTGCTGGCAGGCCAGTCAAGCACATGCACTCTGTGTCTACGAAGCCATGCTGTTGCCTTGATGGCAGTATATGTCTCTAAAATCTACCGCGTCAATGGTACCTTCACACATACGCAAGTCACCCATGCTGTGGGCACTGATGCACCCCCATACCATCACAGATGCTGGCTTTTGCACCTTTCACTTATAACAGTCTGGTTGGTCTTTTTCATCTTTGGCACGGAGAACTTGACATCCGTTTTTCCCGAAAACAAGCTGAAACGTGGACTCATCTGACCACAGCACACGTTTCCACTGCCTTTCAGTCCATCTGAGATGAGCTCAGGTCCAGTGAACTCGGCTGCATTTCTGCATAGAGTTCATGTGTGGCTTCCTCCTTGCGTAATTGAGTTTTGGGATGCATTTCTGGATGCAACGGCAGACTGTGTTAAGTGACAACGGTTTTCTGAAATACTCCCGAGCCCATGTGGTTATATTTATCGCAGTAGCATGACGATTTCTCAGGCAGTGCCGCCTGAGGGCTCGAAGGTCACGCACATTCAACAGTGGTTTCCGGCCTTGCCCTTTACACAATGAGATTTCTCTGGATTCCCTGAATTTTTTCACAATATTATGCACTGTAAATGGTGAAAGACCTAAATTCTTTGCAATCTTGTGTTGAGCAATGTTCTTTTTGAACTGACTGACAATTATCTCACGAAGTTTGGCACAAATTGGTGAGCCACAACCCATCCTTGCTTGCAAAGACTGAGCTTTTGGTGGATGCTCCTTTTATGCCCAGCCCTGATACCCTCCCCTGTTACCAATTAACCTGATCCTCCAAAATGGTGTTAGTTGAATAGTCTATAAACTCTTCAGTCTTATTTTGCCTCTGTCGCAATTGTTTTTTGAGTGCGTTGAGGCATCAAATTCTAAATTTGTTTATATTTACAAAATACAATTAAGTTGGTCAGTGAAAACATTGAATATCTTTTCTTTCTACTTTTGTCAGTTAATTAAAGTTTCAAGAGACTTGACAAATCACAGATTTTTGTTTTTATTGCATTTTAGGAAAAATCCCAACTTTTCTGGAAATGGCGTTAGTATTTTGTTGGTCAAACAGAACAAATCAGAACAACATTTTGTCAATACGAATAATATAAATAATTGGATTATTTCCTACAAATAACTATATTATTATACTATATTTTAATAATACTGTACATTACATACAGATTTTTTTCTCTTATTTTTTCTGAACCAATAAAATGGCTGCACCAACTTCTGCTTAATGGAAAATAACTGAGTTCCCATGGGAGAAAAGGCCTGAATTATAGCTGTCGTGATCTTCAGACTGTTCAGTATGTGTTCAGAGCTCTTTCTTCTTCATATAACTTGTGAAAAGTTGCTTTTAGACACAAGCAATTACACAGGCATTCACACGGTCTTCCCAGACTGTGTGAACTTCCTTGTTACCCACAAGACTCCAAACATTCATGATGTGCATTTCCCCCTGCCAGAGAAAACATATCTTATTATGTTTAGCATTATATATGGATGGTGTATCATAACAAATAAATCACATAACATCTGTATTATTGCCACATTTCATGGAAAAAATAGCATTCCATGATTTTATTAATAAAGCAATTTGAGTTGCTGTGGTTGCTGTTTACATACCTTTCTGGGAACCGTATTGAATTAACACAGCCTCCCAAAACACCAACACGCAAAGGGTTTTCATCTAATTTCAAATTACAGAGCAAACACTCAGAGCGATAGAAGCTGCAGACCTGTACTTAGCCAACCTGCACATTACATTATAATTGCAGAACAAGTAAAGGAAGGGTGATGGTGTAATTCTCACTTAAGAAACTTGATTTTCCGCTAACAAAAAGCAATTTGGCTTTTATTGCCGTAGTGGAAAGCACCGTTCACAACCCTCAGGATACTGCATCAGCAGATCTGACCGTCAAAACAAACTGGTAGGATGGATTTGTTACTGGTGTGCACAAAACAACTCTATTTCAAGATGGTGGTAATGGTAACGCCACTTCTTCAAATTGCCCTGTTGTTGATTATTATCCTATAACAGCACAAGATGGGGTGTACTATTCCTTACTCATGACATGTATAAAATTATTTTATAAAAGGAACTATTTCTTTATTATATTAATAATATATTATATTATTATATTATATGGATATACATCTCAAAAAATTAGAATATCGTGGAAAACGTTTACATTTTTGTAAAAGTTTATTTTAAATTAAATCTAAATTACATTTTTTTCATAATTTAATTAAAAAAGTGGAACATTCATATGTTCTAGATTCATTACACATAAAGTGAAATATTTCAAGCCTTTTTTGTTTCAGTCTTGATGATTATGGCTTACAGCTCATGGAAATCAAAAATCCAGTATCTCAAAATATTATAATAAAGAATTTATAATACAGAAATATCGACCTTCTGAAAAATATGTTAATTTATGCACTCAGTACTTGGGCGGGGCTCCTTTTGCACGGAATACTGCATCAATGAGGTGTGGCATGGAGGTAATCAGCCTGTGGCACTGCTGAGGTGTTATGGAAGCCCAGGTTGCTTTGATAGCGGCCTTCAGCTCGTCTGTATTGTTGGGTCTGGTGTCTCTCATCTTCCTCTTGACAAAATTCAGGTCAGGCAAGTTGGCTGGCCAATCAAGCACAGTAATACCATGGTCAGCAAACCAGTTACTAGTAGTTCTGGCACTGTGGGCAGGTGCCAAGTCCTGCTGGAAAAGGAAATCAGCATCTCCATAAAGCTTGTCAGCAGATGGAAGCATGAAGTGCTGTAAAATCTCCTGGTAGATGCTGCATCGACTCTTGACTTGAGAAAACACAGTGGACCGACACCAGCAGATGACTTAGCACCCCAAATCATCACTGACTGTGAAAACTTCACACTGGACTTCAAGCAACTTGGATTCTGTGCCTCTCCACTCTTCCTCCAGATTCTGGGACCTTGATTTCCAAATGAAATGCAAAATTTACTTTCATCTGAAAAGAGGACTTTGGACCACTGAGCAACGGTGTTTTGAGTAAAAAGGTGTTTTGAGTTAATTAGCTGAATAGAGTCTTCTCAGGTCGACATTGCTGTATTATAAATTCTTTATTCTAATATTTTTGGGATACTGGGTTTTTCCAGTATCTCGTTTCCATGAGCTATAAGCCGTAATCATCAAGATTAAAACAAAAAAGGCTTGAAATATTTCACTTTATGTGTAATGAATCTGGAATATATGAAAGTTTCACTTTTTGAATTAAATTACAGAAAAAAAAAAAACTTTTCCATAATATTCTAATTTTTTGAGATGCACCTGTATATCATTGATGTCTCCAGAAACATATATTTTATGCACAAGTCATGTTTTCTTCTGTATTGTGGCATCAAACATGTTCTCATACACGTCATTTATCCATTTATCTGCTCAAAATGCTCTTTACCAGAGGTGAGCGAGGATGCTGAACTCATAATCAGTCTCTTAGTGGTCAGCACTAAAAGGTGGGCAGGAAAGGAAGCAATGTTTGAAATGACATCTCGTTCAGCGTCTAAGTGTTATAACCCCACACACCCACTGGACTGATAGGATCTTAGTGTTAGTGGTCCTCCTGAGCTCCTGCTTTGGCTTGAGGCCTGACTGTACTCCTGAACCTCGTAAAAAACAGCCTGAACCGCTGCAAGAACAAGAAGAAACACTCTCATCATGAGCAGATACATGGCCTGACCAATGGCCTTCTCACCCTTCACACAACCTCATGGAATTGTGGGTTATTTTGAATAGCTTAAAGCCATACACTTTAGGGAGAAAAATAAAAGGTCATAAATTTGACTTACAGCCAGCAATTTTCAGTTTAAAGGATGTAAGTTCACTGGCTGTGAGTCTGACTCAGGCACACTGTTTAAGCCAATGTTTAATGTAAAATTTGAAAAGTCAGGTTGCTTTGTCTCTTGTGGGTGTATCACTAGAGCTACTGTTGTCGCTTGTGGGCGTGGCCTGTCCAGCTTTTTATAAGTTCTGATAAGAAACAGTAGTAGCCAAAATGCATACTGCCCAATATGCAATTTATATGCATCACTTTTCTTTAAAATGTGTTTGTTTGATTTGTGTGTTACACTCCACGTCAGTCTTAAACCATTAAGGTTCCAGTGACTCTGCCGCTAACCTTAGACCTAACCTTACTTTTTAATACAAACACAGTTGTGTGAATCGTTACGAATAATCAAACATCAGACCACGTTGCCTGTTTATGTCTGAATGCCCCCCCCCATAAATATAATCCATTACATTCAGCTTATATCACATTATTGTTCTGGATTCTGATTGGTTCTCAACCTTGGCACAACATACACTATATGACCAGAGGTTTGTAGACACCACACCATCATAATCACCTCTCCTGACCATCACACCCATATGTGCTTGTTGAACGTCCCATTCCAGATTTAGTCCCCCTTTGCTGTTATAATAACCTCCACTCTTCTGGGAAGGCTTTCCACTAGATTGTGGCTGTGTTCCAGTTCATCATCATCTATACAGTTGTGTATTTCCAACTTTGTGGCAACAGTTTGAGGAAGAACCACAAATAGGTGTGATGGTCAGGTGTCCACAAACTTTTGGCCTTATAGTGAAGAACCTTTAAGGGCTCCCCCAGAGGAATCTTTGTAGAATTCATTTCTAAAGGCTATCTTAATGGAGTCTTTCCAAAAGGGATATTTCTAGAACCTTCTTTTGCGAGGTTCGACATACACGCTATTATATATCCACATGTCCAGGTAAAAGATAGCCTACATATTACAAATTAAAGGTACTTAAGAAGTAACCTTGAAGGTACCACCCTAGCAACAGAAAAAGTTTAGCTAGTGTTCGGTGCTAGCAGTGAACTCCTCATGCTGAGTTTTATATTTAAGATGTTTTATCACTTGTACTGTAGAAAGATGCAGTAGATCCCCTATTGATATTTTCACAGAACACAGCTTACAGTCTGCTTTGCTTTCACTGCTTTAATTAATCAGGAAACACATCCAGATTATTAATTAGTTGTTATTAATTAGTGTAACAACGTACACTTGGTTTGTCGCTATGTCACATAGTATCACGTGGTATTGAATGTTGGTATCAGAGCATTTTTCCCAGTACGAGTAGCCACAGTATCTGTATCTATGTTTCCCTATTTAGTATTTAGTGCTAACAAACACCAGCTGTTTTGTTTGTTACAGGTACAAGGTTTACTCCCACTGTTGCACTTACACTTTTTTTTTTATTCATTTATCCAGCTCCAAAAAGGAACTAGTCAAGACAAACAATAATTAATTAAATTGGGCCATAAATGATAAATGAAAGGAACAAAAAGTGTTGAAAGCACAAAGAATCCACAGCATCCTGTTATTACCGCTTCACAATATTACCATCCACTAATTTGGACAAACGGCTGTGCTCGTCACAGGAACAGTCCGACAGCCAAGACAGGGAGGGAGAGCGGGAGGGAGGAGGGTGAAGACAGATCGAGAGGGAACCATAAAATGTTCAGGTTCCTTCTTTCCAGCTTTGATGCGCTGAGGCTATTGTCTGTTCATGTCAGTGGAGCAGCTTTAGATTTATGACAACGTGTACACCCATATCGCTTTGTATCCTCGTGCGGCCCGGCTAGACCTGCTATCACATTTTAGTCCAAACTAGAGATCATGCTTCATAGTGAGGTGTTAATACAGTTTAAACGAGGAAAATGACTAAATCAGGCCAAAGTTTCTGTCTGAAGATCAAGCAAAGATAATCCGTTTTATTCAAGATGAAAAGGTTTTTCTTTTGGGCACAGAAATCCATTTTTGAGAAGAAATGAGGTCATTTTTTCCCTTCTAAATAGATTATTATTTTATTAATGTGTTATGCTAAATCCCTTTCCAATGGAGAGGCATGTAATTTAAATTAACTCCCTCATGGAAAAAATCACAAGTGCATTTCAACATGTTATGCCTTGACATATGCACACTGAATTCCAGTAAACACACATGACATCATGTGAATAATATGTTGCAACACATTGATAATTAAATCAAACGAATCACACGGTCGTGTGTGTCACGTGTGTTTACATACACAGTACTGTGCAAAAGTTTTAGGCGCATGCAAAGAAATGCTGTAGAGCAAAGATGCCTACAAAATAATGAAATTAAATGTTTCTCCATTTTTAAAAAAAATGCCATAAAGAGCAGTAAACAGTAGTAAATGAAACAAAGTCAATATTTGGTGTGACAAAAAAATAAAAATTGAAATTAAAATAGCAGTCCCTGGTACAATGTGTGCAGTTTTATAAGGAAATGAGCTGGTAAGTTTTATTGACTTTAATTATTTATAGAATTTTGCAGCAAAACCCAGCAGCCTTCATTGTGTTTTTTCATGATGTTAGAAAATAGTGTGAAAAAGAAAAACATGCACTAAAAAACATATAGAAAAAAATCATTTGGAGAAAAATAAACACACTACATACATGTTTAAAAAAAAAAAAAGTGTTAAAAATTAATCATGTGTAAGAATCATTTATGGAAAAAAGTCACATAAAAAAGGCATGCACTACATGTGAAAAATGCAACACATTGTCTAAAAACCACATGTAACAAATGTGTGACTTTTTAGTACAGAAATGTATATAATCCTAAACGAGTCACTCATAACTATTCAGTCACTCAAAAAAAAAACAAACAATTTTTTGTTTTCTGAATCTAAATGAACATTATGGACATGTTCTTCTGTGATGGATTTTTGTTTCAGCCATAAAGCAGACGACTGCGTTTATAATTCCTGTCGAGTTTACGCTGCAGTCTGTGAGCGCAGGAGGCGTGCCAGCGACTGTTGAATGATATCTGGGTTTTACCTGGAGGCCACTTATAAACCGAGCACACCTTTGCTAGCGGCCGATTGGCCCACGTGATGCATCTTCTAAGTGCCTTTAATAGCACCTTTCGCCTCGGATGAGCCAAAGTGAACTGAGCATGCGTCCGTGGAGGTTTGTGACATGGGTAGAGTCTGAGAACTCACAGTCTGCACAGCCTTCCGTAAAGCGTCCTCAACATTACTGAGACAGTGAGTGAGTAACCATGAGTTTGTCCAGCACCAGCACTGAGTCGGAGTTTTCCGAGGATGAGCAGGAGGGCTGTGCATCAGGCTTGGAGATTTCAGACAATACGAGTGAAGATCCTTCACTGTCGACTGCCTCAGCAAGCGATCTCATGGAGGTCAGCGTTGCTAAAAAGCGAAGGCGGCCGGCGCGTTCCAAAGCCCGCAGGGTTGCTGCGAATGTCCGAGAACGCAAGCGCATCCTGGACTACAACCAAGCCTTCAATTCATTACGCATGGCGCTCAATCACGACCTTGGCGGCAAACGTCTATCTAAGATCGCAACTCTGCGCCGGGCCATCCATCGCATCTCAGCTCTGTCTGCGCTCTTACAGCCAAACTCACAAGAGGAACCAGACGCACCATCATGCATCCATCCTGAGTGCCACACGAGGCTGGATGACACTCGACGTGAGGAACCGTCAGAGAACTGGTCAGACACCCAGCACCAAGCATTACTACCAAGCAGAACCCCTCAGCATGCTTCACTGTTATCTGGAGCTCTTGGATCACCGTCTCCTCCTTACAGAAACTTCTCTTCTGCATACACTTCCTCTGCAGAGCATCTGAACTATACCTGCTACAGCCAAGGCCCTGAATTTCAATTCGGTTTTAAGCGCACGGAAGTGTTTTCGGATGCTCTGGCCACGCCTTTCCCCTGGCAGTGGCAGTGCTCAGGATTACAGCAGTCTCTAAGTATGCACTGATTACCTGGGACACACTACACACACACTGACTGTGCACTTATTACATGAATTCTTTTGTATTAGTTTGTTTTTGTGGAGAACTAATCGACTATTGAGGATTAAAATGTACTGTACATTATAGCTTTGAGTGAAAATTGGACCCTCTAGAAGAACTTTTACTTGATGTGTTGTACGAGTTGCAGTTCTGCATCCACCTTAAATATGTACGTAAATATGTAGTACTACAAGCTACATTCCTTACATACTTGATTCTCAAGTATGTAGTAAGTTATTTGAAAATGTCTAGGTGATGTACAGTAGACCTTAATCTGCAATGTAATGTACGGTACATACATACTTGGAACACGCTTTGAAAGTTGGGAATTTCGTGTACATAGTAACTAATGTGGAAACAAGCAAACAAACAAGCAAACAAACAAAAACACTAGCTATATAGCTATACCTGATGCTTAGATCCAAATTTGGACATGACTTTATCAATAAATATTTCCATTCAGATGACCTACGTAGGAAATACAATCCGAAACTATTGGAATGGGGACATGTTAAGAATAATGTGCAAAGATTGACAAAGCAATCTGCAATAGCTAGAACACCCCCCTCCCCCTTTAATACCTAAATGGCACGAACACTGCCATTGTAAAAGATATGCTGTTTTTCTCAATGGATGCTATAACAGCTCTTAAGGCATTCATTTCACAGCTTATTATCTGATGACTGATTGATTCCCAAAACAAAATCAGACAGGTCCTACATCCCGGGGCAGATGTAGCAGTAAATCACTCGTTTTTCCACCAGCACATAAAAGAGAGACACAGGCATGATGAGGTGGGTGGAATTTATGGCTGTCCATCAAGGTCTTAACACACACACACACACACACACACCATTTCCAAGGTTGTGACCACGTAAAATAAAGTAAGATAAATCATAAAACTTGGGACATGATCATGTTTGCTTGGCTTATACTGTATATACTGTATATAGGAAAGAATAAAACACTCTGTGTCATGCTGTTATAGGAAAATAACCAACAACAGGGTGGTGTGATGAGGTGGTGTTACTGTTACCAACCTGAAGTTGATTATTTTCCTAGAACAGCACATCCTGAAGTGTTTTATTCCTCTTACACCACAGTAATTGGATTTTAAAAAAAATTTAATAATGAATCATGGATTTTTTTTTTTTATCCATTTGTAGTTACATTTCATGTTGTGCAGTGTCCACGGAACAAGTTCTTCATCTTCTCATGTTACTGAAAAAGCTTTCCCATGTCGGAAATCTTACTGACTGTTACTGACTGAGACTTGTTAAATAAATCTCTACCTGTATGGTTATACATTATTTTTAAACCTGTTTATTATTAGGCTTAGATTATGTTGTACAAGTCCTTGCGTATGAGCTGTCACTATAGAAACGATAACATATTAGAACGAGTGCAGGATTAATATAATCCTGTTAATTTCATTCACTTCAAACAGCTTCTGGTTGAAATTTGTTTATAAGACAATTGTAAATAATAAAGTTAATGCTCATGTATTTTTACTTAGGTGACTTTTACATTAAAAAAAAAAAAAAGAAAGAAGTTTCCACAAGCAATTCGTTTTTATTTTAGAGCTTTGGAGGAGCAGCTCGGCTTATTTGTGAACTTTAAGAAAAGCCTCCAGGGTGAAGCTCCTCATGAAACCGGTCGTGAAGACGCTGAGGAATCCGGAATACTGTTAAGAATTTCAAATAGAAGATAGTTTTGTTTTGTTTAACACTTATGGTCACTTCTGATTACGATCATTACCTTCTGATTGTTCGGCATGAAAGTCTGAAGTCGAAAAACATAAACAGCAGTAATGTTGCTTTTGAGATCAGTCATAATTGATGACTTTTTATTTGCATTTTAAGAATGATAAAAAACCATTCATTTGAGCAAACCATTTAATAGACAGTATGACGCCAGTTTGAAAACTGAAACCACCTCAAATGAATCCTGAATTGAAATTTAGAACAGATTTTGCACTAATGCAGCAAACAGCACTGAAACTCAATCTACATTCAAATCAAAATGTTTTTGCTGGTTTAACCCCGTCTGTGTTTTGCATTCTGTTATTTCTGTTTTAATAAATGACTTACATTTGTGTATTATACACTATACAGTATTATATCAAACATGTGATCAAATACGTCTCATTTCTGTCCTATCCGGGAATCCATCATTCATCGGCTATGTAAATAGTATTCTGTTTAAATCTAATTTTAGTCAAAACAATTGCTTTGAGATGCTGAACATACGGTTTTATTCTGTGCTAATTTCATGCACAAGCTTGTTTTTTTTTTGTTTTTTTCTTGGCTATGAACTTAATTTTACCATATGGCACATTTCTAGTACATCTCTGAAACTATTGGAACGACAAGGCCAATACCTTTGTTTTTGCTGTAGACTGAAGACATTTGGGTTTGAGATCAAAAAATGAATCTGAGAAGAGAGTTTAGAACTTCAGCTTTTAGTTCCTGGTATTCATATGTAGTTGTTTTAAACGACACGGCACATTTTGGATCATAGTGGCAGTGGTAGCTCAGTGGATAAGACGTTGGCCTACTGTTTGGAAGGTCATGAGTTCAAACCCCAGCGCTGCCAAGCTGCCACTGTTGGGCCCTTGAGCAAGGCCCTTAACCCTCAATTGCTCAGATGTACAAATGAGATAAATGTAAGTCACTCTGGATAAGGGTGTCTGCTAAATGCCCTAAATGTAATGTAATGGATCAGACCACCCAATTTGGTGGTGAGCAAAAGTATAGGAACCGATAAGTCTTAACATACCCTATTCTACCAGCTGTTTTACTTTTGCAACAAAATATCTGTGAATCCTGAATATCTTGTAGCCGATAATTTAACTTCACATTGTTTTCATCATTTTGTTCTACGAGTATGCGGACACCTGCGTTTGACTGTACGATGCTTGTGTTGTGCTCACTAGCTCACTTGACAAATTCAAATCCAGACACGCTCTCCTAAACCCTGTGGTGTGTTTTATTTATTCTTGGAAAGATATGTAATGTAAGCGTGTGTGCTGATTGTCAGGTTGTGAGGTCGGTGGTCTGCTACAGAGACAGAGTCGTAATAATATTCTCCAGGGGGAGAATGAGGTCTCCTCAGGGCCCACAGAGGGAGGAGATTCCAGTAAGGCGGGTGAAAGGAAGTGCCTGGAGAACACATGCCCGCCTTTCAGGGGATGTGATTCAGGGTTTTCTCTCGATCCAAGTCCTGACAGGCTGCGTGAACTCCGAGCCAGGGAACTCAGCCAGATCCCAGCATTCTCTCCGCCTGTATGTATGACGACATGTCTGTTACTATTCCTAGCGCTCTGAGCTAACCGCCTGAGGTATTCATGACTCACAATATCCTGGGAGTTACGAGAAGGTTTATTTGGCTCAGGCACAGATTACAGAGCTGGAGGATTTAGTGATTTCTCTGAGAATTAAACCTGGCAATTAACCCATGAGTCAGATCTCAGAGTTTACGCAGGGAAATCACTGAAATATTTTTAAGTACAAGCCTCCAGGAATGGACATGTGCACAATAGATGAGGGATTCAGAGTCTATATAAATAAGTGGCAAATGTTTATAGGATGATACATCACTATTATAACACATTGCTGTTGAATTCTTGATTCTGATAGGTCAGAATTTTCTATATGTTACCATTACTCTAGTAACAGTTTACACAAGGACTTATAATAATCAAAGAAGAAAATAATTAGATCTGATCTTGTAACTAATGGAAAAGTTTGGAATCCGATAATAATAATAATAATAATAATAATAATAATAATAATAATAATAATAATAATAATAATAATACATACATACATACATACGTACATACATACATACATACATACATACATATATACTGTATACTGTACATTATATACATCTTATGTTGAGGCTGTGGATTGGGACCACAACTGCAATTATTTATACAAATTAATTATTATTATTTATGGGGAAAGCAGCTAAAATCTACCTAAGACTTACAAGAATACAAAAACACAAAATAAACACTCCTGAGATGTTAATGTTGCTAAGTAATTGCTGCATTTATAAACATTTATAATTCAGGTCTAAAATGTAACAGTAATGTTATTCCAGTTCTTCATCTTGAAGCTTATTATTCAGTAGGTACTATGAAATGAATATGAATTTTTTCATAGACATGAAAGATGAATTTCTAATTCCCCTCCACACTTTTGTGTTGTAATTGATCAGTCAGGTCACTTGAGGGCAGCAGTATTCCACAGCTTTATGAACCCATATATTGCTCTGTTCCTGTTTCAAATAAGCACAGTAGGGTTGCGAGTAGACTACAGTAAGTTTGCTCAGAGTTCGACTTCTTCCTGTTAAATTGGGGTCAGGGCCATAACCAGGATCAAATTAGTGAGGTTCTTATTGTAGAAATGCACTTAGCAAGTCAATATCTTGAATATAGTCAAGTTTATCTAAGAGTTCCTATTACAAAATTACAATAAACCAAATATGAGTATTAAACCTGTTTCTAGATATTTTGTTTTACTCATTTACTCACTGCGGTCAGAAGGTTACGGCTGTAACATGAGTGATCATTTTATATTGTATATATTGATGTGCTTGTTCTAATATGTTATTGTTTCTATAGTAACAGCACAAAATACAAGACTAATAATAATTAGACTAAAAAACTGTGTTGCTTAACAAAGTAAAACGTATAATCACTGGTGTGGTGATGTTTTTTTTTGTTAGGAGACATTTATCTAAAATGTATGGAAATAGTCTCTGGTGTCAGCGCTTTGTAACATTCACTGTGTTTGCAAAGTTTTCCAGCACGGAAAAGTCTTCAGGACAGAGGAATATTCTGGTTTATCTGTAAAATGACAAGCTACAGTTTTTAAAAGACAGGTCTAGAAACAGAGAGAGAGAGAGAGAGAGAGAGAGAGAGAGAGAGAGAGAGAGAGAGAAGATGAAGATATTGGTGAGGGAAAGGCTGTTTATAGTAGCTGTAATGTAAGAGAAAACAGGTACTCACTTGTCTCTCGGACAGTCCACAACATTACAGTAAATCTTAAATATAAACTGTTGAAAAGTGTAACGTGTCATTCATTAATAAGGTAAACATTGTAATCATTGGCAAATCACTGTGGTATAAGCGGAATAATACAATCCAGACTTCAGGGTGGTAATAGCATTCCGCTTCGTGTTGTGCCGTATCACACCACCCCGATGTGTATAACCGTTTGTATAACTGTATGGTCTGTTGTGTTTTTCTTTACTTAATCTACAATTATTTTCTAGCTCAGGGGTGCAAGCTTCAAGTGCAGGTTGAAAGTTTTATATATATATATCTTGCAATCAAAACAAGAATGAGATTCAAAAGCAGGGTCGAGGTGCAGGCAGGCAAAGGTCAGGCGATCAACAAACAGCATAAACAAGGGTAGACAAGAGCAAGTCGAGGAAACCAGAAACAATATCAAAACCAGGATAGCAATCAATAATTCAAGGCTCGGTAATGACTGGTGAGAATCAACACAAAGTGTATACTTAACAAAATGCATGTGAACTAAGAGCCTTTTAAATCCTGTGATTGAGTCCAGGTGTGTGCAATCAGTAATCGGGTGAACCTGAACGTGAGAGTGCTTGAGATGGTGGTGTGTTGTAGTCCTTGGCGGCCATGTTTGTAGGCCGTGCTGTAGTTTGACGCTGACTCCGGTGTAGACATGACAAAGGCTTCCCTGCGTTTTGGGGTCTTGGTCACTTGAATCCCTTTAAACTTCAAGTTATTTTCCAAAAGTACCCCATAAGATTTTAGGTGAAAACTTTTTAAATAAATGGCAAAAAAATGATACTTTTCAATTTGTGAAATATAGTAACATCTTTAATTTTAGTTTTTTTTTTTGTAATGTTTGTTAGATTTTGTAAAAAAATAAAAAAAAAAAAAAATATATATATATATATATATATATATATATATATATATATATATATATATATATATATATATATATATATATATATATATGACTGACATTTCTATCAGTCTTATGAAACCCCTGCAATGCCATTACGAACCCCTAGGGGGCTGGCTGGGAAACCCTGCTCTAGCTAACAGTAGAAAAGAAAAATAGAAAATGAATGCTACCACCCCAGGGAGTAACTTTTTCTGAAAGCGTGAACAGAATTTGAAAATCCATCTAACTATAAGTGTGACTTGATTGCACAAACACACACACCCTCACCCACACAAGCACTATCATGCTAATTTATTGCGAGACTTGCTAACATTGTACAGTGATAGATTATGCTTCATGACAGTTTATGTGAATGAGATCTCTAACTGTGTGTGACATGTAAGAGACAGAGCAAACGAAACGCGTCATGCCTTGTTTGGGAAGCTGATGAAAAGTGTGTGTGTGTGTGTGTGTTTGTGTGTGATGATAGGATAAATCTCATTATTTGCTTTACACAGAACTTCACAGTCCACAATAGCACTTTCTCACTATAACAGAAAATGTTAATTTTGTAAAATTTCCAGAAGAAATCTTAACAAACTTGGACATCCACGATTTAAGCAGCTTATTTACTCTGGAAAGCACCAACTGCTCATCTGAAACATCAGACCAAATGAGAAACAACAGGGCAGAATTAATAAAGAGAAAAGCCGTGGTTATAAATCCCAGATCTCAGCTGAATGTGAAACAGATGATGCACAGAACTTTATTTGGGATTCTCTCTCTCTCTCTCTCTCTCTCTCTCTCTCAAAAAAAAAAAAAAAAAAAAAAAAAAGAATGCATGGTTGAATAGACAAAGATAACAAAACCAAGACTGCTGTGTTTCCACAGAGAAATATAAAATAGTATAAATTGAACCCCGTCTCATTTGGAGAAACCAGAGCGAGTAGAGTTATGAGACGCTGCGCCCTTCTACTGCCTCCCACAAAGTCATAGCCACCATTTAACTTCTATGACAGATCAGTTATTCTCACAACACACACACACACCTTTGATTTATTGTCTTGAGGAGAAGGAATCATTGAAACACGACCCAAAAACAGAAACATTAAAACACTAAGGTTTTTTTAACAGATGAAAATATCTGACATTTGTAATAGTTGTATATTATATTCTAATACTTCTAATAATTATTATTTTATTATTTCTTCAAGCTGAATTTATCACATTTTATTGATACAAAATTGAACTAATTTCAAGCATTTATTTTCGAAAAGAAGCTCAATTATTTGCCAATAGAATAATTTCAAAATTGTCTAGTAATCTAGTCTTATTAATCTTATATTTGTTATATAATATTCTCATTCACAGTACAGACAGCTTCTGTTAAACATTATATGACAGAAAGATAAATAAATAGGCGAGATAAGACACAATTTTTGAGATGTAGACTAACAAGAGCATGAATTACTTAATTTCAGTTATCAGGGGGAGGAAAGGACAGCATGTTGTTTCAGCAGAGATTTTTTTTAAATACTCTGAAATGCTTATTATAGGGCCTGGAATGAATCCATCTATCAATCAATCCATTTTCTGTACCGCTTATTCTTCACAGGGTCGTTGGGAGCCTGGAGCCTACCCCAGGGAACTCGGGGCTCAAGGCGGGAGACACCCTGGACGTGGTGCCAACCAATCGCAGGGTACAATCACACACCCATTCACACACTACGGACAATTTGGAAATGCCAATCAGCCTACAATGCATGCCTTTGGATGGCTGTGGCTCAGGTGGTAGAGCTGGTTGTCCACTAATTGTAGGGTTGGTGGTTTGATTCCCGGTCCACATGACTCCAGTGCTGAAGTGTCCTTGGGCAAGACACTGAACCCCAAGTTGCTCCTGATGGCAGCCTTGCATGGTAGCTCTGCTGCCATTAGTGTGTGTGTGTGTGTGAATGGGTGAATGAGACACAGTGTAAAGCACTTTGTGAACCGCAAAAAGGTTAAAAGGTGCTATATAAGTGCAGACCATTTACCATTTGGACTGGGGGAAAGAAACCAGAGTACCCAGAGGAAACCCCTGAAGCACGGGGAGAACATGCAAACTCCATGCACACAGGCTGGGGCAGGATTCAAACCCCCAACCCCGGAGGTGCGAGGCAAAATTCATATCTAGTGCACTTGAGGACATATTGCTCAATCATTCAGAAATGATCATTATCGAGACTTACTTTGTCTTTACTGTTGTGGCTCTCTGCAAATACAAGTCCACTTCACTTTTTAGCAGACAAAACTCATCGCCACATTACCACCAATTTCAGTAAATCATAGCATTAGCAAACAAACAAATCCTGGCTATCTAGCATCCATGCTAATGCCGTGAGGACTTTAAGAACATTGTAATAATTTATATAGAATAATTTATATAGAACAGTTCACTTTTAGTCTGTAATTTGGGTAATAGGGTTGTGCTT
Source organism: Cranoglanis bouderius (assembly GCA_023630585.1). Taxonomy (NCBI): domain Eukaryota; kingdom Metazoa; phylum Chordata; class Actinopteri; order Siluriformes; family Cranoglanididae; genus Cranoglanis; species Cranoglanis bouderius. Next base: position 6,563,752 of record CM042540.1, read on the forward strand.
CCAAAGTGACCTCATCACTCAATATCATTGAAAATAAAGTAAAAAGAAAGTCAGAACTTACTTTTCTTCTTCTCATGATCTTCATGAAATTCAAATGATGCAACTTCCTGTTGAACATGTGGCTTGTGGAAAATTCCAGATATTTCCTTGTGCTGAATGTGTATAGGTAACTCAACTCAGGTTGACTGAAAGTTATTGGCAATAAAATGTAATTTTTTTTCATGAACTATAATGGACAATTTGTGGAAAAGGATGCTTCGAGCAGGAGCATTTGATAGATTCGCACAATAATGTCAAAATAATTTTTGAAGTATTTTAATGACTATATACAACCCCAATTCCGAAAAAGTTGGGACGCTGTGTAAAATGGAAATAAAAACAGAATGCAATGATTTGCAAATCTCATAAACCCATATGTTATTCACAATAAAACATAGAAAACATATCAAATGTTTAAACTGAGGAAATGTACCATTTTAAGGGGAAAATAAGGTAATTTTGAATTTGATGCCCGCAACACGTTTCAAAAAAGTTGGGACGGGGGCAACAAAAGGCTGGAAAAAAAAAACAGCTGGAGGAACATTTTGCAACTAATTAGGTTAATTGGCAACAGGCCAATAACATGATTGGTATAAAAAGAGTATCTTAGAAAGGCAGAGTCACTCAGAAGTAAAGACGGGATGGAATCTGGATGGAAGCATATGTTGCTCTAAAACCTGTATATACCTTTCAGCATTAATGGTGGCTTTCCAGATGTGCAAGCTGCCCATTCCATAGGCACTAATGCACCCCCATACCATCAGAGATGCAGGCTTTTGAACTGAGTGCTGATAAAAAGCCAGATGGTCCTTCTCCTCTTTAGTCCTCTTTAGTTTAGAGGACATCCAAGGTTTCCAAAAAGAATTTCAAATTTTGATTTGAAACCACAGAACAGTTTTCCACTTTGCCTCAGTCCATTTTAAATGAGCTTTGGTCCAGAGAGGACGGCAGCATTTCTGGATCATGTTCACATATGGCTTCTTCTTTGCATGATAACCAGCATTTGTGGATGGCACGGCGAACTGCGTTCACAGACAATGAGTTCTGGAGGTGTTTCTGAGCCCATGCAGTGATTTCCATTACAGAATCATGCCTGTTTTTAATGCAGTGACGCCTGAGGGCCCGAAGATCACGGGCATGCAATATTGATTTTCACCCTTGTCCCTTGCGCACAGAGATTTCTTCAGATTCTCAAAATCTTTTGATGATATTATGTACAGTAGATGATGAGATATTCATAGTCTTTGCAATTTTACATTGAGGAACATTATTCTGAAATTGTTCCACAAAATGTAGACACAGTTTTTCACAGATTGGTGAACCTCTGCCCAGCTTTCGTTCTGAGAGACTCTGCCTCTCTAAGATACTCTTCTTATACCCAATCATGTTACTGACCTGTTGCCAATTAACCTAATTAGTTGCAAAATGTTCCTCCAGCTGTTTCTTTTTAGTAACACTTACTTTTCCAGCCTTTTGTTGACCCTGTCCCAACTTTTCTGAGACGTGTTTCTGAGACGTGAGGCGACACATTATATAACCATTATTTTTGTAATTCCGACAGTGTTTTGTTAGATTAAGTGATCTAAGATTCAGCTCAGAAAGCTTTTCACATTATACCACATTATAGACATTACAGGTGCATCTCAATAAATTAGAATGTCGTGGAAAAGTTCATTTATTTCAGTAATTCAACTCAAATTGTGAAACTCGTGTATTAAATAAATTCAATGCACACAGACTGAAGTAGTTTAAGTCTTTGGTTCTTTTAATTGTGATGATTTTGGCTCACATTTAACAAAAACCCACCAATTCACTATCTCAACAAATTAGAATACTTCATAAGACCAATAAAGAAAACATTTTTAGTGAATCGTTGACCTTCTGGAAAGTATGTTCATTTACTGTACATGTACTCAATATTTGATAGGGGCTCCTTTTGCTTTAATTACTGCCTCAATTCGGCGTGGCATGGAGGTGATCAGTTTGTGGCACTGCTGAGGTGGCATGGAAGCCCAGGTTTCTTTGACAGTGGCCTTCAGCTCATCTGCATTTTTTGGTCTCTTGTTTCTCATTTTCCTCTTGACAATACCCCATAGATTCTCTATGGGGTTCAGGTGTGGTGAGTTTGCTAGCCAGTCAAGCACACCAACACCATGGTCATTTAACCAACTTTTGGTGCTTTTGGCAGTGTGAAATCAGCATCTTCAAAAAGCTGGTCAGCAGAAGGAAGCATTAAGTGCTCCAAAGTTTCTTGGTAAACGGGTGCAGTGACTTTGGTTTTCAAAAAACACAATGGACCAACACCAGCAGATGACATTGCACCCCAAATCATCACAGACTGTGGAAACTGAACACTGGACTTCAAGCAACTTGGGCTATGAGCTTCTCCACCCTTCCTCCAGACTCTAGGACCTTGGTTTCCAAATGAAATACAAAACTTGCTCTCATCTGAAAAGAGGACCACTGGGCAACAGTCCAGTTCTTCTTTTCCTTAGCCCAGGTAAGATGCCTCTGACGTTGTCTGTGGTTCAGGAGTGGCTTAACAAGAGGAATACGACAACTGTAGCCAAACTCCTTGACACGACTGTGTGTGGTGGCTCTTGATGCCTTGACCCCAGCCTCAGTCCATTCCTTGTGAAGTTCACTCAAATTCTTGAATCGATTTTGCTTGACAATCCTCATAAGGCTGCGGTTCTCTCGGTTGGTTGTGCATCTTTTTCTTCCACACTTTTTCCTTCCACTCAACTTTCTGTTAACATGCTTGGATACAGCACTCTGTGAACAGCCAGCTTCTTTGGCAATGAATGTTTGTGGCTTACCTAGTGAACCAAACTGAGAGACCATTTTGAAGGCTCAGGAAACCTTTGCAGGTGTTTTGAGTTGATTAGCTGATTGGCATGTCACCATATTCTAATTTGTTGAGATAGTGAATTAATGGGTTTTTTGTTAAATGTGAGCCAAAATCATCACAATTAAAAGAACCAAAGACTTAAACTACTTCGGTCTGTGTGCATTGAATTTATTTAATACACGAGTTTCACAATTTGAGTTGAATTACTGAAATAAATGAACTTTTCCACGACATTCTAATTTATTGACATGCACCTGTATATGTCTGATTCATTATTTTGAATCCAATTTATTCTTTGAAACTAATCTATCCTATCTATTCTTGCAGATTGTTTTTTCACTGGACCAAAACCTCTATGTTACTGATTGTGTTCTTTCAATTTGGAGTAAAAATGAAGACCTTGAGCACTCTCAATAAAAGCTGGCCACACTTTCAGGTTATTCATCCACTTGTCCTTTGACACACTGCCAATCCATTTGTGGGATTTTTGAGAGAGTGACACAGCTCCACATCCTCAAAGTGTTGGTTCCCACCGAGCTGAAGCGATAACCTTCAGAGAGTCGAGAGCTTTCTGCAGCCTTCTATTTGCATTGACTGCACTTGGGTGTTTATATCGGAGTGTGCTACATATATCTCTCTGACTTTTACGGGCTTGCTGAGAGAAGAGGGTGGAGCTCAAAGAAAGGATTTTCATCTCCTACATCGAGGCAATGGATGATTCTGCTTTTTCTTCTAAACAACATTGCAGAGTGTGTGAAGAATGCAGGAGCAAGAATATAACTCCTTAATGGTTTCACCAAGTAAAAAAAAAAAACATTTGTAGAATTAATTATTTGCATTTTTTTTAGGTTCCTTAGGGCAATAATTATAACAAGAGCACATGAAAACCCTAACAGCTAGTATGTGCTAGATGCCAAGCTTGATACTTCTTTCATACAGGAATTACTAATTTGTCATGTGGATGGTACACAACATTATAAATGTAGCTATGGATGAAACAGGGATATTTCTTGCTATAAGAGGTATAAGTGTTTGCTAAAGGCCCCCAGATCACCAAAGGGCACCCACACTTTTTTAAATAGAAATGGAAAAAAGCAGACTTTACTATTACTTGGCGAAGAAGTTTATATCTATTTGTGGCAGATATTCAGTAGAAACATCCACATTACCTTATATTGAGGCAATGATTTGATTCTTTCTGTACAATAAACTAGACACTTAAGTAAGGAATAGGAATAGGAATATTGGGTTGGAGGTTCTAATATAAGAAAATAATCCCTGAAGCAGAGTACCTGTTACCAATCAACAGCACATCCTGAAGTGTTTTATTTTTCTTATACCACAGTGATTCGTCAACAATTACAATAAAAAAAAAAAATTATTAAAGAATGACACGTCATACATTTGAGCTATTTATAGTTACAGTTAATGTTGCAGAATATCCACAGAATTAATGAGTTCATGTTGTCACTTACAGTATAGCAGCTATAAACAGTCATTTCCTCACCAGCCTTTCTAAACATAATAAGATATTTTAAACAATACAGCTTACTGAAAAAAATGTAAAAGCACAAACTAATTGTAGGGCTTGGGGTTCGATTCCTGGTCCACGTAACTCCACGTGCTGAACTGTCCTTGGGCAAGACACTGAACCCCAAGTTGCTCGCGATGGCAGGCTAGTACCTTGCATGGTAACTTTGCTGCCATTGATGTGTGAGTGTGTGTGTGAATGGGTCAATGAGACACAGTGTAAAGCGCTTTGTAGAACCGCGAAGGTTAAAAGGCACTATATAAGTGCAGACCATTACATACTGTATGTGTCCAGTGAATGAGCTGTTACTATTGAAATCGTAGCGTATTTGAACAAGTGCATTAATATAAACCTGCACTACTGTTAGAAGAGTTTGTTAGGAAGTTGGGTTCAGAGCACAGGGTCAGCCATGATGTGTTGCTCTTGGAGCAGATTGGGTTAAGGGCTCAGCAGTGGCAGCATGGCAGTGTAATCAGTAACACACAGCCTTTAACCACTGACCCACCACCCTTGTAACAGTTGGAGCTGCTGTTATGGAAAATTAATCAATACCTTCTCACCACTCAGAATTAAAGAACAAAATGAATCCACCCAGTGAAAGATAATTGGATGAACAGCCTTTGTCTATTTATTCTTTTATTATTCTTTCATTACTGGTTCACATGCAGGACAACAGGACGGTGTACTTTAAACTGACGTCTGTAACTGATGATGTGTTTTAAACACTTGACCCCAGGTCCACTACTCATTGGGAAAAGCAATCATAACGTTCATTACCTCACACCTCAAAATAGAGCAGCAGTAACTGTATTCTTGATTTCTCTGTGACCCGTGCACGCTGTTATAACCGAGTTGTATTCATTTATAATTGCATAGCCACTTATCTGGTCTCGGGTGTAAACCAGGCCCGAGGCACAGCTATTGATTAAGAAGCAGAAGAAAACGTAGTCTACAGGAGCTCTCGATGATCCAATTAAACACTGGTATTGTAGGAAAGCAGAGAATGCATCCTATTAAATAATTCTATCGACATCTTTATTAGAGCTTTCACTTTTTCCCCCTTTGAGATGGTGAAACCTTTTTTTCATTTGCAACTAATCTAACAAATCATATTCCCACCCGTCTGTGCTCATCTGCTGATAAAGTGATACTTGAAGGAGAATCAGGGACTTTGGTTTGGAGTTTGCTGCAGTTTGAGCTGTAGAACTGCAGTATCGATCTGTTGCTAAAGGTTAGTGTCTTCACATTTGCCAGACACTAAGAGAGCAAAAAGGAAAACAAATAATCTTTCAGTGTCCTGCTGACTGACTGGTAAACCTAGCAATGAGGGAAGAATTGAATTCTTGATTCTGATTGGTCTGAAAGTGTTGATTAATCTTCTGTAATAGCAGCACTGACAGTAATTCAAATAACAGGCTTATAATAATGCGTGCATTCTAATATGTTATTGTTTCTATAGTAACAGCGCATTCACTTTCGTATATTTGACATTTATGGAAGAAGTCAGGAGTCCAGTGTCAGGCTTTGTAACAGTCAGTAGGTTTCCCAAAATGGGGAAGTCTTCAGGACAGACCAGTTTACATAAACAAACAAACAAAAAAATGTCTGTTATTATTGATGTGGTGAAGTTTTTTTGTAAGGAGACATTTATGGAAGGAGTCTCCAGTGTCAGTGTTTTGTAATAGTCAGATGTAAAGTGGTAAGTTTTCAGAAATTGGAAACTCTTCAGGACAAAGAATTTTACACTTTCTCTGTAGCATGACAAGCTGCATTCATACTGTAGTTGTTATGATGTAAATGCAAACAGGAACTAACTGATTTCACAGACATTCCACAATAATAAATGCAGCTATAAACAGATAAAAAGTAAGATATTTAAGAGAATGATGGGAAAAAGTAACAATGACAGAATCAACAAGGAAAGCAAAGAATAAAAGAGGAAAAACAAAGAAAAAAATAGAAAGAAAGAAACATAAAAAGAAGAAAACTGAACATTTAAAAAACTTCACAGACATTCATAATATTAAATGTAACTACAAATGGATAAAAAAAAGTTTGACATATCAATCATATAATAAAGTAATGTAGGGGGCATGGTGGCTTAGTGGTTAGCAGGTTTGACTCGCAGCTCTAGGGTTGTGAGTTTGAATCCCGACTCCGCCCTGTGTGCACTGAATTTTGTATGTTCTTCCGGTGCTTTGGGGGTTTCCTTAGGGTTCTACAGTTTTCTCCCTCAGTCCAATGACATGTGTTGTAGGCTGTTTCCAAATTGTTCGTAGTGTGTGGTTGTGCCATGGGTTGGCACCCTATCCACCCTGCCTTGTGCCCCAAGTTCCCTGGGATAGGCTCCAGGTTCCGAATAACCCTGTGTAGGATAAGCGTTATGGAAAATGGATGGATGGATGGATGTAATTGTTGGCGAATTGCTGTGGTGTCAGAGGAATAAAACACTACAGGGTGTTAACAGTAACTCTGCTTCATGCTGTGCCTTGATTATATTCCTACCCACCCAGGTGCTTTATTACATACTTATTGGAATTTTTGTTATTAAACTCGACATTATTTTACTCACAGATTTATTTGCCATATTGCAGAGTTGTAGTGACTGAAAACCTGAGCCATATTAGAGAAAAGGTGCAACTTTGTCAGCTCACCCACTTTTCACCTGACATTGCGTTGTCCCTAATTGGTGTCTGATACGAGTCCTATGTGGCTGACTGTGGGACCGTCATCTCTCAGCAGAAACGTTCCCAGCGGATCTCATTGTGTGTTGGCTGAAGCCCAGTATGAACGCGGTCCAGGCTTTTCTCTCCGCAGAGAGGTCCGAGACTCCTCATCTCGGAAAGAAGCAGCTTCTCTGATCAATTTGGCACATTTGCTAAACCGAGCCTAAAGCCTCCAGAGCCAGCCGAGGAATAAATTAGCCTTTACTGCAGCGCCACGCTTTATTTCTGTGCTGGTGCAGTGTGTATTGATAGAGAGGTTCTGGGCAATCAATGGGCTCCTAGAGGACTTGGTATCACACATGACACAAAACAGAATGTTTGCCAAAAAAACTGCAAGTGCTCAGTCTAGGGAGAAAGAAACATTAGCGAACAATGTTGAGAGGCTTCAGCTTATTTTTGGAAAAGTTTAAGTTCAAGAGTACAGACAGCTCCCTCAGGGAAGGGTTCTCTGAGTGTAAAAATGTCAAATGTTGCTGAAAAACCAGACAGGACTAGCAAGCACACTTGATGTTGCAAAACAAAACTTGAAAGTGACTTTCATTCCATTCATTTTGTGAGAATTTCAGATACTAGCAAATGGTGTGTATGCATGTGGATACACCATGTGGGTGTCTATGTGGGCTTCTTTCGGTTCTCCAGTTTCCTCCCACCTTAAAACGTCCCAGTTGGTGGATTGGCTATGCTAAATTGCCTCTAGGTGTGAATATATGGGATTAACTTCCAGATCCACTGATCAGGTAGATGCAGGAAGGAATTGGTGTATTGAAACCTCTGTACTGGTATGTGTGTAACATCCATCCATCCATTTTCTGTACCACTTATCCTACACAGGGTCATGGGGAGCCTGAAGCCTATCCCGGGGAACTTGGGGCACAAGGCAGGGGACATCGGGCCCACAGTGCACACAGGGCAGAGGCGGGATTCGAACCCCCAACCTTGGATGTGCGAGACAAAATCTGCCATCCCATTCTCCATCATGTTACCACTGGATGATAAATGGTTTCTTAAGAAGAGAACCATAAATCCTCTTTTACTCACACCTCTTTTTTGCCACAGTTTTTAGGGTGATAAAGAATGACCTTTCTTTGACCACACGGACTGTGAGCTTTATTTCCAATCCAAGGCATTAGAGATATACTGGCTCATCAAATGCCCTGCTGTCTGACAATGCACACCATCAGACTGACAAAAACTTACAAAGGAATATAACATCTTGGGCTCGGATTGGAGTTCTGGACTGTTCACCCTGGACAATCTTCCAAAGAGGCAGGTCTTCCAAAGAGGCAGAAAACTTGGCAGGCCAGGGTGGCTGATGGCCTGGCTTGGCAATGAGGATATGGACAGAGAGAGCAAGAGAGAGAGAGAGAGAGAGAGAGAGAGAGAGAGAGAGAGAGAGAGAGAGGCTTGCAGATCAGCAGGTAGCTCCTATTCGCCTGCCTTGCCAGCTTGAGTGATGAAGTCTCTGATTGCACTCGACAAAGATGGATGAGAGACTTAAAGGTAGTTTTCAGAGAGCAAATTGATGACCTGTGTACCAATTCACATGAGAGCAGGTTAATAAGGCTGTTACTCACAGCTGATTAGAGTTTCTTCCCTCCTTCAAAAGAGAAACTGAATTAGAACATAAGAAACGGATAATATACGTCGTGTACTATCAGTTTTACATTGGCAATACAGAAGATGTTTGAATTCGCCTAATAGTTGTCAATGCAAGTGCTGTCAGGAGGAAAACACGTATAATAGATAACCTGGAGCACACTCATTCCACTGCTGTTCCCTCCCGCTAGTACAGCAGTGTGTTGTATTTTAAGCAGCAATGGCTCGTGACCATCAGCTTTGGTGGGGCAGGACGGCATTAAAAACGGCATCACCTCAAACAAAATGACGTCGAAAGGCAATGACACTTGACTTGTGCTATCAGCCTCTATCTAATGAAATTTTAGCATAACCACATTATAGGCAGATTACATACATCAGCATACAATCTTGCAGCCTGTTTTGAGTATTTTAACTGTGTTACAGCAGGTGTGTTTCTATCACCATCAATGTTTTCACTGTTTTCAACTGCAAAAATTTTCAACTGCATCTAAAAAACAAAAAAGACCTGAAACTATCCCAAAATATTGGAAATGGGACGTACACGGTCACTGTGGTGCACATGCATTTCTCAGGTACAATCATTATCCACATCATAAGGGGATTATGAAGGGGGCACTGATTGTACCTTTCCCTCTCCCAGTCTTTGCAATATGTTTTACAATAGAAATTTTTTGGTACATAACAAACTTATCATCTACACTTTCACTTTGCAGAAATGTATTAGATATCATTTTGATTATTTGCTATAAAACAAGATCCTGGCAGCCGTGGAGTATTGGTAATGGTCATTAACTGTCCTGTCCGCTGCTCCTCCCATGAGCATGTGGCAGCTTGATTCTTGCCCCAGTGGGCCTCTATTAGCATGTGACCACTAGTTGCAATAATAACCATCCATCCATCCATCCATCCATTTTCCTTTTTCCATCCATCCATCCATCCATCCATTATCCTGCACCGGGTAGTGGGGGAGCTATCCAGGGAACTATCCCTATCCCAGGGAGTTCGGGGCACAAGGCAGGGGACACCCACCACCAATCCATCACCACACAATCAGCCTACAACATGCCTTCGGACTGGGGGAGGAAACTGGAGTACCCAGAGGAAATCCCCAAAGCCCCCGAACCCCCAACCCTGGAGGTGTGAGTAAATATGCTAACCATTAAGACACCTTGCAAAACTCTATAGAGCTAACTTGTGCAACATCTAGAAAAGGGAGTACGTCAATGCAACATTGGCTTATATCTGTCCAATAGCATTTTTGAAATTGTGAGGTAAGTAGTATTTAAACAGAGTTGTGATTGAGGACTTTATAAAGATTAACATTTGCTAAAAAGCTGATATACTGTATATGGTGGGCTACAGTGAGAATTATTGGCAACCTTTCAGAAACACCTCAGAAGATGAAGATATATTAATCAATTTTTTTTTGATTATATATAATTCATAAAGGGTGCCACAAATTCTGAAGTTGTACATATAATAGAAATAAGCATTACTGCATTAGGGTCAGTAAATTTAATCACACTCTTTGATTCACTACCATCTTTCCTTGTTTAGCTTGAGAAACACTTCATGGTCTCAAAATAACGCTAATAACATATTATTCATTCATCTCCATTAACCACTTTATCCTGGCCAGGCTGGCAGTGGATCTGGAGAACCCAGAGAAAACCGGCTGGACACGAGGAGAACAAGTAAAACACACACATTAGCACAAGCTCAGTATATATGTTGTAAATTAGCACTATTGCATTAGAGTTAGTTGATGAATTTAATCACTCTCATTCATTAGCTTCCATCTTTCTATGTTTATCTTACACTGACACGATAAATTAATTGCCTAATAATGACTGCCCTTTTTAACTCAATATAAAAGCCAATTAGCTCTCTGATTAGCTTTATAGCAAGAGCTACTTATGTCCTACCAAGATGGGGATTTATTTCAGCTGAGACATGACCAGTTGTCAGTCATGTAGTGCTGTTTTCAGCTTCCAGTAAATGACATCATTAGCCGAGGAAGCTATTCTCCTGGTTTTGCTCAATCATGCATGGCACTGAAAATAGTCTGGGCCATAAAGGTTGACGACCACTTTAGATATAAATAATATCTGCACTTAAGGTGACAGCCATAAAATTTCAGCTCATATTTGCCTGGATGTCATTAGGCTGAGGTCACAGAGATAGACGTCAACCTCATATCCAGCTGCGATGTGTAATAAACTCGGCATTACACACCTCAAGACTCCTCGATCTCTCAGCTCCTTAAAATAAAATAAAAAAATTATGGTAAAGCTGTAGGGCAACAAAGAGATAACACGCAATATGCTTCTTATGTTGTCCTTCCTCAGGTTGTGACAACATTTTCAAAAGTCTTCCTGTGCTAAAAATAGACAGGACATACATGTAACGTCTGAATGTATCAAACTGATTTCTGAATCAGCCTGGGTTTAGTAATGAAATTTCTCTGTCTCCTTGAGCTGTAAATCCCTATCTGTTTAATGACCACTCTGGCCCCAGTTTGACCAGATACCTTTGGAATGCTAACGACCAACCTTCCCCCCCTTCATACACACACACACACACACACACACACACACACACACACACACAAGCTACCTACATGTGCACGCACACACACACACACACACACACACACACACACACACACACACACACACACACACAAGCTTACCTTACACACACAATGGAAAAATCTCTCTTGAATGTTACGTGTAATTATATGTAATTATTCGATGCCTAAATAGTGTGATGTTATCTTGTTTACATATATTATGTGTTTATGTGACCTAACCTTAATGATTTTAGATAGTCTTAACTTAGGATATTATTTTAAATGTCTGTAACCATGTTTTACTTGTAATATTCATTACAAGTCCATCGAATTTGGTATGTGGTTAATCGTCTTGTGATACCCTGATTGATTATGCATATCATATTGCAATGGGATACATTATTTCATGCTTTCTCTTAATTTCATATATAATACGCTATAAACCGGCTCCTCCCTGGACATGCAAATTCGAGTCTGAGACCAGACAAAGAGAGGTCATCCCGCCAACAAATTCAACTTCCTGATTGGCCCATAGCCCAAAGAGGCGTGTGCGTTGGTGTTGTCTTTAAATCAACACCATGCTTTGAAAGTCGTCTCTCTAGTCTTCAGTCTCTTCAGTCTCTCTTCACTCACTTCAACTTGACACTCTTCTGGCTTCTCTCCCCCGGGGCCACGTGCCCCGGGAAGAGGAAGCCAGGATCTCTCTCTCTCCCAGACAAAGGATGCAACCGCTTCATGGCCCACGCCTTTTGCAAATGGTGCGGCAAACCAGCGAACTCTACACGACCTCGCGCGAACTTTCAAACCGAAGCTATGCAAGTATAGTTAATGGACCTATATCTGCATTTAAGATTGTACCCCTGTTTACAGGAGATTTAAGCTCGTTGCTGGTTTTGGAAAAGGCTAATTAGGTGTGTTTTTGTCTGCCATTCCCTTTTATTTCATTACTTTCTCTCTATACCTTCTCTTTCCTTGTATATAGATGTACATATGTATGTTTTGCTTAGAGTTAGTCGTGTGTATCCATAGTTATATCTAGTTATTAAAATCTATTATCCCACGCTTGATTTTCTCTGTTTTTGTTCACGGGATAAAGTCCTTTCTTCACTGCATAAGAACCTCGCTTACCCGCTCTAAATCTTAATAACAAACTTCGTTGGTTAATTCTTCCTGGCCAGAAGGATAAACTCCCTCTTTAGAGTTCATAATTCCAAACTAGACTACAGCTAATACTAAAAGCTGATCAAGACCACATACATAGTCATAATTAATTATAATCGGTTGTAGTTAATTATCTATATGTATATGTGCACATACATGAATTCCCTTTCATGGCTGATGTACATTTATAAGTGGTCACAACACGCGTTGATTAGATATATAGATATATTTCACGCCATTCGAGCTAATTCCGTATATAAATTGGAGAATACATTTAAACGTGTTAAACATCTTTTAATTCGTTACATAAATTGTAACTGGTGGAGAATATTTTTAAACGTTGCAGATTCACCCGATTTACTACACATTCTGGTAGATAAGGCGGGCGCGCTTTAAAACTTGTCTGCTTTAAAAAGGTGCTTAGAATACAAGCGTGCGCTTCTGTTTTGTTTTTCATGTTTAAAGTTGATCCATTACATTATTCTGGTGGAAAAGAATAATGCTAGTAATGATTGATTCGTTACATACAGTATCAGAAGTTGAGGGATCTGTATCAAGAGAATGGATGGGGAAGACCTCCACTGGCAGTCTGCCATTACAGAGATGCAAAACCACATCTTGTCCCAGCTTGTTTTGGCCAGTGGTTATGACCAGGTTCCATGTCATGGTGTTTAGATTCCTGAATAATTTTGATCGGAAGCAATGCAGTGATGCTATCTCAGTCTTCCTCCTGGTTTCCACAGGGATGGTTAGGAACACCACAGACAGAGTGTGAATGATATTTCTAAACTCTCTCTGGGTCTCTGGGTTGTGAGGTGTATTACATGAAAGGAAAAAACCAACACAAGGTGTCTTCTGGGCTGCAATGAGCCAGCAGAAGAGCCTCTGTTTTAATCTCTGGAACTGTACTAGAGTGATAAACATCATTCTTCCAAAATATATTCCTTGAATTGGTGTTTTGGTGGTGGTGGTGGTGGTGGTGGAGAGTGCTGTCTAACACGTCACTCTAAAATTTCTCATAGGTGTTCGATTGGGTTGAGATCAGGTGAGTGTGAAGGCCATAGCATATGATTTACATCATTTTCATCCTCATTAAGCCATTCAGTGAACCCTCGTGCCCTGTGCATGGGGATGGAGTCATTCTGGAAGAGACCATGCCCATCAAGATAGAAATGTTTCATCGTAAGTTCATCGTAAGGTTATCAATCAGAGGAACTTGGGATAGATTTGCAGTGATGCTTCACTCTAAGGGGACGAATGGACCAAAATAAATAAATGAGCCCTCGTTCAAGGACCCAACACAGTTTAGGTTTAATTGTTTTAGGTTGACTGAGAGCTCAGTCAGAATAGAAATTGTTATTGGAAACAAATCCATTGGAATAAAGCAAACTGATTGAGGCCAATCTGATTCTAATATATTTAAAATAATCATGTGCTTAGATGGGTGGTATGATGGGCCTCTAACATTCTGAAGCAGATGGAAGATGAAAATCCATTTCAAGTTTTAATATTCTCCAGAAGTTCAACAAGGACACAGAACATACTGAAAAAAAAATTCTAAAAGCTTTATTTCTTGTTATTTCCAAACAGTGGCCTTTAATGCTGGTAACAATAGAAAATGAGTAAAAGTGTTTTGAACAACCAGAGTATTTTTGTTCCAGAATGTCAGAGAAATATGAAATGCTGCATGCTGAGTGGTCTCAAACTCTTCTTCCTGCTGTCCATTTGAAAATCACACATGGATGATGATTTGCCGAGATGGAACCTGTTAAGAATACAAGCAGTGTCATTAAGAACCTGAGCCGGACTCATGCAATTATTCTTGTTATGATAATGTTGACACTAAACCTTGCTCCACACATGCACGTCACTTTGGATTGGATTCCGTGCGTGGATGTAATGTGCATTTGTCTATGGAGTGTCCAGTTCAGGATAAGTTTTCTGCAATCAGAATGAATTCATTCAGATTGGGGAAATCTTTGCATACAAATATAGCCATGGGCAACTTGGCAGTACTGGAATTCAAACTCACAACCTTCAGATCAGTAGTCTAGCTGGACCACCACTTCCCATGCCCATTACTTCAAGAAAGAGGAGTGATTGGGGTCCTGCAGGACATAACATAAATGATAATATATAAAGCTTGTGGGATAAGAAAAAAAAAGACCACACTGAGTGTGTATTGGATGTGGTACAGAGATACTAATGCTATGCTAGTTCATGATATTAATTGTTTTAAACCTAGGCTTTTCATCAGGAGTCTGTTGCTGAGAACCTAAGAAAGGTAAATTACTGGTGAAAAAAGAAGAAGAGTTACTAGAGTACTGAAAATCTAAATCTGAAATCTGAATCATGAAGAAGCACTGTTTAACAGATCATAAATTTTCACCAGTGATTAAAAAGAGAAGAAAATGAGCTTCACTACAAACCACAGGTAAGATCTTGGAACAGAAAAGACATGTTATAGCCTGTAGAGCTGTGGTAAGTCTTATGAATGACGAAGATTAATGTGAACTAGAATCACGAACAGAGAAAGCTTGAGGTAAAAAAAAAATTAAAAAAAATAATCCAAATCATGCTAACATGTTAGAGGAACAACTGTAGCAAGGGCATATAATACCATTAGAATTGATTCACTTGTCTTTATTAATGATGTAGCAGCAGCAGGATGTCTGAAATACCTCTGGATGTTGCGTTATCTTCCATTTGGCCTGCTAATGCAAGTATTTCTCAGGGCCAAAATTGGAAACTTCTTGACTTGCCAAGTCAATCATCAGACCAAAATTCCACTGAGCAGGAGCACTTACTGAAAAGATGCTTGAAGGCAAAAAAATAAAAAAATAAATAAATACCCCTAAAATAAGCAGGTACTGAAAATGGCACCATTACAGGCCTGGCGGGCCATCATAAGGAAAGAAACTCCCTATCTGGTGACAGAAATGGGTCTTTTGCTTTAAATATGACCATTCATTTAATCTTTTAAGATGATAAAATCCTTTTAGTCTCCTAAAATGAATAAAATTGTCTCCCCCAGTAGAGATGTACATGGACAGTGACAATTTTGGATAATGCATCTTTAACAATCCTTCTCTTAAACTGTAGAAATAAAAATATCAAAAGTCATATATGCCTGAAAAACGTTTTCTGATATGCATGTGCCATTTTAATAGGAAGGCCTGTACACCTACTCATTCATGCAATTATCTAATCAGCCAATCGTGTAGCAGCAGTGTTGTGGAATCCATGCCATGAAGAATTGAGGCTGTTTTGAGAGCAAAGAGAGGCCCTACCCAGCATTAGCATAGTGTTCCTAAAAAAGTGCTCACTGAGTGCAAACATGATTCTCAGGATGCATATAAAGACCAGGTATAAAAAGGCCAAGCAAATGACAAAATCTAGGGCTTTAATTAAAAAAAAAAACTAATAATGAACAAATGCATGTGGTAAGTAATTAGAATGAGTAATGATGAGAATTAACAAGTAATGTGGAAAATGAATGAGGAAAATGAACAAATGGATATTGTGGGAAATGACAAGGGTCAAAACATATCTTGCCATGGTTTTTTTTTGTATATTTTGTATTCATTTTTAAATAACGCATCAGAAAAAAAAATAAGCGCACATTTGAACCCTATTAACATGACATTTCTCAACTGTTAAGGATTGAGGGATTTAAGGGATTGACTTGGCTAGAACAAGGATCAGTGAATGAAGCAAAGGCAAACTTTGCAATGGATTATGTCTGTCTGAGACAGATTCCTTAGATGTCTTCATGGGAGACTGGGTGAGGCGTAAAGACGATAGGCCCATGTGCTAATGGGAGTGTTGGCATGGAGACAGAAGAGCTGAACCTCCCTCACATCTCCAGCTGCAGAGGCTGCTTTCAGACATCAAGATGAGAGGTTGATCCCAGCTGAAGTGACAGCTAGTCTGAGGAAAACTCTTCTGTGCCCTTGAATAGCAGAGAAATAGAAGCTCTTGATGTCTTGGAGGAGAAAAACACACAAGCACACTCAGACATAATGCACAGGGTTGTGTGCTGGTGCCATTTTGTAGTCAGTTTTCACTCCGAACTGAGTTCTGAGTTCTGGTTTGAGCAAAATATAATATTGAAAACGTTCTGAAGCCTTTTTTTTTTCATTCTTTGCATCATTCCGAATGTTAGAACATATGTTTTTGGGGTTAAAGTTGTTAGTGCAGGAAGTATCCTGATCCAGAGCGGACAAACAAAAAACAAAAAACAAAAAAAAAAAAGTAGGTTTGCAATAGATACAGTACATTATCAATAGGTTAGGTGATATATAATCGAATCAACTGCTTGCATTACCTTTATAAATCAAGTGTGGTCCTATTGGATTTCACATAGAACAATTCACTTACAACAAACGTGTTTTCAGTCGTTTTGCACACATTTGTGTGGGTTTGCTTACGCAGTGTTTATATCGTCTATATAACAACAATAGTTTTTGAGAATCTGGTGGGTAGATATAATAAACAGAAATAATAAAATATGATGTTCAGTGTGTAATTACACATCAGCTGTTTGATTCACGTTTAGCCAGCACAACTGAGTTTATTCTTATTTGTTACATAGAAATCTGTTTTTCTTTATTTTTCAAGTGGGGTGAACATCAACAAAACCAGTTGCAGGAAGTAGTAAAAGGCATTTAAGTGTTTAATTACCATAATTACCTGAGCTGACTATCCTTCTCCAGGCTTAGTGGAGTTTTTCAGGCCACTTTGGTCAGGTGTAATAGGAATGAGGATTGTAGGGTAAATGATTTGAGTGTCAACCAACTCACTTCATTTGCCCACGGAGTTCTTTTTCTCTTTACTTTCATGCCACCCCATGGGAGAAGACAGCAGGATGTTTGTCATCACTTTGCTGCACAGTGTCATTGGAGGAACACTTACCACACTGTTTGTCCAGAACAACAGGGTCATGCTGGTCCCCCGGCCGGTTAATGAAGCCTCGCAGGAGTACCAGTGTACCAGCTTTTTTCTTTTTATTCCTGAGTTTATTCCTGAGGACAATATTACACTTTTGTACATACAGTATCTCAGTGCCAAACAGCAAATAATAATCCCCCTTATTTCCAAGTCACTTTGAGCACACAGTGTCATTTTCATATATACAGTATTAGATGTATATGAGGCATAATTGAGACGTATCCTATGCATATGATATGCAAATATGGGGTTATTGGGCGGATCTTTTGCACACAAGTGAATCGAATTCATCATTTGAGCTCACTGTTCACTTCAGTGATGTAGGACAGTTTAATGTATCAACCCTTTGTCTGATTTATTATGTTAAACTGTAGAATATAGAGGTGATTTGCGCTCAAATGATGACTCAGCTTCAGCTGCTTGGAAACAAGCTTCGCCCACTAACCTCTTATTTACATATTGTATGCATATGGTACACCTAAATTTACCCTCATATACATCTAATTTATATGAAGAAAGCCATATTTTATGCAGGTGTGACAGTGAGCCAGTATAGGAAGAGAAATCAAGGGCATGTGGATCATTTGTCCAACACTTGTCCAATTTATAGTACTTTTTTGTATTACCTGTAAAACAGAACTCAGTGCATCATCACTGAATCTCTACCTTGCTATAAAAATCAGGTCACTACAAGAGTTCTTGGTATCATGTGACTTCAGAGAGAAATCTTACACCTCGCACTGTGTAAGTGTGACAATCACTTTTTTTTTAAGCACTCTCATAACACTTTTGTAATACTGAGAAATAAACAAGAAGCAGATAATTTTATCCTCAGACTCTTGAATACTCTTTCAGTGTGTGTATTGACTGCCATAAAATGAACCCAAGTGAAGGTGGGGTCACGTTATGAAATACTATCACTACAATCACAACGTACATAGAATTTTATTCACTTTTATTCACATTACTCTACCATTAGCATAATTCTACTCTAAACGACAAGAGTGTGAGAGGAGCTAAACAGAAGCACAAACAGCTGGAGAGTGATCGTCAACTCAAGGACTCACAGCTGGCACTTATTCTAGATATTCTATATATAGAAATATACATTATTTATAGTCGGGTTTCATGCACATGGTAAGGCGTTAATACTGAAAATGTGCATATCAGCAGTTACATATAAAAACGATTTAAGACCAGGAACAGTATTAAGTCCAGCGCCACTGTCTGACAGTTTGATGTAATACGCAATATCACAGGCTGAAATTTATGCTTTTTTTGCCATAAATACATCAAATGTAAAAAAAAAAACATTGACATTTTATTAATTCGACAGCTCAATATACAATATTGAATTAAAAGTATGATAAAGTACCTAACAACCACATACACATTACGATTTCATGACCTCAATTTACATTTACATTTATTAATTTAGCAGATGCTTTTATCCAAAGCGACTTGTGAGGAAATACAAGCAAAGCGATATATCAAGCGGAGAACAATACAAGTAGTGCTACCATACATTCCAGAGAAGCAAAGTGCGCAGAGTAGAGGTGTAAGAGCCAGTGTAAGTGCACTCAAAAAATGAATTCATTACTCTTACTTAATTTAATTGAAGAAAGTTTTTACACACAGTTCATTCAGAATAAATCAGTTTATTTGGGTCAACACAATTTAGTTGGTTTAGGTCAAATTAATTCACTCTAGTATGTTTAATGAACTTTATTACATTTGTCAAACTAAATTTTCTTATGTTGGTCCAACTTAATTTAAAAAAAAAATACTGAGAGTTAATTCATTTTCTTATGTTTAAACAAGCAGATTCATTCATCATTATACACAATGTACCGTATATAATGAACAAAAAAGAAAAGACTGGTGTCAGTACTGACATTAGTATAGATGACTGAGCACCCACAGCCTAAGCACAAGCTCCACTCTTCAGCACAATGGTAACCACAAAATTCAAAAACATTCAAAAACATTACAGAAACTACTTCAAATGTCCAACATAACTTAACATTAAACACTAACATGTCTTTCCCTTTATTGAAAAACACATAAAATAACACTTAATCCCTAAATTTACTCCCCTAATGCAGTCCCATGCAAAGCATGCTGGGAACTACAGATCCACTGCCCAGTTAGTTATGACAACAAAAATGATTCATGTAGTTTTAACACAAATGAATTAAGTGAAATTCAGTATAAAATATATTAGGAGGATTGAACACAATGAAATTAAGTTGTGACAAAATGTAAAAAAAACAAAAACAAAACAAAAATCGTGTTACTTTAGCTGATTGTAATTAATTAAACTGAACAAGCTGCAACAAATAATTTTTTGAGTGTGCAGAATGTTTTTTTTTTTTTAATGGGGGGTGGGGGGGTGGGGGCTGGAGCAAGTTAGGGGTTAGTTAAGTGTTCACAGAAGAGGTGGGTCTTTAGCCATTTTTTGAAGATAGTGTCAGATTCTGCTGTCCGGATTGAGGTTTGAAGTTCATTCCACCACTGAGGGACAGTCAGTTTGAAGGTTCTGGAAAGGGAATCTATAGTTGAGTGCGTGAATAACTGTGGGAGTGCAAAATAATAGAATGTGCTGGATCAAGTGCTATTTTACAGGCTACTGAATAATAATTGTGGAAGCCATGCTGTTAAATGAGAGTGAAAATTGTAAACTCAAATCGAGACTAGTGCTGCTCATGCAGTCATATATTGGCAATGTACTCGACTCCCATCTTTTCATTCATACATCATTGTTTTAGTCTTTTTGGTTTTTCATTTATAGATTTTCTCTTACATTTGACAGCATGGGGATTTCCTTCTTCAGTCTACCATTTCTATCCCTATATATCTATATATCTGTTCCAGGCTTAAAGGGGAGTGCTTGTGTTTAAAGGCGGCAACCTCTGAGGTTTGAACTACACGCAGGTGATTTATAATCTTAAAGGCGCATGTAGAAAATATTGATAACTGAAATATTGATGTAACTTTAGAGCTCAAGTCCATGACCCTGAATACCTGATTAACATAATGACACCTACATACTGTAAATCTGAAATATAAACATTATCCTGGTGAATGATTGATTTAGATATGAAATCGCACTGGAATGAGTTTTTCTGCATAAATGGAAATCATGTGCATTTTCACACCTTCTTCTCTCAAAAATCGCAGAGATATTGTTACAGCGAGTCGCAGCGATGTGTGATTGATTCGCTAATTCATACTTCATTTCAGTCTGAGTGCAAATGAGACATCGGGGAAATCTGCGGCATGACTGCACATAATGTTCCTGTTTTTCAGGATGTGTAGTTCTTGCCAAAAGACAACGACTCAATTTCCCTCATGCGAACATGTGTGGTGTAATTTCATTATTTTATATATCATAGAGAATAAACGAATAAGCTCTGAACATATGCAACGCAGATTAGCAGTAGATGGACTAAAGTCAAGTTTGAATCATTGTCTAATTCACGTTCAGTCAACTCTAAAATTATTGGCACCCTTCATGAAAATGAGCAAAAATGAATATATACTGAACAAAATTATAAACGCAACACTTTTGTTTTTGCCCCCATTTGCAATTGGCATGCTGACTGCAGGAATGTCCACCAGAGCTGTTGCCCGTGAATTGAATGTTCATTTCTCTACCATAAGCTGTCTCCAAAGGCGTTTCAGAGAATTTCGCAGTACATACAACCGGCCTCACAACTGCAGACCACGTGTAACTACACCAGCCCAGGACCTCCACATCCAGCATCTTCACCTCCAAGATCGTCTGAGACCAGCCACCCGGACAGCTGCTGCAACAATCGGTTTGCATAACCAAAGAATTTCTGCACAAACTGTCAGATATCGTCTCAGGGAAGCTCATCTGCATGCTCATCGTCCTCATCGGGGTCTCAACCCGACTGCAGTTCGTCGTCGTAACCGACTTGAGTGGGCAAATGCTCTCATTCGATGGTGTCTGGCACTTTGGAGAGGTGTTCTCTTCACGGATGAATCCCGGTTTTCACTGTACAGGGCAGATGGCAGACAGCGTGTATGGCATCGTGTATGGTTTTCAGACCCCCCCGGACCCCCCAATACAGTAAAACTGCACATTTTACAGTGGCCTTTTATTGTGGCCAGCCTAAGGCACACCTGTGCAATAATCATGCTGTCTAATCAGCATCTTGATATGCCACACCTGTGAGGTGGATGGATTATCTCGGCAAAGGAGAAGTGCTCACTAACACAGATTTAGACAGATTTGTGAACAATATTTGAGAGAAATAGGCCTTTTGTATACATAGAAAAAGTCTTAGATCTTTGAGTTCAGCTCATGAAAAATGGGGGCAAAAACAAAAGTGTTGTGTTTATAATTTTGTTCAGTATATAAGATGAGTAACATGTAGTGACTGATTTTGATCTTAATAACAAAACTATGCAAAAGTTTGGGCACCCCTGACCAAGTTACATGCCCTGTGTATCATATAATAGCAAACTATTGTTAAAAAAAAATAAATAAAATAAATAAAAAATAATAAATAAATAATACCCGAAAAAGCTGGGACAGTATGGAAAATGCTAATAAAAACAAATAGGAGTGATTTGTAAATGTACTTTGACTTGTATTTAGACAAAAAACGTATAAAGACAAGGTATTTGATGTTTTACCTAATCAACTGCATAGTTTTTTTTTTTAAGATAAATGTTCATTTTGAAATTGATGCATGCAACATGTTCCAAAAAAGTTGGGACAGGGGCAATTTAGGACTAATAGCAATGTGATGAGTTGAAATAAGAAGATGATGTGAAACAGGTGAGGCAATCGTCTAATCATAGTATATAAGGAGCCTCCAAAAAGGTGTAGTCCTTCAAGAGCAAGGATGGGTAGAGGCTCACCAATCTGCCAACAGATGCGTCAGCGAATAATCCAACACTTTGAGAACAACATTCCCCACAGACAAATCCGTAGGATTTTGGGCATTTCACCTTCTACAGTGCACAATATAATTAAAAGATTCAAGGAATCCGGTCAAATCTCGGTGCGTAGAGGGCGAGGCCGAAAACCACTTCTGACTGCGTGTGATCTCCGATCTCTCAGATGTCACTGTCTTAAAAACCGTCACGAGTCTGTAATGGATATCCTGACATGGGCTCGGGAATACTCTGGTAAACCTTTATCAACACCATTCGCCGCTGCATCCACAGATGCAAGTTAAGGCTTTACTATGCAAAGCAGAAGCCATACAGCAACACTGTCCAGAAGCGCCGCCGACTTCTCTGGGCTCGGTCTCATCTAAGATGGACTAATAGTGGAATCGTGTTTTGTGGTCCGACGAGGCGACATTTCAAATAGTTTTTGGACAAAACAGCCGTCGTGTTCTCCGGGCCAAAGAGGAAAAGGACCATCCAAGCTGTTATCAGTGTCGGGTCCAAAAGCCAGCGTCTGTCATGGTATGGGGGTGTGTCAGTGCCCATGGGTAACTTGCACATCTGTGAGGGCACCATTAATGCAGAATGCAACCTGTCTCCGTTTGAGAATGTGTGGTGCATTATGAAGCGTAAAATAAGGCAACGAAGGCCCCGTACAGTTGTGCAGCTGAAGAAATGCATAATGGATGAATGGAGGAAAATTCCGCTTGCTAAACTTAACCAGCTGGTGTCTTCAGTGCCCAAACGCTTAATAGGTGTTATTAAAAGTAAAGGTGATGTTACACAGCGGTAAACAGTCGACTGTCCCAACTTTTTTGGAGTGTGTTGCAGTCATCAGATTTGAAATGAGTGTATATTTTCAAAAATAAATTAAATTCCCAAAGTAAAACATCACATAATGTGTTAATAATGTATTTTCAATATAGTACATGGTGAAATGAATTTTCAAATACTGGGGAATCTCCATCAGAATCTTGTTCTAAAAAGAAAAACATGTAGTAAAATTGTCTTGCATTGAGTGAGGAAAAAACGTAAAGCACAAAAGCCTTTAGAGAACTTTACATATATACATATACATTATTTACAGAACTGGGTCACTGAGATGCGATTACACATTAGTGTCTGTGCAGTCCTCTGTGTTCTAGCTCTATTAGTGAACACAGAACTCTGCAATGTTCTCCCGCTCTTCTCAAAGCTCTGTACAGCTGCACTGCTGCTGTTTATCTCAACCTACACCGTTATACAGCTTCATTTTAAACAGCATGGACCACACACTCCTGTATCGCATCGTCCTGGAGGAACAACCGCTCATCTCACTCTATACGTGTATACAGCTTCTGAATTATTAGCACCAAAAACGATTCCTCTAACAAGAACTATTTTTGTGACAATCGGTGAAGCCTTGGACTAAATATGAGTCGCACACATGTAACATCTCTTCATCCAGCACCATGAGGCAAAACCAAAGAGCTTTCAACACAAAAAAAAAGACAGAGAATCTCAGGAACTTTCCATGTCAATAATCACTTGATTCACATGTAAAATTTACATGTCTTTTTAGACACTGAACATCGTGTTTTACATTCACATGTGGATTTTTCTTTTTTTTTAAACACAAAATTAATTTGTTTGCATAAATTTTTCACATGCAGTGTATGTTTTTTTTTACACATTCTTTTTGGACACATTTTTTTTTACACATTATTCACTTATTTGTACATTTCAATTGATTTTTGTTCTCCACATTATTAATGTATGTTCACATTGTAATTGATTTTTACATTTTTCTCATGTAATTTTCCAAGATTAATTTATTTTCCCATTGTAAATTTTAATTGTGTAGCGCATGTGTTTTTATGAATGGTTTTATTTCACATTTGATTTGATTTTTTTTTTTTTTTTTTAACCACAGGATTAATTTATTAAAAAAAAAAATTTCATGTGATATTGTTCACATGACAACCCAGTTCTGTAAATAAAGGCTTTCTTCCTTTATTCCCCCCTCCTTAGCACCTCTCTCTCTCTCTCTCCTTCTCTCTCTCTCGGTGTATAGTCTCTATAGGTGGCCCTTCAGCATGTTTTTATTCCAGCGCTTCGGATCAATAAGGGCCTGAGTGCCAGACAGCTTTCGAGATAAGAGGTGGAGATGAGGGCACGGGTTGCCGTGTTGCCCTCGCTGACTTTGTTATCTCTCAGCAGGTCAATGCACACCACTGGCCAGAATTTTTTATAATCCTTCTAACTGCACAAACTCTCCTCCACTTATGCGTTGCCTCCATACCGTCCATTGTTAAATGAGTGTATGTGTCAACACTGGTGTGAGTGCATGCAGATGAGTGCAGAGGAGATAACTCCACATTGCACTACACTACAATATTACACACAGCTTGTGCACATACGCTGTGTTCAATAATCGTAATGAAGCAGAAAAGACAAAGTTGACTAATTAGAAACATTAGTGCTCGTGATGGAGGTGATAAATACAGATACAGAAGAGAAATTGTCATACTTAGCCAGTGCTACATGCTACAATTATTCACTTATTCCAACACTGTAATTAAGCAAAGAGAGGCGGGTGAAGGAACAACTGTTTATAGCTGCTATAATGTACGTGAGAACAGGAATTTGTTTTGTGGATGTTCTGCAACATTAAATGTAACTGTAAATGGTGCACTGGGTAGCGTTGGTCTTGGGTTCAATACTGAGCTTGCTGAGGGTCTGAGTGGAGTTTCTGTGCATGTTCTTCACATTTACATGTGGGTTTCCTCCAGGTTCTCCTTAAGGAATAATATAAATGGACAAAAAACTATGACGTTTATTAATAAGTTAAAAATCATAATAGTGAGCTAAGTATTGTAGTATAAGAGTGAAAAAAACACAGAACACTTGGAGATGTGCTGTTATTGGAAAATAATCAACTTTGGGGTGGTCGCTTCATGCCTGGCCATTGTTTATTATTTTCCATTAACAGATGTGTTTCCATAAATGTGTTCAAGTGTCATGTAGAACTGACAAAATAATTCATGTTTTTGGTAACAACAGTAACAATAGCAGTAAAAGTAGCTAGGTAGCTAAAACACCAGACCCGGGAGCTACCCACTGCACCATCATGCCACCTTAAATACAAACCCACGCCCACTGCTGGTTAGTGTCACTGTGATTGACAGGAGAGAGAGAGAGAGAGAGAGAGATAGAGAGAGAGACAAAGAGTATACCATCCCTCCCACCCAGAGAGAAAGGAAAATTTTTGCTCCATTGGACTCAGATGGCTGAGGTATCTTCAGGATTTGAGCTCGTGATCTAGTAACGATAGGATGAACAATTTTCTGTCTTTTTTTTTTTTTTTTTGTAGATATAAAGCAACCTTTCTTGGTTAAATAGCGCATTAAAAAAATTGTTTATTATTAGTCTTGTATTCGTGGTCGCTCCACATAACCCAAGTCCCTGTGTAAGTACTATAGACACAATAAGGAATTAGAATGAGCACATTAATACAATCCTGTGATTTGCAGCTGCACTACAGTCAGAGCAAAATTAAGCAACACTTTCTGACCAATCAGAATCCAATAAGAATTACTCTAATGCAGCACTCACGAAATAGGCATGCAAAACAAAATGCATATAAAAATACAGGATGCATAAGAGCTTTGCACAGCATTGTGTTTTTTTCTTCTCTGCTTTTTTCCTTGTAAAAATATTCACATTTTGCAATCACCATATTGACTTATGAGCAGCTCATCGAATAAAACCATCGCATTCAGTTTAAAATTCATGACATACTCATATGAATTATAAATGTGCAACATGAGTCCTCTAAATCTACATTTCATCCTGGTTTGTAGGCATCGCTCAAACGCTCCTGTCCATGTTCTCATATTCTAACTCCGTGCTGAGTGATCGGCCATGAAACCGAGTGGCCTTGTGGAGCAGAGTTCTGCTACCTCAGCTACAATTCTGCATGATGGATTAGACAGATTAGCAGCAGGAAAGTGAAGCATGAGCCGGCCTTTTTTCCTTTACTGATTACTGACACCGTGTGTAGCTGTCAAACTGTAAAAACTGTTTAAGAGATATGATG
Organism: Cranoglanis bouderius; assembly: GCA_023630585.1. NCBI lineage: Eukaryota > Metazoa > Chordata > Actinopteri > Siluriformes > Cranoglanididae > Cranoglanis > Cranoglanis bouderius. Next base: position 6,590,185 of record CM042540.1, read on the forward strand.
GATCAACCTACACTTCCAACTAGATATTAAGAATATAAACTCAAATCTACTGCTTTATTAACTCTTAATTCCATGTGTCATACTTCTCGTTTTCTAGACAGTTGTCTCCAGGATTATTGGCTCCGTTGAGGAAAATTAGCCAGAAATAACATTTAAAAGATTGCAATGAGTGATTTTTACATTTTTTGAAAGATGAGAATTTTACTGTAAGTACTCTGCAAAATGGCAATTTCATTTTGACACTCCCGTGTTTAATATTTGAAGAAGCCTCCTGGAGAGAGAATAACAGCACTGAGTCTTTGCCTCTAATGTTTTTTTTAACACAGATGGAAACACTTGTAGAGGATATTGGATCCTCCTCTATGCAGAAAAAATATATGAAATATAATATAAAAATTACAAATAAAAAATATTGATAATCATTGATTCGAAATTCAGTAAGCACTTTATCCTGCTTAAGGTAGCAGTGGATCCGGAGACTATCCCAGGAACACTGTTAGGGTGGCAGTGGGTCCGGAGCCTATCCCAAGAACACTGTTAGGGTTGTAGTAGATTTAAAGACTATCCCAGGAACACTGTTAGGGTAGCAGTGGGTCCGGAGCCTATCCCAGGAACACTGTTAGGGTGGCGGCAGATTTGAAGACTATCCCAGGAACACTGTTAGGGTAGCAGCAGATCTGGAGCCTATCCCAGGAACACTGTTAGGGTAGCAGTAGATTTAAAGACTATCCCAGGAGCACTGTTAGGGTGGCAGTGGGTCCGGAGCCTATCCCAGGAACACTGTCAGGGTAGCAGCAGATTTGAAGACTATCCCAGGAACACTGTTAGGGTGGCAGCAGATCTGAAGCCTATCCCAGGAATACTGGTAGGGTGGCACCAGATCTGAAGACTATCCCAGAAACACTGTTAGGGTGGCAGCAGATCTGAAGCCTATTCCAGGAATACTTTTAGGGAGGAAGCGGATACGGCGACTATCCTAGGAACACTGTAAGGGTGGCAGCGAATCCAAAGAGTATCCCAGGAACAATGTTAAGGTGGCGGTGGATCCGAAGCTTATCCCAGGAACACTGTTAGGGTGGCAGTGGATCTGGAGCCTATTGCAGGAACACTGTTAGGGAGGCAGCGGATCCAAAGACTATCCCGGGAACACTATTAGGGTGGCAGTGGATCCGGAGCCTATCCTGGGAACATAGTTAGTGTGGCAGTAGTTCTAAAGACTATCCCAGGAACACTGTTAGGGTGGCAGCGGATCCGGAGCCTATCCCAGAACATTGTTAGGGTGGCAACGGATTCAAAGCCTATCCTGGGAACACTGGATGTGAGTTGGGAATACACCCTGGATGGGATGCCATTCCATCGCAGCACACATTCACACACATTATCACCTAGGGTCACCAACTGTTCTATTGCCATATTTTTGTGAGTTGGGAGGAAACTGGAGAACCCAGAGGAAACCCGCTTAACAGTAACCCGAGGTCAGGATCAAACCAGGGATCCTGGAGCTATGAGACAGCGACACTACACACTACATCATCTCACAAAAATAATTCTGTTCTTTACTTTGCAAATCCCAGCTCGTTAGAGAGCGTCAGAGAGCAGGATCAGTCACGATAAGCAGCAGAGAAGGTTAAGGACCCAACTGTGGGCATTGAACTCACCACCTTCTGATCGATACTGCAGAGCCTTGACCATGAAGGAAGTGCAGGAAGTCTCATTTGAAAGTGCTTTACCCACTGATAGAAATGTTGAAGTGGTAGTTAAGGGCTGAAAAACAGAAATGGTCTCTTTTGAAAAACCTCTGGGCTCTGCTTATTGACCTGAGTCAGTACAACACACACACACACACACACACACACACACACACACACACACACACACACACACACACACATTTTCAGTCTTGTCCTACTCCTCTGCCTATGATATTAAAAGAGCATGGAGCCTGGCTTTGGTTCAAGCTTTACTGATGGACTTAAAATGGCCGACATTTATCATCAGCACTGATGGTGAAAGAGACAGCTGTACAGAATATAAAACTCTCTCTCTCTCTCTCTCTCTCTCTCTCTCTCTCTCTCTCAGGACTAACATGCTTCAGTCAGCACTGTTCTTGCTGTATTGACTTAATATTATGTGCATTTTGAAACGCGCATATTTCAAATAAATCATGTTTATTGATGAATAATATCGTTGTCCGGAAGCTTTCCACAATGTGATGGTCAGTGCAATACCTCACTTCCTGTACAGAAAAGTCACAAGCTTTACACGTGAAATTTATACATGTGTTTCTTTCCACATATTCACACATTATTCACATGTAGTTTAGGTGATTTTTAAAAATTTTTGTATTTTATTTATTTTATTTTATTTATTTATTTATTTATTATTATTTTTTTACACATTTTATTTATTTTGATGTTGATTTCTCACATGTAGTGCATGTGTTTTTTTTTCCCTTGGGATTTTTTAAAACAATTAATTATTCATAATTTTTTTCACATGCAGTGCAGTGTTTATATATATTTTATTTTTCACATGATTTTTTTATTTTCATTTATTTAGATTTTTTTTTATATACTCATGAATAATTTGTTTCACATGATTTTTATGTGATTCATTTATTTTCACACTATTTCAAGTGTGTTTTTTTTTATTTCACATGACTTTTTTCACATTTTCATTTATTTTCACATGATTTGTTTTATTTTACGCATGAAATTTCTTTTTCACATGTAGTGCGTCTTTTCATTTTCATGGAATTTTTTGAAACTGTTAATTCATGATCATTTTTCACATATAGTTGTTACGAGATGGAGGCGAAGGTGGATGTAAGTGCAGACTGTGTCGCTTCCGGGTTCTCATTGACTTTGTGTACACTGACACGTGTGTTTTGTTTTGATTTCTGTCCTGTCTCCACCCCTGTTATGTCATTGTTATGTTATGTTATGTCTCCCTAATGTCTCAGCTGTTTTGTGTTATCCCCTTGATTACGTTGTGTATTTAAACCCCTTGTGTCTCCTTGTTAAGGCGCGAAGTATTGTGAATGTTTGTTCCGTACCAAGCCGTTTGATCCTCGTTTATGTTTCATGGTTTTGATCCTGTTCTCGTTCTTGTCCTTGATTCTTGTCTCGCCTCGTTTATGCTGTTTGAGGAATGCCTGACCCCCTGTTTTTGACCACGATATCTGCCTTTCGATTTGGATTTGTCTGCCTGCCTCTCTATAATAAAAGCTCTTAAACTGCACTTGCATCCGCCTGTAATCTCATTACGTGACTGTTTATTGTGCAGAGTGTAAAAATGACAACTAATGAGGAGAGTATACACAAAACAGCAAAACATACGGACTATGGTCTTAACTATGGTAGACAAGGTAACACACAGACACAACATGAACGGTAAGACAAACGCAAGTGCAAAACGTGACTTAAATACCACTGCTAATTAAACGAAAACGTGGATCAGGTCCAAACAATGTGATGTGATCATGTGAGGTGCAGTGGCTGATGGGAATCGTAGTCCAGTGCCTATTTCGGCATATCCATGACAATAGTGCATATGTTATTATTTTTCATGTGACTTGTTTCATATCTATTTAGTTTTTTGATATTCTTTCATTTATTGATTTTTCACATGCAACACGTGTGATTTTATCGTCGTGATTTTTTAAAGAATGCATGATTAATTCATGTTCATTTTCACATGTAGTCTATGCGTTTTTATTTCTTGTAAGTGATTTGTTTATGCGATTAATTATTATTTTTTCATATGATTTTCCACATTTTTTCCCACATGGTTTTACATAAACATGATTAATTTATTTTCACATTAGAATTTTTTTTAACTCGATTTATTTTACATACATTTATTTTTATTTATTTTTTATTTTTGTGACTTTTAAAATTATTTTTATTATTTTTTTTTACACATGATTAATTTATGTTTTCAGTTTTCACATGTAGTCTATGCATTATTATTTTTCACATTAGAAAAAAGATTAACTTATTTTCACATGTAGTGCATGTGTTTTTAACTTCAGGTGATATTTTTGTCACATTTCAGTTATTTTTTCACATTTTATTATTATTATTGTAATGTCTGAACGTATCAAACTGATTTCTGAATCAGCCTGGATTTAGCAAAGAAGTTTCTCTGTTTCTTTGAGCTGTGAATCCTTATCAGTAACCCCCCTCTGGTGTCCGACCAGACACCATCGGAATGCTACAGGGGACACGACCCCCCTCTTCAGACACACACACACACACACACACACAAACACACACACACAAAGCACACACACACACACACGCACACACACACAAAGCTTACCTACACGCGCACGCGCGCACACACACACGTGCACACACACAATGGAAGAATCTCTTTTGAATGTAACATGTAATTATATGAAATTATTCGATGTCCAAATAGTGTGATTTTATCTTATTTGCATATATCGTGTGTTTATGTAACCTAACTATAATGATTTTAGATAGTTTAATTTAGGATATTATTTTAAATGTCTGTAACCATGTTTCACCTTTTAATATTTTCATAAGTCCATCGAATTTGGTATGTAGTTAATCGTCTTGCGATACCCTGATCGATTATGCATATCATATTGCAATGGGATACATTATTTCATGCTTTTTCTTAATTCTATACGTAATACAGTTTAAACCGGCTCCTCCCTGGACATGCAAATTCAGGTCTGAGACCAGACAAAGAGAGGTCATCCCGCCAACAAATCCAACTTCCTGATTGGCCAATAGCCCAAAGAGGCGTGTGCGTTGGTGTTGTCTTTAAAACAACACCACGCTTTGAAACCTCACGCTCTCCTACTTTTTTACTGCTAGCAACTTCTACACTCTTTCCGATTTCTCTCCCCCGAGGAAGCCACACACTTTCTCTCTCTCTCCGGACGGGATGCAACCGCCTCACGGCCCACGCCTTTTCAAACAACGAACCAGCGAACTCCTACTGGACCGCGCGAACTTTCAAACCGACAACACCCAAGCCATGCAAGTATAGTTAATGGATCTATATCTGCGTTAAGATTGTACCCCTGTTTACAGGAGATTTAAGTTTGTTGCTGGTTTTGAAAAAGGCTAATTAATTGTTGTTTTTGTCTGCTACCCTTTTTATTTATTACTTTCTCTCTAATCTCTCTCTCTTCTTGTACATAGATGTACATATGTATGGTTTGCTTAGAGTTAGTTGTGTGTATCCATAGTTACACCTAGTTATTAAAATCTATTATCACCACGCTTGATTGTCTCTGTGTTGGTCACGTGATGAGTCACTTCTACACTGCAAGACCTCACTACCCATTCTATTTTTGATGAACTCCCTCTTTAGAGTTCATAATTCTAAACTAGAACAGGCTAGACTAGACTAGACTTAGACTAGTTTAGACTACAGCGAATCCTAAAAGCTGATCTAGACCACATATTATATATATATATATATATATATATATATATATATATATATATATATATATATATATATATATATATATATATATATATTACATGTTATTTCTTTTATTTCACACATGAATCATAATTATTTTCACACATTATTTCTCACATTATGCTGTACATGATGCATTTATTTCCAAATGTAAATTTTTTTAAACATGTTTTTCCACATGGTGTCAAATATATATATTTTTTCTACTTTATCAGGTCCAGGACTTGAGAGTATTAAGAGCCAGAGAGTTATTATCTCCTACGCTACAGACAAGCTGGAAGAGTGTGTAGGAGGATCTGCCTGATGACCCTCATGTACATTCAGTGCCATTACAAGCACAAAAATAAAACTCTTTTTGTGACTGAACAGACATATTTCTTTCTATAATCTTTTTTTATAGAATCCCTTTTTTTGTATACAAAGTTCTCTTAAAACAAAAGATTAATCTCAGTGTACTTGCTCTCCTCATTATAGCGTTAATCAGAGGGTTCGAATCACTTTACTCCTAAACCAATTTTCTTACTTTCAAAAGCGTACTCTTTTAAATTATTTACGGCTGTATTATTGTGCAATTACAAGCATAATTCTCTGCTGCAACCTCAGTGTATTGTTAATTCAGTAGGACAAAAGCTATTTATTATTCATATTCTCACTAACTTGCTATATTTGTAGTCAGATCACACTGACTATGCAGAGAAAGCAGGATTAACATCTTTACACTGCTGTGTGAATGTCAAGAATAATTACTTTATTTTGGTTGTTAGTTGTGTAGTTGCATCTTTAACAGTGTGATGCCAAAGATTTTGGGTAATTTTCACTGCATTAACCAATAAGGCACATTTACATTCGCAAACATAACATTCAACTCTTATCCGTTATACTACAGCGCTACTGAATTCTCAAATCTGATTGGTCATGTTGTGCTAACTATTTTTTTTTTTTTTTTAGAACAACCTGTTCTATCAAATCACAGGTTTATATTGTATTAATGCGCTCATTCTGGTATGTTATCATTTCTATAGCAACAGCATATTTAGTGAAGGAGTCTCCAGTGTCAGCATTTGGTAACAGTCAGAGGTAAAGCTGTAAATGTAAGTTTTCAGACGTTTGTGAATGTTTAACATTGAACGTAACTATAAATGAATTTTAAGTAGGACGTCATTCTTTAATAAATGAAAATTGCCATTTTCTATCAATTGCTGTTTTATAAGAGGAATAAGAGGGAAACACATTATAACATAATATAATGCTGTCATAGTAAAATAATTGACTTCAGAGAGCGAACGGTAACTCTGCTTCATCACACCACACCATCATTGTTTATTTTCTTATAAAACCATGACGCAGAGGTTTTTTTTTTTTTTTTAATTATTTGTCACATGCACAAGGTTTCTTGTACAATGCTACCATAATACAAAAATATATGTTTAGCACAAAAAAAACATACAAAAAAAGCAAACAAAAACAACACAGTATATCAACAAAAGAACACCATATCCACGGGGAAGCATGGTGGTGGCAGCATCATACTTTGGGGCTGTTTTTCTTCAGCTGGAACTGGGGCTTTAATCAGGGCTTTAATCAAACACTTAAGATGAAGAGAAATTTCACCTTTCAGCATGACAACAGCCCAAAGCAAACCTCCAGATCAACAAATGAATGGCTTCACGAAAACAAGTTCAAGGTTTTAGAATGGCCCAGCCAGAGTCCAGCCCTAAATCCAATCAAAGATCTGTGGGGTGACCTGAAGAGGGCTGTGCACAGGAGATACCCAGCCAATTTGACAGAGTTAGAATGCTTTTGCAAGGAAGAATGGCAAACTATTGCTAAGTCGAGATGTGCCAAACTGATTGACTCTTACTCAGAAAGATTGAATATTGAATGCTGTGATAAAATCTAAAGGTGCTTCAAATAAGTATTAGTTTAGGGGTGTGCACACTTATACAACCAAGTTATTGTATATTTTTATTTTACTTCCCCCCCCCCCCCCCCGAATCTTATTGTTTTTCACTTTAATTAATAGGTCAAAATGTCACAATAATGGTAGAAAACCTTTATCTTACATGATTTATCTTGGTTTTTTTTTTTATCACAAAAATCTGCCATTTTAACAGGGGTGTGTAGACTTTATCCACTCTATAACGTACAGTACATACTAATTTTCTCTTCTAGGATATGAAGTTAAAGTTAAACACTGATTTTTTTTATCCCCTCCATAGTGAATCTGATATTTTCCTTGTCCAACCCACTCGAATCAGTTCTTTTCAGTTCTGACCCAGACCATGTGTCTGGATTTGATTTTGAAATCCAAAAAAAGTGAACAAACAAAACCCGAGTTGCCAATCGCCCGTGCTGTCCAAACACAGTGCAAATACAGCTGTTCTTTTGTGTCCTTCCTGATCTAGCGGTGCTAATTCATTAGCAACCACATTTCCATCATAAAAAAAATTCACATATCTGTTGTTTTGAAACATGTCTGAAGAGTTTTGGTTGTCATTTTTATATGTAATTACAAAGCGAGGTGTTGTTCTCCTCAGCAGGCTAGCGAGCGAGTTTCTCGGCTCGTGCTGGCGCCAGTAGACAGAGTGTGCTGCTCGTAACCTCAGAGGAACGCTGCACTAATGAGGCCTGTAATTAGTGCAAATCATAATATGCAAATCGAGCCGCATGCAAAAAGACACTAGAAAGCGACGGGGGTGGGAGGGGGGACGCGGGGTTCGAGCTGGATGGAGTCGTAAACGTGCAGCTTCTGAGAGGTGGTGAGAACGGGGCTTCGCCCACCATCATGACTGTGAATCTTTTAATCCTGTTTAGCATGCGGCATACGTGACTTCCTCAGTCGAACGGAATATGTTTTCCAAAGTTTGTTGCTGCTCATTCATTCACAGCCACTGCAGAGAATTAGCCAAGGCACCGTCCGAGACTCCGTGCCAATCTTTGCTTTTTAATTAAAGAGGAAAGGTTTTTCTCGCACCAGGGGTCCTGCATGATCAGAACATAATCACACAGCAGGCAGGATTCATGAGAAACTATAATTCTATTTGTGAAAATCCAGTGGTCCAAAACATAAACATTACACCCCTGAACCGTTTCATGCCCCGCTGTTGAGATCTCAATTCTGATTGGTCAGGAGGTGTTGATTCATTTTCTATAACTCTGACAGTAGCGCAGCTGCAAATCACAGGTTTATACTAATGCGCTTCTTCTAATACGTTATCGTTTCTATAGTAACAGCTCATTCACAGGGACTTGTATGGTCCTAATCCTAATAACAAAGTGATTTTTAAAAAATGTGGTTTATTGAAGAAAGACTTATCATTTATAAGTTGAAGTTTAACATGTACGGAAGGAGTCTCCAAAAAGTCTTCAGGACAGAGGAGTTTACACTTTACGGTTTCTCTGTGACATGACAAGCTGCATTTTTTGCTGTAATAACTTTGACAGAAAGTTAAAAAAAAAACAAACAAACAAAAAAAAACGACTGTTTATAGCTGCTATAACAGGAACTGACTTGTTTCACAGACAACCTGTAAATGTAACTATAAATAGATAAAATTTATGAAGTGTTATTCTTCAATAAAATTTCAATGGTACTCGTTGACAAACTGCTGGGGAACTGTATAAAAGGAATAAAACACTTCAGGACCTTGTGCTGTAGGAAAAGTGATCAACATCGGGTAGGTAACAGTAGCTCTGCTTTGCACTGATCCGCATCACTACATGCTTGGAAGCCATATTTATTTATATTCGAGTACGATAAAGTGCAGTAAACATTTGTGTTCTAAATTTCTCTACCGTCCAGAATAGTTGGTTAGAAAGTCTGTTCTGATTGAAATATCCCGGGATTTTTTTAGTGAAAATGATCAAACTGTTAAATCCAAAATAATGACAGTTAAGATGCTTTAAATGTTTGTTCCTTTAAGCCCTTAATTCAAGGGCGTAGTCGGTAAAAACGCTGCAAATATGTATTTTGTGAAAATATCGAGTTTCAAAGAACAACAGTCACCTACAGTTGTACTCATAAATTTACATACCTCTTGCAGAATTGGCAAAATGTTAATAATTTAAAAAATTGCATTTTGTTTTTTATTTAGTACTGCCCTGAATAACAGATGTTTACATATAGACCACAAGACACAATAATAACTGAATTTACACAAATGAACCAGTTCAAAAGTTTACATACACTTGATTCTTAATACTGTGTTGTTTTTATAAACTTTTGAACAGGATGAACAGGATTCATTTAGTACTGCCCTTCAGAAGCTACACAAGATATTTACATGTTTCCCAGAAGACAAAATAATAACTGTGTTTTGTGGACTATATGTAAACATCTGTTATGTGAAATAGCTTATTCAGGGCAGGACTAAATAAAAAAAAAACAATATGCAATTTTAATGATCTCTCTTATTAAAAAAAAAATTATTAACATTTTGCAGATTCTGCAAGGGGTATGTAAATTTATGAGCACAACTGTATATAGCAATGTGTGCACTTGATATAAGGAAATATATTTTCCTCTTACACAATGTGATAGGAGCCGCCTGACACACTCATGTAAAGCAGAGTCATACATCAGTTATGACATGCAAAGAAGTTTTTGTTCTTTTTCAGAAATGTAAAGGGATTTCAAAAGACGACCCTTCATCCACTCAAATTAGATCCACGCGATCCGAGAGCTCTCCTCTCCGACCCCTTCACTGAGTCTTGTATTATCTACAATCCTTTAATTAAAGCCGAGAATCGAGAATCCTCGCTGTCCTTTGCTGCTGTCGTCTGCTTTTATGTAGGTGGCTATGCCATGGATTAAATCTTTCATTTTTTACATTTTTTTTTCAGCAAGCTCCAGAACCACGCTTGTGCATATCCTCCGCACAGTCAGCCTCGCAAGCCTTGGGCATGTGGAGTGTCATTTATTTTTAGACTCAAAATGAGCAATGTTATTTCACTGTGCTTTTAACTTTGAGTGATGGAAGCTGAAAATGACATGGGACTATAGCAAATGCAAACCTTCTTTCCCCCTCACAATGGTAAAGCTGATGAAAATGTCATAAGGAGTATGTAGTGTTGTTATATGCAAAAGAGAAGAAATGGGCACATCCTGAACTGCCAACTGAATAATAACCATATTAAAAAAACAAAACAAAAAAAAAAACAGCAGGTACAGCGCTTTCTCACTTCTATTTGCACTTTGACACTCTTCTCGACATTTTGGGGGCTTCAGGGGACAAAAAAAGAAAGTGCATGGTGGGCGTACACCAATTTCGGTATGAACAACCGAATAAATCATTGTGCATATTAAGCATTTTATATTAACACAATCCTGGCTTGCAAATCAATATAAATTTTAGCAAAAGCTAGTACAATATTTGACTTAAAGCACGTAAATGAACTAAACTGCATTTCTGGTTCATTCACTACACTCATAATGATGATATTTTTACAGTCAGCACTTCCAAGAACTTTTAAACAATATGTAGAATACTTGCAAAGCCCCTTCTGAGACAGGTTTGGGTCTCTTAGTTCCAGTGAAGGTTCATTGTAATGCTACAGCATCCAAAAATATTCTATACAATTGTGTGCTTCCAACTTTGTGGCAACAGTTTGAGTGAGAACCACATATGTGTGTGATGGTCAGGTGTTCACATACTTTTGGCCAGTTAATGTGCATTAAATTATTCAGTGTGATTTTCTTTGAGAATTTATCATGTCTTATTTTTTAACCGTGAAAAGACATGCTATAAAAAAAAGGTAAATATTGGTAATGTACATATGTAAGCCATGTTTTGTGTCACACCTCTTTGTGCAAGACGATTATTCTCATAAAGTCCACAATTCAAACTCTTAAACATAAACAGTCCAGGGTCATACACAGTAAACACACTGAATATACAATTTCCAGAGGCAAATCCAGAATTTAGTCAAGAAAACAGACAATGGTATTAACAGAGATGGTCAAAGAAAAAAAAAAACACAAAGCAGCTGGATATATAGATATATGGGACGAGTAAAATGTAAATAAAAACAGAATGCAATGATTTGCAAATCTCATAAACCCACATGTTATTCACAATAGAGCATAGAAAACATATCAAATGTTTAAACTGAGGAAATATACCATTTTAAGAAAAAAACTATGTAATTTTAAATTTGATGGCCGCAACACGTCTCAAAAAAGTTGGGACAGGGGCAACAAAAGGTTGGAAAAGTAAGTGTTAATAAAAAGAAACAGCTGGAGGAACATTTTGCAACTAATTAGGTTAATTGGCAACAGGTCAGTAACATGACTGGTATAAAAAGAGTATCTTAGAGAGGCAGAGTCTCTCAGAAGTAAAGATAGGCAGAGGTTCACCAATATGAGAAAAACTGCATCTACAATTTGTGGAACAATTTCAGAATAATGTTCCTCAATAAAAAAATTGCAAAGACTATTAATATCTCATCATCTACAGTACATAATATCATCAAAAGATTCAGAGAATCTGGAGAAATCTCTGTGCGCAAGGGACAAGGGTGAAAATCAATATTGCATGCTCATGATCTTCGGGCCCTCAGACGGCACTGCATTTAAAACAGGCATGATTCTGTAATGAAAATTACTGCATGGGCTCAGAAACACCTCCAGAACTCATTGTCTGTGAAAACAGTTTGCTGTGCCATCCACAAATGCAGGTTAAAGCTCTATCATGCAAAGAAGAAGCCATATGTGAATATGATCCAGAAACGCCGCCATCTTCTCTGGGCCAAAGCTCATTTAAAATGGACTGAGGCAAAGTGGAAAACTGTTCTGTGGTCAGGCGAATCGAAATTTAAAATTCTTTTTGGAAACCATAGACACTGTGTCCTCTGGACTAAAGAGGACTAAAGAGGAGAGGGACCAGTTTTTATCAGCACTCAGTTCAAAAGCCTGCATCTCTGATGGTATGGGGGTGCATTAGTACCTATGGAATGGGCCGCTTGCACATCTGGAAAGGCACCATCAATGCTGAAAGGTATATACAGGTTTTAGAGCAACACATGCTTCCATCCAGATTCCATCCCATCTTTACTCTGCCTCTCTAAGATACTATTTTTATACCCAATCATGTTACTGACCTGTTGCCAATTAACCTAATTAGTTGCAAAATGTTCCTCCAGCTGTTTCTTTTTAGTAACACTTACTTTTCCATCCTTTTGTTGCCCCCGTCCCAACTTTTTTGAGACGTGTTGCAGCCATCAAAATCAAAATTACCAAAACCCATTTCCTCAGTTTAAACATTTGATATGTTTTCGATATTCTATTGTGAATAACATATGGGTTTATGAGATTTGCAAATCATTGCATTCTGTTTTTATTTCCATTTTAAACAGTGTCCCAACTTTTTTGGAATTGGGGTTGTACAAAAACTGTTTATCTAAATTTGAAATGCTTTTTTGAGGATTAAGAAGAAGTACTTTTACTTCTACACTATATTTCTAATAATGATTAGAATTTTATACCTAAATGTACCCAGTTAATTTCTACACATATGTTTTTAGGATTCATTGAATAATTAATGGTTCATTACACCAGACTGTCATTACACCAGACTGGAATAAAACACTGAATACAATTACACAACATTTATTACTATTACAAAACAATATTATCACAGCACTGTTAAATGCTCAATTCTGATTGGTTCGAGAGTGTTGATTAATATTCCATAATTGTATAGTTCTTAGTTTATCAATCAAATACAGTATTGTTTCTATACTAACATATGCTGTGTATATACCCTGTGACTTATCTGGTTGATAATCCACATAATTTTCTATATATAGATATATATATATATATATATATATATATATATATATATATATATATATATATATATATATATATATATATATATATATATAGATAGATAGATAGATAGATAGATACTATATTTAATGTATGGTTTCAATCTTTGTTTAATAAAAATAGCAATCATTTTCAAATTGCTGTGATATAAGAGGAATAAAACACTTCAGGACCTGAGTGTTAACAGTAACTTTGTTTCATCACACCACCCTGTAACTGATTTTTTTCCTATAACAGCACAACCCAGAGTGTTTCTTTCTTTATTTAAGTCGTATTAATGTATACTACTTTATTTCAAAGGGATTTTTTTGTTCATACATTATCAAATTTATACATGGTTGATCAAATTAGCACCTTTAGTATCTTTTAAAGCCAAGACATAATAGTCATACATTTTGCTATTGATTTTTTCAGAAACTTTTTTTTTTCATTCACGTTTGCAGCCTTCAAACTGTGTTCTCCATAAAGTGCAGATTTTATTGTATTTAATTTTAATTTGCTATTAATTCCCACATTCCAGGTGTCTTTCATTCTCTATTTGCTTTGCTGGAAGAAAGGCCTAGTGGAAACATCCATGCACTGTTCTGTCCTTGGTGAAAGTCTGATTTTCCCTTCAATATGCACTGCCATATGGCTCTACATTCCGAGAAGATATTTCATCCTCATTTCCGCTCTTGTCCTGCTTTTCTTTTTGTGTGGAGATTCCCAAGAGAGTGTGCTGAATTCTTGACAAATGTTGCCTTGGTTATTAATTGAGTCTGTGCCATTGGTAATGAGCTAGATGTGCAATGAAAACAGAAAGGACACTCCAGATCCTCAGTCTCTGCTCAATATTTTACTTTAATTACTCCAAGTACACCACCTGACTCAAGGATGGTGCATGCTAATTAGGCTGGGACCTTGAGACGATCAGGAAATAAGGAGAAAATCGTTCTCGGTTAGTGTAAGAGCTCGTGATCCACAAATCCATCACGTCATTTTGAGAAAAGCAAAACGACACCTATAGTTATAGAAACGCTCAACAAATCCTGAGGAGCGCTTCATAAATTGCCGTCAGTTCTCCGTCATGTTGCTTCTATACAAATTGAATTTTACCGCATGCTTCATAAATGACATGGGCCATGTCTTCATGCTCGATAGGCTGTGATTTATATTGCTTCATCCCACAGCGCTAACACACACACAATGAGGAGAGAAATGGTTTATTTTCTGCCCTGTGAGCCACCAGTCCATATCCACAGCCTGAAAATGCTCTATACTTATGTACTGTATAATACACACAATACCTATGTGATTGACACACACACAGAGAGAGAGAGAGAGAGAGAGAGAGAGAGACCTGTAAACTATGATGTCACTAGTAACACATGAATATGAGTGTCATGTGGCATAACTGAATACCTCACTCTATACCACAGCACTGTTGAATCCTGCATTCTGATTGGTCAGAAAGTGTTGATTAATTTTCTAGAACAGCAGCTCTGACAATAATGCAGCTCCAAATCACAGATTTATATTAATGCTCTCATTCAATACGTTATTCTTACTAACTTAAATTTTTAAAAAGCATCTAATTGTTGAAATGATGAAGTTTTCTGTAAGGAGATGTTTATTTAACATTAACGGAAGGAGTCTCCAGTGTCAGAGCTTTGTAACAGTCAGAGGTAAAGCTGTAAGTTTTTCTGCCACGGGAAACTCTTCAGGACGGTTTCTTGGTAATAGGACTGCTTTCTTTTCTGTCTTATTAACATTTAGACAGAGAAAATAGAGAGGCTGGTGAGGGAACAATTGTTTATAGTGGCTATAACGCAGGGGAGAACTTGTTTCACAGATGATCCACAACATTAAATGGATAAAATATATAATGTGTTATTCATTACTAAACTCAAATTGTAATCATCAGCAGATTTCTGTGGTATAAGAGGAATAAAACACTTCAGGATGTTCTATTGAATTAAGTTGAGGTTTTTGCTTGGCAATTCTGACTTTTAAGAAAATTCTACACTATTAGAAAATTAGATTTAGATTGGTTACTTGATGCAACACTACATTCAACTGTTTTATTCTATTTATTTACAGTTCTCACGATTACTAAACCGAATGTTTCATACTTGGGCTTGATCGTTTATAACTAAGCTCACGTTTTCATTCAGAATAAAAGCAGCACAAAGATTCGAAGGAGAAAAGTGTCCATTTTAAGCGCCAAAATGACATCATACAGAGTCACGCTTGTTATGCTCAGTGTTATGTTCTTTTTTTCCCACCACACTGCTCAATATTTCTTTCTTTTGCATCACATCTTGTGTAGGTATAAAGCTGTCAGTGTCTCACACACACACACACACACACACACACGCACAAACGAGATTGAATTAAAGCACAGCTTTTCAGAAATTTCATTTCGAGAAAATGACAAAATTCAATTGAACTTTTTTACAGCATGTCTCTATTTCTCATTATTCATGGTGTAATGAATTATTTTAGTGCAGTAAGATAAGTGAGAGATACCTGCCATTTGTTTATGTTTAATCAGATAAAAAAAACATAGACACGGCTCATAGAATCCCACTCAAGCCCAGTTTCATGATATCCTGCAGTGCAAAAATTAATCTTTATTGGACAACGGGGTTTTTTTCTTTCCTGTTTGGACACACGATTTCCATTGGGTTCCATCCTGTGGAGCCCAATCTCAGCATCGTTTGGACAGTAGATGTATTTCTGTTGCACCCTGACTCCTGACTTCTCTGCATGATGATTGGCAAAAAGTAAAATGTTTTTAAGTGCACAAGTAATAGACAGTATAAAGATTATTATTTGACCTCATGGGCTCTTCAGGAGATCTTTGGACAGATAAGAGATCTTGCTAAAAGGATTCTACTGGGAGTCTTCTCTGAAAGGAAACCATACATTGCAGATTTTTACACAGCATTCTTGGTAACACTTTCACTGAAACTCTTTAAGGGTTGTCGCCATCAATTTAGTCAAAATGTATTAACTACACTCTTAAAATTGGGTTTCCTCGGGGTTCTTTGGATGGTTATGAGTTTTAACTTTCTACAGAGTCATAAAAGAATTATGACTTGAAATCCTTTAATTATTTTATTTGGTTAAAAAAATAATAAAATAATACAAGATAAATGCTATTAGGAAGTGGAGGCAGGTGAATGCGAGCGTGATCCTTTGTTGAAAATCCAAATCAGCAGAAAAAGTTGTAGTGAAAAGTCAGGTGGGGGGGGAAACAATTCTCAGAAATGCACAAAGGGAATAGAGAAACCTTGCAAAGAGAATTGGTAAGTGAGCTGGTATATATAACTGAACTGTCCGATGGTTTAACAGGAAACAGGTGCGGCCAGTAATCAGGTGATCAGGAGCGAGGTCATGTCTGGACTGGATTTGGAGGTGGAGTTGTGATGGCTTCTGCAATGGAGGTGAATTTGGACAAATCCATATTTATTTAAACAAATAAATACATTTTAAAAACACTCTTTTTTAAAAAAAAAATTAGAACCTGTATCTGATGGTACGTACATACGTATACGAGTAGTTGGTTTAGTTGGTCTCATTGACTGGGCCTGTTGGGGCTCTTACCGTGGACTTCCTGGTTGCATTAAGCTGCTCCTGCTGTTTATTTCTTTCTGTCAGATTTAAAATGTTAAAGTTGATTAATTGACTCATCATGCATTTAAAATCACTTGCTGATATGTGAGAGCATTTTCTGCAAAAGGACGGAGGTCATCATTTATATTCAAGCACCTTGATAAACTACATAATAGATCAATTAAATAAATTTGTGCCATATGCCCGAACTATCCCAGCCGTCACTGGTGGCAGTATGTACAGTTGCTACGTTCAAAGTGAATGTTTCGAACTGACGAAATTAAGTTAACGTGATGTTTTCATACGGAAATCCTGTGAGATCATTTCTGTCATTTTGCTTGAAAACATCATTCAATCTCTGTAAGATTGCTGGTCATATGCATGACTAACGCGACATAGTTTGCTAACAAATGAATCAGAAGTAAATATCTAGTAAATAGTGATTTTTTTTTTATACTGTTAGCTAGGCAATCTGTTAGCTACTGGTATCCATGCTAGTCTAAGCTGACATTAGCAAAGAGAACAGGCTAACTTATATAGATATAGCCAGTTAACGTTAGCAAATTAGCAAAGCATACCTCAAAATGCTTTTTTTTTCTTGAACATGTAACAATCCAACTATTCAATTTCAATAATAGTCAAGTAAAGTAAAAATACACCAAATAAACAAAATAATACTGAGGTTTAGTAACAATGTGTAATTAGTCAAGTATTTTCATGGTGGTGATCAAGACATTTTGACCCAAAGTTGTCTTTGATAGTCTCACACTGTACTGTATGCCTGCAATAAGATGTGAAACCATCTCTGATTCGTTAGAATACTAAATCCAATTATGAATTGGTTCCCATACACAAACTGTAGCTTTAACCAGACTCCAAAAAAAATAAAAGACATATATATCCAGTTGGCATGCAGACTGTGTTGCTCAACAAATCCTGAAAAGGGCACCGCTGAGTGGAAACAGTATCCAGTTCCACCGAGCTTCACTAATAAGCTTCACAAATGTTATCCTGAGGCGAGCAGCGTGCTCATTAGGAGGCCGAGCTTAGAGGAGGCGCTCGTACGCGAGACCTGTGAAAGCGCTGGAGTTCTGTTTGCCTTCAGCGCTGTACTGCTCAATGTCATGCAGCTAATACAGAGATGTTGAGATGCTCATCCTTGTCTGTCTTTACCTCCCTGAAAGCTCTACTGCAGAATGCAGTGTTGCAACAGAATCAGGCGAAATAAGAAATGTAGTGTGAAATGTCTGTGTATCTTAGCTGAGATTCTGTGTATCAATTTGTGGGGTTCTGGAAAGGGCTGGAACGTGACGAACCACGTTTACTCTGAAGCTGAGAAAAAAAAAGGGAAAATCAATCAGAGCCATTGCACAAACACTGGGCATAAACAATACAACAATTTGGAATGTCCTGAAAAAGAAAGGAAACACTGAAGTACTGAGCAACCAGACACCGAATGGGTCGGCCAAGGAAAACAACAACAGCTGATGACTGGAACATTGTGAGCGCTGTGAAGGTAAATCCAAAAATAACAGTCAGTGACATCACTAACAACCTCCACAGTTTGGCTATTGGCATTGCTGTAATTAGCTACGTGCCGATATTCAGTATAACCGCACTCTTGCTCATGCGATACTGTTTAATTAAGCTTCAGGTGATGGAAGGCTACCCTGACATTCTCCTGTAAAGGTTCCTGATACAATTTTGAATTCATCGTTCATATTGTTATTACTGTTTTTTTTTTTTTTCCAAATCTAGATTGTCAATGTTTAAACGCTGTATGTATAAATGCAACTATCTGGGTGTTATCAGTTCAGTTAGAATGTGTTCATCTGTTGTTATTACTTGGATAAAGACAGACAGTTATTTTGTTGTGTAATTACCACAGCGCTGTTGAATGCTTGATTCTGACTGATTAGAAAACGGTTGATAAATCATGCTATCATTTCTAGTAAGTCATTGTTTCTGTAGTAACAACAGAACAATAGAAAAGGACTTTTATGGTGGAAGAAAGTATGTGCGTAATTGTTCAATGGCTGATTATTTCTGTGAGGAGATGTTTATGCAATATTTATGGAAGGACTCTCCAGTGTCAGTCAAGTCAAGTCAAGTCAAGTGGCTTTTATTGTCATTTCAACCATATACAGCTGGTACAGTAAACAGTGAAACAAAACAACGTTCCTCCAGGACCATGGTGCTACATAAAACAACACACTAACCACATGAGACGACACAGAACTAAATAAGACCTACACATTTTACATAAAGTGCACGTGCAAACATCAGGGCTTTGTAAGAGGTAGTCAGAGGTAAAGCTGTCACTTTTCTGACACAGGAAAATATTCAGGACCGAGGAGTTCAGCAGAGAGAACAAGTGAGGCTGATGAAGGAACGACTGTTTACAGCTGCTATAACATAAGTGAGAATAAGAGCTTGTTTCGTGGATGTTCCACAATCTTATGAATGCGTTTTAAAACGTTTATTCATAGGGTCATTATTCATACAGCCTTTATAGAAAGCGCTACCAGGTGATTAACATTGGCAATTTATTGTATAGTGAGAAGCTTGTTGTTTGCATTTTTTTTTTCTTTTTAGGATTTATTGACTCGTTGCTTTTGTCACTCGACATATGGCTATAACAAGAAAGAACAACAAGAAAGCTTTACTTGCCTTTGAGTTTGCTACTACTGACATAATGGACGATATAATCCCAGCCAAATATGGTTGAGTTATGGCCAGTTATAACAACGGCGAGTGCATTGTAGGCCATCTGTAAGCAGCCACATTGAGGTTTTTATGGCATTTGGAGGATGGTGCAAAAAAATGCAGTCAGTGCTTGTTTGGCATTTCAATTTTGTGGCTCATCTGCTCTGTTACATATCATGCTTGAGACGTGGTCTCATCAGAGCTGACTTGTGGCCATGTCCTAGCAGACAGATTTGTCTTTCCACAGTAGGATGTGAACGTGATGAAGCTGTAAGTGTGGGCCAACACTGGGCCACTGCTCATTTGCAGTCGGGTTACCGGTGTCCTCCAGCGGCCTATTTAGTTCTAGATGTGCCCTTTACAGGGATATGCAATTCAAGTAGGGATGCATTGATACCACTATAATCTACTTAGTATGAATCAATCAGGGACATCACAGTACATTTTTATTTAGCTCTATTTATGTTTCCTTAGTTTAAATAGTGGCCATGTTGTGTGTGTGTGTGTGTGTGTGTGTGTGTGTGTGTGTGTGTGTGTTCATGCCCTTACACTTCTCCTTCTTTACAATATTCGAGAGTCGATTTTAAAAGAAGTGCATTAGTGAACTACATTTGTTACCTTGGCGTAAGATGGGGTTTTGTTCACATTTCAAAAAGCGCTGCCATAGAGCTGTAAGTACAGAATGTTTCATTATCTTCATGTGTATAATTGTGTATAATAAGTGTATAATTTTAATGATAAAAACTACTGTACTGCAAACCTGCTATTATGGTGTAAATTAGCTTTGAAACTGAAGAGGGACGTAGGCGGACGCTGGACATCTGATAAACGAGTTTAAGTGCAAATGCTGCATGAGGCACCGCTGCATAGATGGTGGATGGTGATTGAGCGAGAGCTGGTGGGCGAGACTCATTCACAGTCTTTATAAACTTAAAGTATGGGCAGATCAATCAAAACACATTACTATGGCTGAGATACTGTATGTGCGTCTCTACATCTACCACGCTTGTCGTTATACAGTAGGTGATGTCATTAAAGCGCAAGGTGAAAAATACACTAGCTACTTTACACTTTACACTCTGTATAATAGCTCTATGGTTATGAAATAAATGACAAGCAGAAGATAAGAGAAAGTAAATGTTTAAGTGATGGAGATAATTCAGACTTGAGTTAGCTTGTGTAACGATTGTGAGCTCAAACATACAGTGGATGTAAAAAGTCTACACACCCCTGTTAAATGTGTAGTGAAAAAAATTGAAACTATGATAAATCATGTCAGATGTTTTTCCACCTTTAATGTGATATAGCAGTAAGTGTGCAGACTTTTTAGATCCGCTGTAAATACAGTGTCGGTGTCAGTGTACAAGTCCAGTGCCGCTGTCTGACAGTTTGATGTAACCACAATATGTCACCTCTTAATCAATGTTTTGGGCTGTAAATACCCTTGAAAATGATGGACTGCTATTAATTAATTACTCATATCCTCCCTGTAAACACAAATCATTACATTACAGAAATAGCTACAACATGTAATCCTTAATGTTCATTATTGACAACAGTAACAGAGTAAATAAAGAAATAAAATTCTTAAAAAATCAATATAAATCATTGTAAAATGCACTGCGAGTTCAACATTGTTTTGAACTCTTCAGCATGATACAAAAAGGATATGATCTAAAATTAAGTCATTAATTATGCTCATCATTAACATATAGTATATTGCCGCTGTAGAATATGATGGTGGGTTACTGATGCTATGCTCTGAGGTGGTTTTATTCTCTCCAGAGGAGTCCCTGGATATATATATATATATATATATATATATATTGGTAATGTCTTCCCTAGAGAGAATAACAAAAACAGCCCCAGAGCTTATCCACCATCATATTTTACAGGGGAGTTAGGAGATTTTCGCTGTATGCAGTCATTTTTCACCCTGTACCTCCATTTCACAGCACCAGAGCTTTAAGAGATGCATTTTGTTTGTTTTTTTACTTTCTTCAGGACCTCAATTTATGTACTGTGCGCAACCTCATGCAGTATTGGATCAACAACAGGGGTTAAAATATTTAAAAAATAAATAAAAACAAAAAACAAAAAACAAAAAACCTAATTTCCACAAAAACCCAATATATTGCATTTATTCATAAGATGATACTTGATATTTTACAGAAACGATTGGATGGATTTCTATCTTATGATAGAGGAAAGGGAAGCAGGTTTATATTGTTTGATTGGAAAATTTGATGCATAAAATGATGATGATGATGCATATTCTTCATTTTATTCAATTCTATTTATTTATTTATTTATTGGTGTGTTTACTTGATTGTATAGCAATACATAATATTCTGTAAACTGGCAAATGGTAAAAGCGCTTAAATGAGCACTGATTTTATAATAATAATAATAATAATAATAATAATAATAATAATAATAATAATAATTTTACAATCACTTGACATTTTTTTCTTGCTCTAACAGGGTTTTAGCTTGACTGTATTCTTAGATGCTGAACTATTTTATTTTGATGGAGATTTCTGTAAGTTGCTCTAGATAAGGGCATCTGCTAAATTCTGTAAATGTATTAAGTGTATTTTCTGTCCAATCCAACACCTGAGTAAATGATAGTATTACAACAGTAGGGAACCCTGCATGCTGTAAGGAGATTCAGCTAAAGTGTGGTTTATTTTGGATTATCCTTCAGAACAATAGGACCACCATAATATAACATTTAATATTGATTCAGAGACAATAAGGAGCTAATCCTTGTGTAAATGCTGTCATTGAAGGATTAAATTAGCCACCGACATGATGTGCTAAAGGCTTACTCTGAGTTTAAGCCCTGGATATGGAATATTTAAAGGGAGAGAGAGAGGTTTCAGTGTAAATTCTACTTTGCAGTAAAAGAATGAGGATTGGTAGAATACAAGAGAACAGTGGAGGAACTCATTTGGTACCATTTTGAAATAGTGAATTCCTGTTAATTCCAAGCAAATTAGGCAATAATTCCTGTTTTCAACCAAATTAATTGATAATTCCAGTAATTTCCAAGCAAATTAGACAATAATTCCAATTATTTCCAAGTGAATTACTCAACAATTCCTGTTTTCAAACAAATTAGTTAAGAATTCCAGTTATTTTCAACCAAATTACTCAATAATTCCAGTTATTTCCAATCAAATTAGACAATAATTTCAGCTATTTCCAAGTAAATTAGACAATAGTTCCAATTATTTTCAATCACATTAGACAAGAATTCCAGTTATTACCAACCACATTCGAAAATAATTCCAGTTATATCAAACTTTTTGCAGCCAGGTCCCCCTTTAACTACAAAATAAATCCCAAGAACCCCCTCAGTATAGCTTTATAAACATAGTCCAACTTTTTAAAATATTATTTATACATTATTTACATGTGTACAATAATAATTTGGATATTTATTAGAGCCATAGAGCATTTTATTTCTGCAACTTTACACCAAATGGACACATCAGGTCCAAGTGAAATTATTTATAGATCTTCATGTTTTTGAGATTCTGAGGTTGAATTAAATACATTCAATTCAACAGGTTAATAAGTATGGACCATATTCAGAGTTGATTTGTTTAATACAGAAGTTACGCATGCAGGGTGGAGTCTGAGTAAAACCAGGTGCGTCTCAGTGACGTGTGATTCTGAACATGAACATAAGCGCTATGTCAGCATGAGCAAGGAGCAGTATTACAGTGAGTCCAGTGCACTGTCTGACAGTTTGCTGTAATCACAATATGTCATGCAAGAGCCTGCAGTTCTTGCCAGGTTTCCCACTGAAACTAAGCAGGGGTGAGCCTGGCGAGTACCTTGGTGGGAGACTGCCTGGGGAAAACTAAGGTTGCTGCTGGAAGTGGTATTAGGGTGGCCAGTAGGTGGTGCTCTCCCTGTGGTCTGTGTGGTTCCTAATGCCCCAGTATAGTGAGGGGGACACTAAACTGTCAAAAGAGCACTGTCCTTTGGATGAGACATTAAAACGAGGTCCTGACTCTCTGTGGTCATTAAAAGTCCTTCATGGTCATGAAATTGCCCCCTTGGCCCTTGTCTATCATGGCCCCTGAATTGGCTACATCACCCTCCTCTCCTCTCCACCAATAGCTGGTGTGTGGTGGGTGTTCTGGTGCACTATCGCTGCCGTCGTATCATCCAGGTGGATGCTACACACTGGTGTTGGTTGAGGAGATTTCCTATGTAAATCTACATGTAAAATTCCTATGTAAAACTATGTAAAGCGCTTTGAGTGTCTAGAAAAGTACAATATAAATTTAACAAATTATTATTATTAATTATAATTATGCAAAAATTTATGTTTTGGGCTGCAAATACACTCAAATACACTCTATGGAATGCCAGTTGCATCCAATATTCAATATGAAAATATTAAACTATAAATTATTAATAATATCAGCCCTTTTTATTACTATTTCTCTAGGATTGAATATTTCTTAATTTTCCTAAGTTATTGTATATCATAAAGTTATGAATTAACTAAAAGTGAACTGTAAGTGCAGCAGATGAGTGCTCGGTCAGCTTATCCTTCAAACCTTGGACACATTTTCTTTACAGGAGAGTGCATCGAGTTAACAAAAAAGGCATTATTTTATTAATTCGGAACACAAAATACCAAAATAAAATGTGGTAAAATAGCCTACAGTAAATCCCCCACACACAATAAGACATTAAAACATTTAATTTCTTAAGACTTTATTTAGAATCTGTATGCTATATCTGTATACTGTATCTGTATACTCCTAATAGATCATTATTTCAATGCTTGCCATTTTCTCATTCATGCTATCACATTATTTTTAATATTTCATTTTAAAAATGTTTTTGTTACATCTGATTACATTTGACATTAAACAAATGCGTTCGGTGTCATTAGTCAGCATGTTCTACCCCAATTGTTTTCGGGCTTAAACGTAAGTGCTTGTGTTTAAAGGCAGTGGTCTAGTGAAAAACCCATCTCAGGCACTTCTACTCCATCTTGGAGGCGTGAACTACACGCAGTCCATTTGCATAATCTAAATGGTGCACACAGAAACTCAACTTAAGCATGTGCATAAGCCGACTCTGAATACGCATAACTTTCCCCACGTAAATGTCGGCATGTCTTTTTGGACTTACTGTAAGTCTCTGCCCATATAAGAACTCAATAATAACTATAATAACTTTGATTTCCACCACTGCATATAGAGAGCTAGAGAGCTAGAGTAGAACCCACATTTTACTTTCTAGTTTCCCACAAGCACGAGTGTATGCATGTGGAGCTTATCAGCATGGCGAGGCCACAGCATCCCATCAACCCATCAGTCAGATGGTTCAGACTGCGCGCTTTCTTGGAGATGGTGTTGCAGAATCATTATCGAGGGGTGACAAATCCTCACTGAGAAATAGGATTAGGGCTGAACCGTGACATCTGCAACACGCCATCGAAAGCGTTGCGACTACATGCCTGGCACACACAGTCCAGATGGAAAACAAAGGCAGACAAATTTAGCGAAAAGCTCCTGCAGTCTCGCTGTGCCGAGTAGAGCATCGCAGCCAATAACCAACAGCAAATTTAAGAAATAACACACAGTTAAGGTTTCACAAAATAGCTATAGTGTAGTATCTTTAGTACTGCTGGAGTCCTAACGCTCAGCATGGAATGCATTTTTAAAAGAAAACCCAACAACAAACATGAGTCATTTTAAAACTATTTGATGAAACTATGGAAAGCAGATCATTGCACAATTGATGAGTTATTATATTTCCATTTCGCAATTTGCATACACTGCATTTCGTTACCTTATATTTATACATGTGTAATGACAATAAAGTTGAATCTAATCTAATCTAAAAATTTCTTGGGATGTACGAGGCTGTGTGCAGCTACTATATATTTTCATTTATCTTGAGAAAACAATTCAGTACATACCTCTTACAAGGCTACAGTGGAGTCCACTATAATGCAAGATCACAGTGAAGATCACCAAACTCTCGTATACTACACATACACTGATCTCTTATAAGATCATCATCTATAGTAACTGCTATATATCAATTATATGTGATGTACAGTATGTCTATACATGTTTGTCTGTGTTTCACATTAAAAAAAAAAAAAAAACGATTTGTCTTCCACAAATCGTTAATGGTTTTCTGCAGCACAAGCAGTATCCCATTATTGATTTTCAATGAAAGAGCCTTGTTTACAGAAGCATTTTGAAATTGGATTTTTTTTTTCATCTTTTGTTCCACTCAGAGATAAAAAAAACCTCAAAAATCCACTCCACATCCTATTTATAACAATCTGCAAATCTAATTAAAAGCAAAATATTTCACATGGTCGCACTTGTGGTTTTTAAATGCCACATATTACCTTTAAAAAAAAGGGGAAGAGCTAATCCTCAACCCAAGAAAATCTGTGATCAGAAATAACCGGTGTGATGTAAACTCCAAAACTAGTCCAAAGTCAGGAATTTCTAGCATTTCCTCTACAGCCGCTTTATAATAAATAATCAGTCATCATTAGTTGCTATAGTAGAAAGCCTAGACATTACAGTATATGAGTTTGTGGAGACAGGGACAGAGACCTTGGTGTCGTGCTCTCGTCTGTTCTCTCTTTTGAAATGCAATGCTCGCTTCACGAATCTCTAATTAGCGAGGATGAAAGGCTGCATTAGAAATGTTAATGAAGTATGCCTTTGAAAGTGCATCGAGTAAAAGGGCTGTGTTACTTTCTGAAAGGCTTATAATCATAAACTTACATGGGCTTCCTCAAAGGGAAGATCAGAATGTGTTTAATTGTGAAATTCCCATGAGATCAGATTGGCTGTGTTCCAAGATTATTATATTGTGTAGTGAATCTGGAATTAGGGATTATATTCAGAAGTAGGGGTTTAAAAAATATAAATACATATTCATAAGATGATAACCATATGGCTCAATAACCCAGTTTTTAGGATATCATATTATAAATGGCTGGCTGTGACACTACAAAAACAAACAAACAAGTAAACAAAAAAAGGTGAAATAAAATTAAATTTAAGATACTCCCCGACCTGAGTCGTCCTCCATCTCTGCTCTTTTCTTACGTAGGGTACGTCTTAATCAGCTCCCTAGTTCAGTAGTTCAGTAGTCACTGATCAGGGAGTCGGCCATTTTAAGGGCTGTTTCAATCGCAAAATCCTTCCAGGACCCTGGAAAGTTTGCTCTCTAAAAAAATCCCAAAATGCACCGCAAAAACCAGGGAGCATCGATGCTCAGTATGTTCCCTTACTGGAATTGACATCATATTTTCTGAAGCCTCTCAGCTCGAAAATGGGGGACGAACTCTCAGCCAACTTCATCTACAAATGTAAGTAGCTTGTTATCGTTGTTGTAGCTCTCAAATGATGACTTACGTTAGTGAATTTTTTACTTTATTTGATGTGCTATATAGAGTTTGTACGTTACAGCAGCTACAAACAGTCGTTCCATCACTAGACTTTTTTCTCTCACTTGAAGCTGGTAAAAAAATATGCTAAAAAGAAACCGCAAAGCGTAAACTCCTCTGTCTTCAAGACTTTATATAAATGAGAAGATGGAAAACATTCAAATAAACATCGAATAGGAGTTCAGTCATTTTGCCAATATATCACCTCATGAATAGTCCTAATTGGAATCATCACAATCACAAAATATCTTCCACCCTTATTACTCAGCAATTTCAAATAGAATAGCACTTGATCCAGCATATTACATTATATAGCATTTTATTTATTTTTATGTGAATACTGTACTCTTTAAAATTTGCTTGCGTATGTGATTGTCACACATGATTGCTTTGCTGTTCTATATTTGTATATAATACACACGTCTATCATGTGAGTCCTCATCATCACGGCTGCCTGTATACAGCCTTCGCGTTGTCCCTTTCTCCCTCACGGCTCAGCCTGGTCATCCTGAACACGTCTCATCCACAACATGTGACACAGCCCCGGATCTAAGGGATACGTGAGCTGCTAAACCCACTACACTCTCAGCACAGCGGTGCATCTTTTATTCATGCGGAAAAAAAATAGATAACGTGGTCTATGTGGCGATTTAAAGCTGTGAGTCAAAATATTTGAATAATTCATAAGCTTCTGCATTCTGCACAAGATTTTTGATTAAAACCATGCTAAATGCTCAGGCTTAAGAAGGCAGAAAGATACAATGGTATAAGATACGCTTTCATAAGATTCTCTTTGCAATAAAAATATAGAAACCTGTTGACTTGTATAATATCCGAGGAAACCGAGGCCTTTATGGCAGGATATATTTAGAACATTTCTGCCTGCCTGTATGCATGATTTTTATTGTTCGGCTCTAACATATGGCGTGTGCGTGTTAAAGGCTTTCATCTTGTGTGCTTTATGGGTGTTCTCATTAAAAGCACAGGAATGTAACATTATCTATATGCAAATATAATTCCCCTGGGACGTGTAGTGAATACAATTAAGCATCATCATCATCGTCATCATCACTAGGTCAAAAATGCATAATATATTTGATTCTGTGAACTCCAGAATTATTGGCACCCTTCCTAGTAATAAATAGGTAAATAAATATTAACAAGCAAAGTTTGCTCAAGCAATATATATATATTTCTGCAAAACACTAGTCTCAATATGAATGGCACCACTATAATTATTCTGCATTTGGCTTAGATTGGAAGCAGAACCTTTCTTACAAATTGGGGAAACAACATGGACACCCCCATATTCATCTTTTGTTCCCAACAAGCTAGCCAACTAACTGAACTGAGTGATGTATATTTTCCTCCTCAATCCATCGACCTGTATATATCAAAGGTTATAGATTTAACAAATATGTTGATTGATCTAAAGCAAATATTTGGATATATAGTATAACTCATTTAAAAGCAAAGAAGTGCCACTTTGATTATTGTTGATGCAGTGAGCAGCCATGTTGATTTGCAGTCACTTGCTGAACTCGGGGGGGGGGGGGGGTTGAGGAGACCTTCCTGAGTTGAAGGAGCTTTTCTTTATATTTCCTAGTCCCAGGTTGGAAATTACGAGCTACAGTTTTTTAATCAAATGCTTCATTAATACCTAGGACATATATAGTATACCTATATTTAACAAAAAATATCTTTGTTAAATATAGGTGTGCAACAGATATTAAATGAAAACCTGACTGCCTCTGCCAGAAAGCTTAAAATGGGCCGTGGTTGGATCTTCCAGCAGGACAAAGATCCAAATCATACATCAAAATCAACACAAAAATGGTTTATTGACCACAAAATCAAGGTCCTGCCATGGCCATCCCAGTCCCCTGACTTGAAACGTCAGGGGTGAACTGAAGAGGAGAGTCCACCAGCCTGGACCTCGAAATTTGAAGGATCTGGAGAGATTCTGTATGGAGGAATGGTCTCAGATCCCTTGCCATGTATTCTCCAACCTCATCCGGCATTATAGGAGAAGACTCAGAGCTGTTATCTTGGCAAAGTGAGGTAGCACAAAGTATTGACTAAAAGGGCGCCAATAATTGTTTCACACCTATATTTAACAAAGATTTTTTTGATACACATGTGTTTTGTTTGTAATTGTTTGATATCCATGAGAGCAGAGTATTTTTGTCAATTTTTTTGAACAAAAGATCAAAAGGTTAAACAATAAAGACAATTTTTCACAGCCTTCTTTGCTCATATGTACCAAGGGTGCCAATATTAGTGGAGGGCACTGTATATACATTTCCAATTCTAGCAATTACATTGAACCCTCTACCACACTTACTACAGGCTGTTTGTGTGTTACCATGGCAACAGGAAATGCTCTATCCAGCTGTGGCTTCTTTGGGAACTATTTTCATAGCTCGAGCAAAAGTAATCAAAAGTAGTCTGAAATGTCGGAGTGGGTCAGTCGATATTAATTTCTTGTTTATAGAAATGTCATATAAAAGCAATATCACACTCTCAGTCATGCTGTTGTACTGAATATCAACGTGGCTGTGATTACCTGTGTCCTCGTACTTACAAGAAATCACAGCCGCTCTGATATTCAGTACAAGAGCACTCTTGTTCACACAATATTGCTTAAATGTGAACAGAAATTAATATTACTCGACTCTGACTTTGGCATGTTGTCATGTCATGAAAGACACTCATTTGAAGCTTCACTGTAAGGTCCATGGCAGTTATGTAGGTGTTATGTAGTGCAATAACCACCACTCTCAAGTCTTTAAAGTGTGAGCAGTGAGAGAGCGTGTCACTGAAACAAGCAAGTAAACAAGTCATTTGCAATGATGTCACATGGCTCGTTTGCTCGCTCATAGGTGCGTGGGTGAGACGTGTGGGTGCGACACACACTCACACACACACATAAGCACACACACACACACACACACACACACACACACACACAGTTTCTCTATTCGCTCCACAGAAGAAATAATAAGGAAGAGGAACCTAACAGAATAACATTTGATAGAAATTGGCACTGAATTATTTGTTCTTTGCCAATATTCAGTGAAAAATATCCATGCAGCTAAAAAAACAAAACAAAAAAACAACAACAACTCAAACATGGATCAAATATAACGGTTTTTATATGAGAACCTCAAATCTCAGCACACTGAGAGCAAAAATGATCCAGTTATTTAGCTTCTAATTCAATGAAACCTGTCATTTGTCATCAGTATTTATAATACAGATTCTAAACGTCTGTAATAAAAAAAAACACATATTTATCATTCTATTTAGCTGACCTGTTTCATCATTCTTTTGAAGTAGTTTTTAATCAAAAGTGGCCTGGCATTCTGTATCACTGTAAACCCAATACATTTAATTGTAATAATAATAATAATAATAATAATAATAATAATAATAATAATAATAATAATAAAATCAGCCATCTATTCACATTTTGTAAGAAACTGAAAAACAAAAACAAGGAAATGAGGACATCCAGTAAGCCCACAGAATTTTTCTTTGATTTTTAAAGACAGTGATTCCTTGAGTATAACTTATTTCAATATTTACTTTTATTACAAATTTGTAAATCGATCTATTGATTATTTTTGAAATTTTAATTACACTCACCGGTACATTTATCCAGTTATCCAATCAGCCAATCATTTGGCAGCAGCACAATGCATAAAATCATGCAGATACAGGTCAGGAGCTTCAATTAATGTTCACATTAAACATCAGAATGGAGAAAAAAACATGGCATGGTTGTTGGTACCAGATGGGCTGGTTCGAGTATTTCAGAAACTGCTGATCTCCTGAGATTTTCACACACAATAGTCTTTAGAGTTTACACAGAATGGTGCGGAAAAAAAAAAAAAAAAAAAAAAAAAAAAAAACATCCTGTGTGTGGAGGGTCCGCAGGCTGAAACACCTTGTTGAGAGAGATCAGAGGAGAGTGACCAGACTGGTCTGAGCTGACAGGAAGTCTATAGTTACTCAAATAAGCACTCTTTACAACTGTGGTGAGCAGAAAAGCATCTCAGGACTCACATGAAACCTTGAGGTGGATGGGCTACAAACAGCAGAAGGTTCCACATCAGGTTCCATTCCTCTCAGCCAACAACAAGAATCTGATAGTATCTTGGGCACAAAATCACTGAGGCTATCATGGGCACAAAAAAAAGACCAGGTAATTTTTTTTTCTAACCTTCAACAGTCCAGTGTGAGTCTGTGTATTTGCATGACTTATTTGCTTTGTGCTGCTGCCACATGATTGGCTGATGAGATAACTGCATGAACATGCATAAGTGAATAAGTGAATGGCAGGTATTAAATAAAACACACGATGTGGAGTGATGTTATAGGAAAATAATCAACAACAGGGTGCAGTTTGTTATTAGTCTTAGATTGTGATGAGTGTCCACCATACAAGTCCCTGTGAATGAGACGTTACTATAGAAACAATAACGTATTGCAACAAGCGCATTAATACAAACCTTAAAAATGTGTCCTCACCCTCTGACAATGAGATACCAGAAGTCAACAGCACTACAATATAATTCATACTAACTAAGCTTGTCTAACTAACTGGCTCATATGCCTCACTAATTTCCCACAATTATTTGGACCCACCATCCTTCTTGACATTTTTTACACGCCTACTGTCTACGGGGCATGACTTTACGAATACTTAATAAACCTGACTAGATATTCAGTGGTGATGGAGATAAACAGGAAATGCAAGTTCATTACTATGATGTGGTGGTGAGGTAGTACTGCTGCCAGAGGTGCAACATAACATCTGGAAGGGTG